>OW679194.1:246874875-247029444 GCA_940337035.1 Agriotes lineatus
TAAATTTAAGGAACTCAGAACTTTGATTAAACATAAGGCTAAACACGCCTACTCTAATTACATTCATGAGGTGGAAAAGAACATCTCTGTTGATCCTCAATCTTTCTGGACCTTTATTAAACATAAAACGAATCCTGACCAGAGGCAAGACACCAGATATCACTTGACAAGCACCACAACTCTGCTCAGTTTGCTAATGATACCGATGTAATCCTCTTCCCTTGTACAGCGTTCCTTGTTATCCAATTCAGTTGATGAAAATTATCGTTAATTATTCAAATATTCAATTCTTTAATATTATTTTTCTTTTTAATTATACTTCTTGTGCAATCATATATGTTTTACTGTTAAATTCTTAAGATTTGATTATATTAATTTTCTGAATGCTTTTTCTGCTTGTCCTGCAATTTCATTAATCATGTTAATATTTCCTGTTATCCATTTCTTCTGTCTTACTTTTAAAATGTAAATTATTCGTTACCAATATTCTTTTCATCTAACAATCACCTACTCTTGGTATAATTATTCATTTGAAATTATTATTATTTGTTCTTAATTATCATACCATCAATCTCTTTTAAATCGTCTCTGGCTCTTTTTTAGATCCGAACAATTTTTTTTGGCTGCCACATTATGGGTTCAATTCCAAGATTTAATTACCTTATTGTTGAATTATAAGCCGCAGAAGCGTTACTTTAAATGTTCAATCAAATCACCCATATGAAAATTGCTACAACCCAGCACCACGAATCTTGACCAGAGGCAAGCCACCAGATATCACTTAACAAGCCCACAAATCTGCTCACTCTGCTAATGATGTTGATGTAATCTTCTTCCATTGTAAAGCGTTCCTTGTTATCCAATTCAGTTGATGAAAATGTAATTCCACAATAAACTTAATTCACATTCCCTACTTTTATTTGCCTTCGTAGATTATAATTGTATTAAATTGCTTTTTTCACCATATTCTAGTCTTCATCCATCTAGTTTTCTCATATTCTTCTTTTAATATTTTAGTTTGTAGTCTTCTTCATCACGCCAATTTGTATGTAACTTTAACCCTTTTATTATGCCAAATATTTGTTTTAAAAACTCTTATAAAAGAGTTTATTTCTTTATTTAAAATTTTGCAAATTTGTATTACATCATTTTGGTTTCGATTTTTTTCTTATCAATAAATACTATCTCCTTAGCGAACAAGCTTACTTTTTCAATCCAGGACACTATTAAAGCTTTATTATTTGATTAATACCTACTATGTTAAATAGTATATTTCGCAAAAGTATTTGTCATTAACTTCCAATTTCATTTCAGATATTAAACCAAATTAAATTCCTACTGTTCCTCAATTAGCTTTATTTAATTAAATTATAAATTCTATTTCCTTTCTTTTCTAAATGCATCTTAATAATTTTGATATTTTACTTTATAATTTTTAATACAGTATTCTTTTAATCTTATTAATCTGATTTTTAGACCCCCGTACCAATACCATAACAATATATAAAAATGAATGGTAATTGTTTTGTCCCGTATGCGTTCTTATACCATTCATCCGATTGCGATAAAACTTTGGTGAGTTGTGCTAGCGCCCGCGAAAGTTCTGAATTAATACAACCATTCTTTTCGGTATATGAGAATTGACAGAATTGAATTGAATCAAATACAAACAGCTACATTTTAGTTCGTGTGTGACATAGTAGTGTTGGTTGTGACATTCCAATTGCCGGTCGACATTAGATAATAGATATCACACGCATTTGCTTAGCTTCTTCCAAGTGAATTTGTAATAGTCGTCACAAAGCATTACTTTCGCTATCAAATCAGTTATGCCACCCAAACGATAAGCGATTGGTCGATCTACACCTCAAGCATGGAAGAAAAAAGCATCACGAACTTTAGAAACAGACGAGCAAGACTGGAAACCATTCGAGTACGCACTGCTCGATCCAGACGAATACTGTTACGCTGATTTAATTCTTGTTGCATTCCATTGCCATGCTAATTATAATTACAATCTTCATCCAAGTGTGGTTATTGAAATCTATATAACGGGTGTTCTAAAAGTCTTTACGTCCTGGGCGGCTATATAAATTCAAACGTATGAATAATATGTTGGTGGGATTGTAAGTAGATGTCAAATTCGAGGTTATCATGTTAGGTTTGCCGTCAGTTTTGACACGAACTGAATCAAAACCTAACCTGCTAACCTCGAATTTGACATATACTTACAGTGCCACCAACATATTATTCATACGTTTGAATTTCCATAGCCGCCCTGGACGTAAAGACTTTTTGAACACCCCTTACATAAAAATGAATGTTTCTTTGTTTGTCCCTTATGCGTTCCTACACCATTAATCCGATTGCGATAAAACTTTGGTAAGTTATTGTGCGCACGCCCGGAAAGGTTTCGGAACAACCATTTTACAATAGGTGGCGATGGGGTCGAGTCATTTCGATAAGTTGTGTTTATGGTCCGATTTGGCTCATATTCAAGAATATATGTTAGTTATCTGGAAAGAAATATTTTTACATAAAATGGACCAGGTATGTATTTATGATATGATAACAACGTTTGCCGGGTCAGCTAGTTTGCTTATATAGGGAAACCCAAGTGGGGCAAACAGTGGAGTTGCAAGGACTTGCGTGTTGCTGGCCGCTACATTAATCACCTAACCTTATGTAACGCGTTGTAGGTCCATATGACTTCGTGTCATATCTTATCGAGACCAGATGCCTTGTGGCGGACAAATTGTAACATGTTCTCAATACATCTATATATATATATATTGTTATGATATCATAAGAGTGGATATAGTTTGATGATCAATGAGATAAAAAAATTTGGCAAAGCTTTGTAGTCAGTCTTTGCAAAAGTTTAGAATAGAAAAGGTTATTTGAATTAATTTTTAAATAGAGATTAAATTTTAAGAAATGAGACTGGAAAGAATAAATTTCATATAGTTTAATTTATAAAGTAAGATGTTAAAAGATAGAAGTTATTTACTACTGATATCAGATACGACAAACCAAATTAAAATATTATAAGATAACAGAGTATGTAGGTTTCAAATGTATATTTTAAAATAGTAAGCATCAATAATTAAAATACGGTAGTTAAGAGAGTTGTTTTTAGATTATTGAGAATAACAAATTTGAGAAAAAAATGTAACATAATATTTTGGCGAGTAATGAAATTTTGAAAACTTTACTGTTTTATATAAAAATAATGGTCCTGGCATAATAAAAACAGTTAGTAAAGAAATAAGGTGAAATATGATTATAATGGTGTACGAGTAGCAAGATGTCTCAATTAATGAAGAGCTTTGATATATGATAATTTGAATTGGATGAAGAGCCTTTACTAATAAACGAAAATATAAGATTTGGATTGAGCTGCTTTATTGGGGCTGATACAGTTTTAAAAAAAGGAGTGAAAAGGATTCGACTGGTGCGGAGTTACTGCAGGTGTAGGAGCCGTTGATGTAGGACTGATGTATTTGCTCGGGGAGCATTCTGAGTGATTAGCTGTATTTGGGTGTTTCATTTGCATGCAGAGGACGGATCGTCGTGACAGTTAAACCTGCAAGGAAGTAATATTAAATTTGGAGTACATCAAGGATAGTTTACTGGCAGAAGAGGGTTGTGAAGGATTGATCTGTAAGTCGACAGGCGCAGTTTTGGTTAAACGGAGGTTGGATTGTTCGACTATTTTGAGATTTTCTGAAGATCTGACGGCTGTAATTGGTTGGACAGTTACTTGCGGTTGGAAGTGTTCGTATGGTGACTGATTGTACAAATGGGTCTGTGGTACTGGATGTGCAATTAGTGGCTTTAATAAGATTGGTTAGTAGTTTAGCCTAGAATAAAACTGATGTATATGAACAATATTTATTACTTGCAATAATTAAAAGAGTTAGTACTTACTATAAAAGATAGAGAATGTCATACGTCATAGTAATATTGAGAACAGTGTACGTTGGCTGTATCTAATTACAAGTAGAGTATTAGATTTGAATTCATTCAAGATAAGTGACATTTGAGGTCATTTGACAATTGAGATTTATTCTAAATACGACAAGTCAAATATAAGACAACTAGATATATGAACCTAACCCTGATTGAGTTTCCATGGCAATAGTATTTTTCAAGCAGAAATCATTTGAAATTATTAGATAAATACGAAACTAATACTCACAGCTAGCAGAGCAGGGTAATCGAATTTACTACAATGAATGATATTTAACAATGATCATATTACTATACTATACTATACATACTTTAACATATGTAATTGACACTGCTGAGGTGGTACATTCATAACATAATTATGTCTCAGCAAAGAGTGGTATACTAGCATACCATATCAAATACTTATGGTGCCGAAACGCGAAGCCATTGTATATATCGCCGTGTGTTAGTAACGCAAAAACTCGAGAACGACTTGACCGATTTGGATGATTTTTTTTGTTTGTCTTACTCCCGAGGTGGTTTAGCAAAAAAAAATTCGGAAATATCCAAAGGGAAAGCCGGAAAATTGGAAAATATCGAATGTGTGTTTTTCTATACACTGTACGACCTTCTATTTGCAGTCATACTTTTATGATTCTATGTTTAATGGTTTGAAGGGTTTTCCCCATCATGTCATAATCCAAAACAAAGTTTGCCGGGTCAGCTAGTTTGTAATATAAATGGTAGGAGCGCAAAATGCCACATAGAAATAGGAACTGCAGTTTTGTCGTAGCCCGACGCGTTAAGTAGACAGTTATTGTGAAACAACTGATTTTTAAAATGTCAAACATGGCATGGTCACTACTACTTGAAAAGCTAACAGTAGAAACAAAATTCTCCGCGAAATCAGGTCTATACCCTCTAACAGTGTGTCGACCCATATCACTAAAGTTCGAGAGCCGCAAGCGATCGTGCTCATATCAAAGTTAAAAAATACTTTAAAAAGTAAAATCAGTTTTCGACAACACTCAGTAATTTTTCCACCCTTCACAACTGAAGAGGTGTGAACTGCACTAAAAGATATCAAACCTAAAAACGTTCCTAACATTGATGGGATACACCCAGAATGTCTACTGTATTCTAAAAATTATACAAAAGGAGGGTTCAAATTGTTGGTTGACGTTCTGCAAGCTGAAAGTATGTCCCGATGCCATGTAAAACCGAGAAAACCCTATAACTAACCTTCGAGCTGCCGTCCAATCGTCATTCTTAGCATGGTGCATACGCTTCTAGAAAAGTACAATAGAATAAGTTATTTTAAGAAAATCCTACAGAACAAACAGAAGTTGTACAGAAAAAGTTCTTTTTTAACAACCTAACTATATTGATGCTAGAGTGCCTGTATACAATAAGAATAGAAACATGCTGATAACTATAAAAAATTTCTATTGGTCAGTCCAAAACAATGGGATAAACAAGTATGCGCAAAGCAACTTGTGAATTTATTAGTTTAAACCAGTTTAAACTATCTGGTCTAACGGTTTAATAAATACGATTCTAATGTTTATGCACTACTTCAAATTAAGTAGGTAATTTTATTTAATTTGCCGTCATACAGATATTTTTAAATAAAAATGATATTGATCCTGTCCGTTTGCCCAAAACTATTGTGACGAAGGGTTAAGAGTCAGCCTCACCTGGTGGCGAAAGTTATATTTGGTATTTTGGCGGCTGGTAATTATCGGCCTAAGCAGACTAACTCGTCGGGAAGGGTCGGGGTTCCAGAAAAGCTGCAACAAAAAATTGTGGGAGAGGGGGCCAGGTAGTGATGGGCATAACCGAACAATTTTCATAACCTAATTATTTGCATTCGGATCATATTAATAACCGATTGATTATTTGAATAATCATTCGAATCAATTTTGGCTCTCGATTCGTTTCGATTAAGTCAGCCGGTTTGCCGGTTGGCGGTTCACCGTCATCTGCATCGGCATCGTAACTTGCAGATATCAGAGGAACTCATTTAATCGTTAATTATAATAATTGTATAAATGATTTTTATTTGATTTCTAAGGAGTTTAAACCATTGAGAATATCTATATCAATACTAATCATAAAGAAATTATAAGTATGCGAATACAAAGTATCTATTCAATCTATTTTTAGTTCCTAAAATTCTCTAGTAGCCACCCGCTTGCACATCATACCGGTATATTTTAGAATCCATAATTTATCTACGTTCAGCCTTCCGCGGTTCTAAGGACGCACACTTAAAATTTTCAACATCGAAATCCACTTCTTGTCCCGACTGCTCCGTTATTAAAAATTAAATATAAATCTGTTACGATATTGGAAAATCTTATTTCGCTTTCTGTTTATCCCTTATTAGGCATAATCAACCACGTTTCGAAGCAAAAATTTAGGCCGTTATAAATTACTACCAACCTTCGGCAAATCTGATACTGAGCAGAACATTATCTTTAATTGGAACGGCCCCATAAATTTAACTCGTCGACTGGGAGTATCAAATGTCTTAATAACATCAACAAGCAGCCGCGGCCTCACTTGGGTCAATCAAGTACATACGTAGAAAAGGTTATATTATGAGTTATGAATGCCGTATTATTTACAGAATTTCGATCACTCGCAGGTCGCTGAGACGCGGCACGTGGTACGTATCAGGATGAGCTTATTTTTCATCCGAATACTTGGAACGAAAACCGAGTTACACAGGTTATTTCAATAACCGGATATTTTTGATTCGAATAAGCCCATCACTAGGACCAGGTCCTCGACGTCGACAAATCCTTGGGTCGGACCTCCCCAAGGTAAGAAATAAACCCAGAAAATCAAGTAATAACAAAACAAACTAGTAGCAGCATTTATTTTAACAGGTTCTACAGTGCAAACATCAATAACAACATGTAAATATATCTATATAAATAGGCATAAATGAATAAATAAACAGAAACCTTCAGACACATGGTATAAACAAATTTAAAAAAGCGCTGCATAAGCAGTTATAAAGGGCGTAAATAAAATTACTTGTTAAAAACAGTGGTTATCAGGTTAATTCTTGATTTGAAGGTTGTCTACTAAGGGATAAAATTAATTAAACAGAAGCTCCGTGAGGCGGAGGTTCAACCAAAGCCGACCGCGTCGGAATAATTCCCGCCGGTAAATAACTACAAAATCGCAGAAGCAAATTAGCGCGCACCCTGTTAAACAGGGCGACACGGGACAAAGCGCTGCAAGCGGTAGGCTAACCGAAACCCCGATCATTAGCTCTATCTGAAATTATGACAGTATTTAGAAGGGGCGAAATTCCTTCAAATTGTATGGTTATACATGGGGTTGAAGAGAGTTCTACAAGAAACTCGTTGCGCTTTTTATGACGTTTCAAGTAAATGGCTTGAATGCGCTTCTAACAGAAATAAATTAATAGTTCCGGATTTTAATTACTCAAATTTTGGTAGTTAAGCAACCGCGGGCAGTACAATAACCACAACCTTTTAAACGCGAGTTAAATTTAGCTTGTAACCTCAAAGCTGAGCTCGAGCACAAGGGTCAAAATACATCAGTCCCTTCCGAAAACACAGCTAAGCCGTATCCTAGGTGAGTATAAACGTTCTACTATAGCTTAACGGTATAGCCGAGACCCCAAAATATTGCATTATTAATTCGTATTAGGACTCAAATCCGGAAGCAGCGTTAGGGGCTGACAACCAGCTGGAGGTGAGCATATTTAGTTCATAAGAACGCTACCAGCATACCAAACAATGGCAGAATATACAGCAGGGGCATGCATTATAATTACACCTAATGCCCTACGTGAAACGTAACTATCAACATGCGAAAGGGCCCAGGCTCTAATATACCTATTATATAATTAAACAGCTAGCTCAGCTATTGACAGAACAAGGAGGTTATGTAGTATTCTAATAGGCACAGCAATGCAGCTAGCATAAAATTTTTGCTAATAATCACAAAACGAGACGATTCGCGCGAAACGCCCTATTTTCATCTATACACCTAATTTCAAATACATTTACACACCCAATATCAAATTCGTATAATCCTTGTAGGCTCGGATTGCACGTGCCGGAGGCTAGAGGCGGCGGGCGACTCCTTTTCGCACCTGGGGGGGGGGGGATATGAAGAGCCCAAGGAGAAGAGATTGGCAGCTTCCGTTTGCGGGGACGGCTATCGCAGGTGCCTTGCCTCGAAGCCAGGGGACGAGCGAGTAAAATACAGGTAGGTGACGTTCCCAAGCGCTTCCAAGGAATGCAGGGCAAAATGATTTCTAATATACTTGCGAAGCCCAAGGGAAAGTTGGCTAAAAGCGTACAAAATTTTAGGTAAGCCCCGAGAAGGATCTAGGAGCTACAGTAAACTAACCTAGTGACAAAAGTCAGCCAAAAGTGGTCGTGCATGTGACAAAGGTGGCTCAAAAATTCCGCCGGGGCGTTAGACGTAAGAATTCTAACATCAAACCAATAATTCTAACGTCAAAAGGGCATTTGTGCTTCCAGATTGGAAGATTACAGTAATAATAATAGTAGTTACTTTATTCAACAGGTAGAAACCCAAGTAGAAGTGGAGGCAACTCCGGCGCCATTTTGTTTTTAATTGACCCAATTAATTTGATATCAAATTAATTGACCTAATTAAAAAGGGATTAGCTACCGAATTACGCGAATTAGCTCCCGAATTACGCGAATAAGCTCCCGAATTACGCAATTGACCCGCGAATTACGCGAATTAGCTCCCGAATTACGCAATTGACCCGCGGATTAAATTAATTGACCTTGATTGACCCCGCGAATTAAATTGATATCATTTTGATATCAAAGAGATTAGCTACTGAATTACGCGAATTAGCTCCCGAATTACCACCCGCGATTAAATTAATTGACCTTGATTGACCCCGCGAATTAAATTGATATCATTTTAATTAACCTAATTATTTTAATCGCTGTAATTAATTAAAGCCGCCATCTTCAATTAAATTACAGTGTTGCCAATTTATTCTCTGTCTCACTTGCTCTTACAGACTTCTCTCTCGTTCCCATTGTGCGACGTTGCCATTTTTATTTCCTGCGAATTAATTTGATCTTGATTGTTCGATTAAACTGGTCGCCATTTTGGATTTACTCCACGAGGATAGCTATGTCTCACTCTTTCTTATTGAGTAACCGACCCTCTCTCTCTCTTCTGCCGCGAATCAAAAATCTCGATTAAA
This sequence comes from Agriotes lineatus, assembly GCA_940337035.1. Taxonomy (NCBI): domain Eukaryota; kingdom Metazoa; phylum Arthropoda; class Insecta; order Coleoptera; family Elateridae; genus Agriotes; species Agriotes lineatus. The sequence goes on from OW679194.1 coordinate 246,884,072, forward strand.
AATGACTCATAATTAATTAAATTCTCAATTTTGAATCTAACTACAGTGTTGCCAATTTATTCTCTGTTCCACGAGCCTCTCTTTCTAGTGTATTTGCGGCGTTGTCGTTTTGTATGTCTTTCTTTGTTATACCTGTAATTGAAGGTAGCTATGTCTCACTCTTCCTTATTGAGTAGCCTACCCTCTCTCTCGCTCCCATTGCGGGGCGGCCATTTTTGTTTTTTTCTTTCTCTCTTCGTAGCGTATGTTGTTCCCCTAGTCAGGTTTTTATACAACCATGATTGAATGCCTGCGATTTTAATTGACGAAATCATTCGTGAAACATATAACTTTAAAATTGTTATTTTAACATGTAGTTTCCTGGTCGAAATAGAAAGGTCAGCAAAAAATTTATGTGCGATGAATGCTGAGTCTTGTAAAATTCCCTGTCACAACCTGCAGCGACAGACCGGTCGAGGACAAAGGAGTTGACCGTCAACTTTGCAAGTCCCTGCCTGTATGTAGTAAACAAAGTCACAGCGCAGCTGCAATATGAGTTTAGTTTAGTCATTCGCTGTTACAACCGTGCTTCACTTACAGATGCATCGAATTTGTTTTAAGCATTTACTGTGTCAACTGTGACCCGTTTACAAGTGCATTGATTTTGTTTTCACCCCGTCTACTAGTGTACCTAAGATGGACCCCAGAACTTCCAGCAGCGGGGAAGTAGCTCGCAATATAGACCATAAAACAAGTAAGAATATGTCGTTTCCTAGTAAAAAGCAAGGTCGCGCAGTGCCGCCTGTAGCAGTCGACACCCAGGGAACTTCACCGCAACTCACCATCACTGCGGAGGACCTTCGAGATGTTTGCTGAGGAAACGATGCAATCCTACGACGTGACCACGGACATGCCGGCCGAGGACCGTCAAACCAGGCGTGAAAAGAAGCGTCTGCTGTGCGACCTCTACGTGCCCCTAAACAACAGCGTAAGTAAAGCGCTGCATCTAGGTCTGGACCCCTATAAAGAATTTGAAGTGGTCGTCAGAATCCTGAAAACGGACATCGGAGCTGGTGTTTCCTTCATGGCCGACGACCAGAATCCTGAAAACGGACATCGGAGCTGGTGTTTCCTTCATGGCCGACGACTTCATAGCTTTTCTGCAGGCGTTGGGGGATGCCCTAGCGACCCACGAACCTTTCAAACTACACCTCCCTGAGCACTCTGTGGAACATGTGGCCAACGATACCTGGAAAATCATCTCCACGGACCCAGCAAATAAATTCGCCATCTACATCTCCTACGACACGCTGAAAAATCTGATCCCCATGTATAACCTGGTGGTAATTAAAATTAACGAGCTAAAACGAGTAAAGTGCGCGTTTGAAAAGTTCGGTAGTGCCGTTGCTATGAAAGTCCAGTACCTAGAAAATGTTCGCCTGGACGATTCAATTATTAGTAGCTTCAGCGTACTTATGCGAACGTTTTGTCCGTCCGTCCGTCCGTCCGTCCGTCTGTCTGGATCGCCTTAACTTTCGAACGGCTACAGATATCGAAATTTTGAAAGGGGGCAAAGTTGTTGCTAAGGTCCCGAGCACCTTCATGCGCTATTTGGTTTTGGCGAAAGGTGGCGATTTTCCACTTTGCAAAATTTCCAAGCATTGTAGCACAGTGGCGGCTTGTCCACTTGGCGCCATCTACAGAAGTTCGGTGGTCACGTTTTGAACTACACATTCTGGGTGCACTATAATACTTAATGTTTTCGCAGTGCTGAAGCTACTCTTTAGACCTGTACTTGAGCAGTTTATTTTTAATACGTTACGTTGTGATTTCGCTAATTACATTATGCTATGGGAACTTGTATTCAAATTTAAAATGGCTTTATATTTATGTCTGTATATATTTATGTAAATAAAAACATGTTAAACCTATTTGCTTTTTAAGGTGTTTTCAACGTTTAAAAATGCCGAAGTCGTGGTTTGTAAAGTTAAGGGAATCAACCTCAACTATAAAAACTGCCAGACTGCTCGTCCGCATTTATTTAATTTAAAAAAAAAGCTTTTTGCGGTGGCCCAAGTCGGATTTGAACCCTAGCCACATGTGAATAATTATTTTAAATCGCGAAAAGTGTTGAGTAAATAAATGCAACGTATTATAAATACGTAAAACTTTTAGTTATTGTGCGTTTATAAGATGGGTCTTTTGACAAAGTGGAAGAATCAAACTGTGCTATCGTAAATGTACAGATTTTTCACGGTCAATTTGTATATAACAACTTAATGTAAATTGGTAATTTAGAACATTTTAACGAAAACAGCGACTTCTTTCGGAATAAACTGTTTCTTCTCACCACGGAACCCTATTTTATAAGTAAACGTCTGAAATTGTGTCATTATATCGATAAAAACTGCATTTTAGTTTAAAAAATTCCAGTATAAATGCAAACGGACGAAAATAAAAACGCAATTGACCACAAATTAACATAATTTTGAATAAGAACGCTCAATTTCGTTGAAAAAATGTTCTGACACCGTCATTTCACTTAAAATTTTACAAAAACCGACATCATGTCACTTGAAATTATACAAAAACGACATTTTTATCCAATAAGCGATAAAAAATACACCATCTCACATTATTTCACTTAAAAAATGATCACAATTCGTTTTATAAATCGTTTTGTAAAACGAAAATGATGTAAAAGCAGTTTTTAGAGTTATTTCTAAGCATAATTTTGCAAATGTTTTACACTTTTTCTCTAACTTGTTGCAATTTTAGCAAGATTTGAATAAAAAACAGCAATTTCTGCAGCAATTTTAGTAAGATTTGAATAAAAACACAATTTCGCTGAAAAAGTTCTAACCAAAAACGACAAAAACAATATTTTTATAGAACTTTCATTGAAAAATCTTCTACCACAAGCATTTCTAGAAGCAAAATTCACGCACTTTCGCTGAAAAACGTTCTGTTCCACATCATCGCACATAAATTTTCACAAAAATCGACATCATGTCCCATAAATTATACAAAAACTGTCATCACGTCACTTGAAATTATACAAAATACGATATTTTTATTCAACACACGATGAAAATTGAACAAAATTCACGCAATCACACATCATCTCACATAAATTTACACAAAAATCGACATCATGTCACATAAATTATACAAAAACTGACATCATGTCACTTGAAATTATACAAGTAAACGACATTTTTACTCAACACATGACGAAAATTGAACAAAAATCACGCAATTACACGCCATCTCACATAAATTTTAACAAAAAGCGACATCATGTTACATAAACTATGCATAATTTTGCAAATGTTTTACACTTTTTATAAAATGCATCGCTCAAAATTAAAAGAAATAGCAATTTCGTTGAAAAAATCTTTTACCACAAGCATTTCGATAAACAAAATTCAAAAATTCTTGTACTTTTGATGGAAATACACACAATTTTGTTGAAAAATTTGCAAATGTTTTACACTTTTTATAAAATGCATCGCTCAAAATTAAAAGAAATAGCAATTTCGTTGAAAAAATCTTCTACCACAAGCATTTCGATAAACAAAATTCAAAAATTTTTGTACTTTTGATGGAAATACACACAATTTCGTTGAAAAATTTGCAAATGTTTTACACTTTTTTATAAAATGTATCGCCCAAAATTAAAAGGAAGCACAATTTTTTTAAATTATATCACGCCATTATGAAATCGTAGATTGATTTTTTGAAATGTTACACTTTGTAACTGTAAAATAACTTCAAATACTAATATTTTAGCTTTAGATTTTGTAATTATTGCAGATTCGTGAAAAACAATAGCAGAGTAGAAATAAAAAAACACAAACACTTTGTAATAAACAAATATATTGTTCTTATGTCGTATAATACTTAATAATATAAAAATAATTGTACAGCTGAATGTCTTATTTTCTAAAAATCTGCTAGCAATTTACAAAACTGTAGTTTGAGGTGCACAACATTTCAAATTAAAAAGGCTGCAAGTAATAAATCAGAATTTCATTGTGTCATTTTAAAGTTTAAGATGCACCCAATCTAGAATTCCCTTCGTTTTTGGTGTTGATGACATCTGCCTTAGAGGCATTTTTCTAACGGCCCTTTTTTGGAGGCGTTTCCTTATCGGCGTTCTTCTGACTGAACCTTTTTGATGTGGACTTGGATGAGTAGCTGGTGTTTTTAATTTATATTCTAAATCTGACTCGCAGTTATCAGTTTCCATTTCGGTTTTTCCTGTAGTACCAGTCGGGGTTGGCTTCTTTTGCTGTTTAGGTTTAGCTAGCAGCACATTAGCAACGTTAAGGTCTTTGATGTAATCAGCAAACTGTAGGCGTCCGGGTGGATTAATAGTTTTTAGAGGCCTCAGAGTGTCGTGAACTAAATCGACTATGTTAGACGCCGGTAAAATTTCACCCTTTATAGTAACGGTACCCTTGTGATCCCAGCTCACATTGTTTGAGGTACTTAAAATGCGTAGGAAAACTTCAGCTTTTTTCTTAAAAGTTTTGGGAAGTGTAGATAAAATAACGGCATTTGATAGGCTGTCACTGGTTGTTTCAATAGGTATTTTGATTGGCTGCCGCGCCTGGTTTGTGAAATGAAGGTACCTTTGTAAAACCTGATTGTACTGGATCCATTTATCGGGATCAGTTAATTTGGACTTTAAAACTTTTTGCATTTCGTCATCAAGCTGTGATAATATATATTTCTCCGCATTCTCGCCAGACTTAAGACGTTGGACAAATTCCGGCGATACAATCAACATCTTCCGCTCTTGGTCCATTTTAGTCGAAAAGGAGCTCAATCGTTTGTTCTGGTAGAGCCGTCGTGAATAAACTAGCTTAAAATCAAGACTTTCATAATAAATATATAAAAAAATATGACAGGTAAGGGAATCGAACCCGCATTCTCTCTCGAGATCAGAGCTTAAATCTGACGCCTTAACCATTCGGCCAACCTGCCTCCCTATATAAACGACCACTCTCTGCATAATTAAGAAAACATATAGTTTAAAAAACCTTCTACATACAATTTCATACAATATTTCATATAAATTAAGCCATGTACAAATTTCTAAATCAGGTTTTGATATATATTTTATCGAAAGACTTGACCCTCAGCTGCCGTTTTATTATTTGTCGTGATGCGTCATCGATGAATTTTACAAGAGCCATCCTGTCTGCTGTGTGACGTACGCAATGTTTCCATCCATTTTTATTTTAAAATTTTATAAAATCAGAGGTCCAAACTGCTGCCGCATCAGGTAACAGAGTACAATGGTTTAAAACGTGTTAGTGCGGTATCGGCTTGGACATCTGGTTTTACAAATTTTAAAATAAAAGAGGTGGAACCATTGCGTGCGCGGCATAGCAGACAGGTTGACTCTTGTAAAATTTCAGCGATGACGAATCACGACAAATATTAATAAAACGTCAACTGATGGTCAAGTCCTTCGATAAATATATATCAAACCGGTTTCGAAAATTGTACATGGCTTAATTTATATGAAATATTGTATGAAATTGTATGTAGAAGGCTTTTTAAACTATATGTTTTCTTAATTATGCAGAGAGTGGTCGTTTATATAGAGAGGCAGGTTGGCCGAATGGTTAAGGCGTCAGATTTAAGCTCTGATCTCGAGAGAGAATGCGGGTTCGATTCCCTCACCTGTCATATTTTTTTATATATTTATTATGAAAGTCTTGATTTTAAGCTAGTTTATTCACGACGGCTCTACCAGAACAAACGATTGAGCTCCTTTTCGACTAAAATGGACCAAGAGCGGAAGATGTTGATTGTATCGCCGGAATTTGTCCAACGTCTTAAGTCTGGCGAGAATGCGGAGAAATATATATTATCACAGCTTGATGACGAAATGCAAAAAGTTTTAAAGTCCAAATTAACTGATCACGATAAATGGATCCAGTACAATCAGGTTTTACAAAGGTACCTTCATTTCACAAGCCAGGCGCGGCAGCCAATCAAAATATCTATTGAAACAACCAGTGACAGCCTATCAAATGCCGTTATTTTATCTACACTTCCCAAAACTTTTAAGAAAAAAGCTGAAGTTTTCCTACGCATTTTAAGTACCTCAAACGATGTGAGCTGGGATCACAAGGGTACCGTTACTATAAAGGGTGAAATTTTACCGGCGTCTAACATAGTCGATTTAGTTCACGACACTCTGAGGCCTCGAAAAACTATTAATCCACCCGGACGCCTACAGTTTGCTGATTACATCAAAGACCTTAACGTTGCTAATGTGCTGCTAGCTAAACCTAAACAGCAAAAGAAGCCAACCCCGACTGGTACTACAGGAAAAACCGAAATGGAAACTGATAACTGCGAGTCCGATGTAGAATATAAATTAAAAACACCAGCTACTCATCCAAGTCCACATCAAAAAGGTTCAGTCAGAAGAACGCCGATAAGGAAACGCCTCCAAAAAAGGGCCGTTAGAAAAATGCCTCTAAGGCAGATGTCATCAACACCAAAAACGAAGGGAATTCTAGATTGGGTGCATCTTAAACTTTAAAATGACACAATGAAATTCTGATTTATTACTTGCAGCCTTTTTAATTTGAAATGTTGTGCACCTCAAACTACAGTTTTGTAAATTGCTAACAGATTTTTAGAAAATAAGACATTCAGCTGTACAATTATTTTTATATTATTAAGTATTATACGAAATAAGAACAATATATTTGTTTATTACAAAGTGTTTGTGTTTTTTTATTTCTACTCTGCTATTGTTTTTCACGAATCTGCAATAATTACAAAATTTAAAGCTAAAATATTAGTATTTGAAGTTATTTTACAGTTACAAAGTGTAAAATTTCAAAAAATCAATCTACGATTTCATAATGGCGTAATATAATTTAAAAAAATTGTGCTTTCTTTTAATTTTGGGCGATACCTTTTATAAAAAATCTGGTGTGATACACTCACACAACTTCCTTTTACAGTGATTTTATAATTAGCCAAAAATTTGATTTTTAATTTCTAAGCATTTGTCAAAAATTTTCAAAAATTGCAAATTCTACAGAAACGGTACAAAATAGAGAGTTAGTTGTAGAGAAAATTTTTCTCTAGAATTTTAAGGTGAACTCAAAAATGTAATAATATACCGGGTGTTCTATTTAAAATAGGAGTTAATAAAAAAATAGAAAAAAAAAACAAAAGAAACCCACTTTAGAAGTATTCAACTGGAAAATCACCTATCTCACATCAATACACATTAAAAATATAAGAAAAATGTAAAGTTTAAAAAAAATCGTTAGAGCCGTTTTTGAAAAAATCGAAAAAAACTGAAAAATCACAAGAGTAAACACCTACTTCCGGTTATGCGATTTTCTTCAAAAGCTTGCTGTCGCATCTACATAGTACACAAAACTTATATATGAAGTTTCAACGCCATACCTCTTTTCGTTTTTGAGATATTCTGTTCACAGACAGACACACACACACACAGACACACACACACACACAGACAGACCAATGAAAAAAAATATGTTTTTTGGGATCAGGGGACTCTAAAACGTGAAGATCCGTTGAGAACTCAATTTCGAATTTTTGGGGTGAATCCAATACTTCCTTTATAGTAAAAGGAAGTAAAAAGTATAAAACATTTGCAAATTTTTCAACGAAATTGTGTGTATTTCCATCAAAAGTACAAAAATTTTTGAATTTTGTTTATCGAAATGCTTGTGGTAAAAGATTTTTTCAACGAAATTGCTATTTCTCTTAATTTTGAGCGATGCATTTTATAAAAAGTGTAAAACATTTGCAAATTTTTCAACAAAATTGTGTGTATTTCCATCAAAAGTACAAGAATTTTTGAATTTTGTTTATCGAAATGCTTGTGGTAATAGATTTTTTCAACGAAATTGCTATTTCTTTTAATTTTGAGCGATGCATTTTATAAAAAGTGTAAAACATTTGCAAATTTTTCAACAAAATTGTGTGTATTTCCATCAAAAGTACAAGAATTTTTGAATTTTGTTTATCGAAATGCTTGTGGTAAAAGATTTTTTCAACGAAATTGCTATTTCTTTTAATTTTGAGCGATGCATTTTATAAAAAGTGTAAAACATTTGCAAATTTTTCAACAAAATTGTGTGTATTTCCATCAAAAGTACAAGAATTTTTGAATTTTGTTTATCGAAATGCTTGTGGTAAAAGATTTTTTCAACGAAATTGCTATTTCTTTTAATTTTGAGCGATGCATTTTATAAAAAGTGTAAAACATTTGCAAAATTATGCATAGTTTATGTAACATGATGTCGCTTTTTGTTAAAATTTATGTGAGATGGCGTGTAATTGCGTGATTTTTGTTCAATTTTCGTCATGTGTTGAGTAAAAATGTCGTTTTTTGTATAATTTCAAGTGACATGATGTCAGTTTTTGTATAATTTATGTGACATGATGTCGATTTTTGTGTAAATTTATGTGAGATGATATGTGATTGCGTGAATTTTGTTCAATTTTCATCGTGTGTTGAATAAAAATATCGTATTTTGTATAATTTCAAGTGACGTGATGACAGTTTTTGTATAATTTATGGGACATGATGTCGATTTTTGTGAAAATTTATGTGAGATGATGTGGAACAGAACGTTTTTCAGCGAAAGTGGGTGAATTTTGCTTCTAGAAATGCTTGTGGTAGAAGATTTTTCAATGAAAGTTCTATAAAAATATTGTTTTTGTCGTTTTTGGTTAGAACTTTTTCAGTGAAATTGTGTTTTTATTCAAATCTTACTAAAATTGCTGCAGAAATTGCTGTTTTTTTATTCAAATCTTGCTAAAATTGCAACAAGTTAGATAAAAAAGTGTAAAACATTTGCAAAATTATGCTTAGAAATAACTCTAAAAACTGCTTTTACATCATTTTCGTTTTACAAAACGATTTATAAAACGAATTGTGATCATTTTTTAAGTGAAATAATGTGAGATGGTGTATTTTTTATCGCTTATTGGATAAAAATGTCGTTTTTGTATCATTTCAAGTGACATGATGTCGGTTTTTGTAAAATTTTAAGTGAAATGACGGTGTCAGAACATTTTTTCAACGAAATTGAGCGTTCTTATTCAAAATTATGTTAATTTGTGGTCAATTGCGTTTTTATTTTCGTCCGTTTGCATTTATACTGGAATTTTTTAAACTAAAATGCAGTTTTTATCGATATAATGACACAATTTCAGACGTTTACTTATAAAATAGGGTTCCGTGGTGAGAAGAAACAGTTTATTCCGAAAGAAGTCGCTGTTTTCGTTAAAATGTTCTAAATTACCAATTTACATTAAGTTGTTATATACAAATTGACCGTGAAAAATCTGTACATTTACAATAGCACGGTTTGATTCTTCCACTTTGTCAAAAGACCCATCTTATAAACGCACAATAACTAAAAGTTTTACGTATTTATAATACGTTGCATTTATTTACTCAACACTTTTCGCGATTTAAAATAATATTATTCACATGTGGCTAGGGTTCAAATCCGACTTGGGCCACCGCAAAAAGCTTTTTTTTAAATTAAATAAATGCGGACGAGCAGTCTGGCAGTTTTTATAGTTGAGGGTGATTCCCTTAACTTTACAAACCACGACTTCGGCATTTTTAAACGTTGAAAACACCTTAAAAAGCAAATAGGTTTAACATGTTTTTATTTACATAAATATATACAGACATAAATATAAAGCCATAAATTAAGCATTGTACAGTTTTAGATCACCATTATCAATCATGCTTTGAATTTCGTTTGCGACAAACATATTAAATTTGAATACAAGTTCCCATAGCATAATGTAATTAGCGAAATCACAACGTAACGTATTAAAAATAAACTGCTCAAGTACAGGTCTAAAGAGTAGCTTCAGCACTGCGAAAACATTAAGTATTATAGTGCACCCAGAATGTGTAGTTCAAAACGTGACCACCGAACTTCTGTAGATGGCGCCAAGTGGACAAGCCGCCACTGTGCTACAATGCTTGGAAATTTTGCAAAGTGGAAAATCGCCACCTTTCGCCAAAACCAAATAGCGCATGAAGGTGCTCGGGACCTTAGCAACAACTTTGCCCCCTTTCAAAATTTCGATATCTGTAGCCGTTCGAAAGTTAAGGCGATCCAGACAGACGGACGGACGGACGGACGGACGGACAAAACGTTCGCATAAGTACGCTGAAGCTACTAATAATTGAATCGTCCAGGCGAACATTTTCTAGGTACTGGACTTTCATAGCAACGGCACTACCGAACTTTTCAAACGCGCACTTTACTCGTTTTAGCTCGTTAATTTTAATTACCACCAGGTTATACATGGGGATCAGATTTTTCAGCGTGTCGTAGGAGATGTAGATGGCGAATTTATTTGCTGGGTCCGTGGAGATGATTTTCCAGGTATCGTTGGCCACATGTTCCACAGAGTGCTCAGGGAGGTGTAGTTTGAAAGGTTCGTGGGTCGCTAGGGCATCCCCCAACGCCTGCAGAAAAGCTATGAAGTCGTCGGCCATGAAGGAAACACCAGCTCCGATGTCCGTTTTCAGGATTCTGACGACCACTTCAAATTCTTTATAGGGGTCCAGACCTAGATGCAGCGCTTTACTTACGCTGTTGTTTAGGGGCACGTAGAGGTCGCACAGCAGACGCTTCTTTTCACGCCTGGTTTGACGGTCCTCGGCCGGCATGTCCGTGGTCACGTCGTAGGATTGCATCGTTTCCTCAGCAAACACTCGAAGGTCCTCCGCAGTGATGGTGAGTTGCGGTGAAGTTCCCTGGGTGTCGACTGCTACAGGCGGCACTGCGCGACCTTGCTTTTTACTAGGAAACACAATATTCTTACTTGTTTTATGGTCTATATTGCGAGCTACTTCCCCGCTGCTGGAAGTTCTGGGGTCCATCTTAGGTACACTAGTAGACGGGGTGAAAACAAAATCAATGCACTTGTAAACGGGTCACAGTTGACACAGTAAATGCTTAAAACAAATTCGATGCATCTGTAAGTGAAGCACGGTTGTAACAGCGAATGACTAAACTAAACTCATATTGCAGCTGCGCTGTGACTTTGTTTACTACATACAGGCAGGGACTTGCAAAGTTGACGGTCAACTCCTTTGTCCTCGACCGGTCTGTCGCTGCAGGTTGTGACAGGGAATTTTACAAGACTCAGCATTCATCGCACATAAATTTTTTGCTGACCTTTCTATTTCGACCAGGAAACTACATGTTAAAATAACAATTTTAAAGTTATATGTTTCACGAATGATTTCGTCAATTAAAATCGCAGGCATTCAATCATGGTTGTATAAAAACCTGACTAGGGGAACAACATACGCTACGAAGAGAGAAAGAAAAAAACAAAAATGGCCGCCCCGCAATGGGAGCGAGAGAGAGGGTAGGCTACTCAATAAGGAAGAGTGAGACATAGCTACCTTCAATTACAGGTATAACAGAGAAAGACATACAAAACGACAACGCCGCAAATACACTAGAAAGAGAGGCTCGTGGAACAGAGAATAAATTGGCAACACTGTAGTTAGATTCAAAATTGAGAATTTAATTAATTATGAGTCATTTTTAATCGAGATTTTTGATTCGCGGCAGAAGAGAGAGAGAGGGTCGGTTACTCAATAAGAAAGAGTGAGACATAGCTATCCTCGTGGAGTAAATCCAAAATGGCGACCAGTTTAATCGAACAATCAAGATCAAATTAATTCGCAGGAAATAAAAATGGCAACGTCGCACAATGGGAACGAGAGAGAAGTCTGTAAGAGCAAGTGAGACAGAGAATAAATTGGCAACACTGTAATTTAATTGAAGATGGCGGCTTTAATTAATTACAGCGATTAAAATAATTAGGTTAATTAAAATGATATCAATTTAATTCGCGGGGTCAATCAAGGTCAATTAATTTAATCGCGGGTGAATTGCGTAATTCGGGAGCTAATTCGCGTAATTCAGTAGCTAATCTCTTTGATATCAAAATGATATCAATTTAATTCGCGGGGTCAATCAAGGTCAATTAATTTAATCCGCGGGTCAATTGCGTAATTCGGGAGCTAATTCGCGTAATTCGCGGGTCAATTGCGTAATTCGGGAGCTTATTCGCGTAATTCGGGAGCTAATTCGCGTAATTCGGTAGCTAATCCCTTTTTAATTAGGTCAATTAATTTGATATCAAATTAATTGGGTCAATTAAAAACAAAATGGCGCCGGAGTTGCCTCCACTTCTACTTGGGTTTCTACCTGTTGAATAAAGTAACTACTATTATTATTACTGTAATCTTCCAATCTGGAAGCACAAATGCCCTTTTGACGTTAGAATTATTGGTTTGATGTTAGAATTCTTACGTCTAACGCCCCGGCGGAATTTTTGAGCCACCTTTGTCACATGCACGACCACTTTTGGCTGACTTTTGTCACTAGGTTAGTTTACTGTAGCTCCTAGATCCTTCTCGGGGCTTACCTAAAATTTTGTACGCTTTTAGCCAACTTTCCCTTGGGCTTCGCAAGTATATTAGAAATCATTTTGCCCTGCATTCCTTGGAAGCGCTTGGGAACGTCACCTACCTGTATTTTACTCGCTCGTCCCCTGGCTTCGAGGCAAGGCACCTGCGATAGCCGTCCCCGCAAACGGAAGCTGCCAATCTCTTCTCCTTGGGCTCTTCATATCCCCCCCCCCCCCCCCCAGGTGCGAAAAGGAGTCGCCCGCCGCCTCTAGCCTCCGGCACGTGCAATCCGAGCCTACAAGGATTATACGAATTTGATATTGGGTGTGTAAATGTATTTGAAATTAGGTGTATAGATGAAAATAGGGCGTTTCACGCGAATCGTCTCGTTTTGTGATTATTAGCAAAAATTTTATGCTAGCTGCATTGCTGTGCCTATTAGAATACTACATAACCTCCTTGTTCTGTCAATAGCTGAGCTAGCTGTTTAATTATATAATAGGTATATTAGAGCCTGGGCCCTTTCGCATGTTGATAGTTACGTTTCACGTAGGGCATTAGGTGTAATTATAATGCATGCCCCTGCTGTATATTCTGCCATTGTTTGGTATGCTGGTAGCGTTCTTATGAACTAAATATGCTCACCTCCAGCTGGTTGTCAGCCCCTAACGCTGCTTCCGGATTTGAGTCCTAATACGAATTAATAATGCAATATTTTGGGGTCTCGGCTATACCGTTAAGCTATAGTAGAACGTTTATACTCACCTAGGATACGGCTTAGCTGTGTTTTTCGGAAGGGACTGATGTATTTTGACCCTTGTGCTCGAGCTCAGCTTTGAGGTTACAAGCTAAATTTAACTCGCGTTTAAAAGGTTGTGGTTATTGTACTGCCCGCGGTTGCTTAACTACCAAAATTTGAGTAATTAAAATCCGGAACTATTAATTTATTTCTGTTAGAAGCGCATTCAAGCTATTTACTTGAAACGTCATAAAAAGCGCAACGAGTTTCTTGTAGAACTCTCTTCAACCCCATGTATAACCATACAATTTGAAGGAATTTCGCCCCTTCTAAATACTGTCATAATTTCAGATAGAGCTAATGATCGGGGTTTCGGTTAGCCTACCGCTTGCAGCGCTTTGTCCCGTGTCGCCCTGTTTAACAGGGTGCGCGCTAATTTGCTTCTGCGATTTTGTAGTTATTTACCGGCGGGAATTATTCCGACGCGGTCGGCTTTGGTTGAACCTCCGCCTCACGGAGCTTCTGTTTAATTAATTTTATCCCTTAGTAGACAACCTTCAAATCAAGAATTAACCTGATAACCACTGTTTTTAACAAGTAATTTTATTTACGCCCTTTATAACTGCTTATGCAGCGCTTTTTTAAATTTGTTTATACCATGTGTCTGAAGGTTTCTGTTTATTTATTCATTTATGCCTATTTATATAGATATATTTACATGTTGTTATTGATGTTTGCACTGTAGAACCTGTTAAAATAAATGCTGCTACTAGTTTGTTTTGTTATTACTTGATTTTCTGGGTTTATTTCTTACCTTGGGGAGGTCCGACCCAAGGATTTGTCGACGTCGAGGACCTGGTCCTAGTGATGGGCTTATTCGAATCAAAAATATCCGGTTATTGAAATAACCTGTGTAACTCGGTTTTCGTTCCAAGTATTCGGATGAAAAATAAGCTCATCCTGATACGTACCACGTGCCGCGTCTCAGCGACCTGCGAGTGATCGAAATTCTGTAAATAATACGGCATTCATAACTCATAATATAACCTTTTCTACGTATGTACTTGATTGACCCAAGTGAGGCCGCGGCTGCTTGTTGATGTTATTAAGACATTTGATACTCCCAGTCGACGAGTTAAATTTATGGGGCCGTTCCAATTAAAGATAATGTTCTGCTCAGTATCAGATTTGCCGAAGGTTGGTAGTAATTTATAACGGCCTAAATTTTTGCTTCGAAACGTGGTTGATTATGCCTAATAAGGGATAAACAGAAAGCGAAATAAGATTTTCCAATATCGTAACAGATTTATATTTAATTTTTAATAACGGAGCAGTCGGGACAAGAAGTGGATTTCGATGTTGAAAATTTTAAGTGTGCGTCCTTAGAACCGCGGAAGGCTGAACGTAGATAAATTATGGATTCTAAAATATACCGGTATGATGTGCAAGCGGGTGGCTACTAGAGAATTTTAGGAACTAAAAATAGATTGAATAGATACTTTGTATTCGCATACTTATAATTTCTTTATGATTAGTATTGATATAGATATTCTCAATGGTTTAAACTCCTTAGAAATCAAATAAAAATCATTTATACAATTATTATAATTAACGATTAAATGAGTTCCTCTGATATCTGCAAGTTACGATGCCGATGCAGATGACGGTGAACCGCCAACCGGCAAACCGGCTGACTTAATCGAAACGAATCGAGAGCCAAAATTGATTCGAATGATTATTCAAATAATCAATCGGTTATTAATATGATCCGAATGCAAATAATTAGGTTATGAAAATTGTTCGGTTATGCCCATCACTACCTGGCCCCCTCTCCCACAATTTTTTGTTGCAGCTTTTCTGGAACCCCGACCCTTCCCGACGAGTTAGTCTGCTTAGGCCGATAATTACCAGCCGCCAAAATACCAAATATAACTTTCGCCACCAGGTGAGGCTGACTCTTAACCCTTCGTCACAATAGTTTTGGGCAAACGGACAGGATCAATATCATTTTTATTTAAAAATATCTGTATGACGGCAAATTAAATAAAATTACCTACTTAATTTGAAGTAGTGCATAAACATTAGAATCGTATTTATTAAACCGTTAGACCAGATAGTTTAAACTGGTTTAAACTAATAAATTCACAAGTTGCTTTGCGCATACTTGTTTATCCCATTGTTTTGGACTGACCAATAGAAATTTTTTATAGTTATCAGCATGTTTCTATTCTTATTGTATACAGGCACTCTAGCATCAATATAGTTAGGTTGTTAAAAAAGAACTTTTTCTGTACAACTTCTGTTTGTTCTGTAGGATTTTCTTAAAATAACTTATTCTATTGTACTTTTCTAGAAGCGTATGCACCATGCTAAGAATGACGATTGGACGGCAGCTCGAAGGTTAGTTATAGGGTTTTCTCGGTTTTACATGGCATCGGGACATACTTTCAGCTTGCAGAACGTCAACCAACAATTTGAACCCTCCTTTTGTATAATTTTTAGAATACAGTAGACATTCTGGGTGTATCCCATCAATGTTAGGAACTTTAGTGATATGGGTCGACACACTGTTAGAGGGTATAGACCTGATTTCGCGGAGAATTTTGTTTCTACTGTTAGCTTTTCAAGTAGTAGTGACCATGCCATGTTTGACATTTTAAAAATCAGTTGTTTCACAATAACTGTCTACTTAACGCGTCGGGCTACGACAAAACTGCAGTTCCTATTTCTATGTGGCATTTTGCGCTCCTACCATTTATATTACAAACTAGCTGACCCGGCAAACTTTGTTTTGGATTATGACATGATGGGGAAAACCCTTCAAACCATTAAACATAGAATCATAAAAGTATGACTGCAAATAGAAGGTCGTACAGTGTATAGAAAAACACACATTCGATATTTTCCAATTTTCCGGCTTTCCCTTTGGATATTTCCGAATTTTTTTTTGCTAAACCACCTCGGGAGTAAGACAAACAAAAAAAATCATCCAAATCGGTCAAGTCGTTCTCGAGTTTTTGCGTTACTAACACACGGCGATATATATATTGCAATGGCTTCGCGTTTCGGCACCATAAGTATTTGATATGGTATGCTAGTATACCACTCTTTGCTGAGACATAATTATGTTATGAATGTACCACCTCAGCAGTGTCAATTACATATGTTAAAGTATGTATAGTATAGTATAGTAATATGATCATTGTTAAATATCATTCATTGTAGTAAATTCGATTACCCTGCTCTGCTAGCTGTGAGTATTAGTTTCGTATTTATCTAATAATTTCAAATGATTTCTGCTTGAAAAATACTATTGCCATGGAAACTCAATCAGGGTTAGGTTCATATATCTAGTTGTCTTATATTTGACTTGTCGTATTTAGAATAAATCTCAATTGTCAAATGACCTCAAATGTCACTTATCTTGAATGAATTCAAATCTAATACTCTACTTGTAATTAGATACAGCCAACGTACACTGTTCTCAATATTACTATGACGTATGACATTCTCTATCTTTTATAGTAAGTACTAACTCTTTTAATTATTGCAAGTAATAAATATTGTTCATATACATCAGTTTTATTCTAGGCTAAACTACTAACCAATCTTATTAAAGCCACTAATTGCACATCCAGTACCACAGACCCATTTGTACAATCAGTCACCATACGAACACTTCCAACCGCAAGTAACTGTCCAACCAATTACAGCCGTCAGATCTTTCAGAAAATCTCAAAATAGTCGAACAATCCAACCTCCGTTTAACCAAAACTGCGCCTGTCGACTTACAGATCAATCCTTCACAACCCTCTTCTGCCAGTAAACTATCCTTGATGTACTCCAAATTTAATATTACTTCCTTGCAGGTTTAACTGTCACGACGATCCGTCCTCTGCATGCAAATGAAACACCCAAATACAGCTAATCACTCAGAATGCTCCCCGAGCAAATACATCAGTCCTACATCAACGGCTCCTACACCTGCAGTACTCCGCACCAGTCGAATCCTTTTCACTCCTTTTTTTAAAACTGTATCAGCCCCAATAAAGCAGCTCAATCCAAATCTTATATTTTCGTTTATTAGTAAAGGCTCTTCATCCAATTCAAATTATCATATATCAAAGCTCTTCATTAATTGAGACATCTTGCTACTCGTACACCATTATAATCATATTTCACCTTATTTCTTTACTAACTGTTTTTATTATGCCAGGACCATTATTTTTATATAAAACAGTAAAGTTTTCAAAATTTCATTACTCGCCAAAATATTATGTTACATTTTTTTCTCAAATTTGTTATTCTCAATAATCTAAAAACAACTCTCTTAACTACCGTATTTTAATTATTGATGCTTACTATTTTAAAAAATACATTTGAAACCTACATACTCTGTTATCTTATAATATTTTAATTTGGTTTGTCGTATCTGATATCAGTAGTAAATAACTTCTATCTTTTAACATCTTACTTTATAAATTAAACTATATGAAATTTATTCTTTCCAGTCTCATTTCTTAAAATTTAATCTCTATTTAAAAATTAATTCAAATAACCTTTTCTATTCTAAACTTTTGCAAAGACTGACTACAAAGCTTTGCCAAATTTTTTTATCTCATTGATCATCAAACTATATCCACTCTTATGATATCATAACAATATATATATATATAGATGTATTGAGAACATGTTACAATTTGTCCGCCACAAGGCATCTGGTCTCGATAAGATATGACACGAAGTCATATGGACCCTACAACGCGTTACATAAGGTTAGGTGATTAATGTAGCGGCCAGCAACACGCAAGTCCTTGCAACTCCACTGTTTGCCCCACTTGGGTTTCCCTATATAAGCAAACTAGCTGACCCGGCAAACGTTGTTATCATATCATAAATACATACCTGGTCCATTTTATGTAAAAATATTTCTTTCCAGATAACTAACATATATTCTGAATATGAGCCAAATCGGACCATAAACACAACTTATCGAAATGACTCGACCCCATCGCCACCTATTGTAAAATGGTTGTTCCGAAACCTTTCCGGGCGTGCGCACAATAACTTACCAAAGTTTTATCGCAATCGGATTAATGGTGTAGGAACGCATAAGGGACAAACAAAGAAACATTCATTTTTATGTAAGGGGTGTTCAAAAAGTCTTTACGTCCAGGGCGGCTATGGAAATTCAAACGTATGAATAATATGTTGGTGGCACTGTAAGTATATGTCAAATTCGAGGTTAGCAGGTTAGGTTTTGATTCAGTTCGTGTCAAAACTGACGGCAAACCTAACATGATAACCTCGAATTTGACATCTACTTACAATCCCACCAACATATTATTCATACGTTTGAATTTATATAGCCGCCCAGGACGTAAAGACTTTTAGAACACCCGTTATATAGATTTCAATAACCACACTTGGATGAAGATTGTAATTATAATTAGCATGGCAATGGAATGCAACAAGAATTAAATCAGCGTACAGTATTCGTCTGGATCGAGCAGTGCGTACTCGAATGGTTTCCAGTCTTGCTCGTCTGTTTCTAAAGTTCGTGATGCTTTTTTCTTCCATGCTTGAGGTGTAGATCGACCAATCGCTTATCGTTTGGGTGGCATAACTGATTTGACAGCGAAAGTAATGCTTTGTGACGACTATTACAAATTCACTTGGAAGAAGCTAAGCAAATGCGTGTGATATCTATTATCTAATGTCGACCGGCAATTGGAATGTCACAACCAACACTACTATGTCACACACGAACTAAAATGTAGCTGTTTGTATTTGATTCAATTCAATTCTGTCAATTCTCATATACCGAAAAGAATGGTTGTATTAATTCAGAAACTTTCGCGGGCGCTAGCACAACTCACCAAAGTTTTATCGCAATCGGATGAATGGTATAAGAACGCATACGGGACAAAAACAATTACCATTCATTTTTATATATTGTTATGGTATTGGTACGGGGGTCTAAAAAATCAGATTAATAAGATTAAAAGAATACTGTATTAAAAATTATAAAGTAAAATATCAAAATTATTAAGATGCATTTAGAAAAGAAAGGAAATAGAATTTATAATTTAATTAAATAAAGCTAATTGAGGAACAGTAGGAATTTAATTTGGTTTAATATCTGAAATGAAATTGGAAGTTAATGACAAATACTTTTGCGAAATATACTATTTAACATAGTAGGTATTAATCAAATAATAAAGCTTTAATAGTGTCCTGGATTGAAAAAGTAAGCTTGTTCGCTAAGGAGATAGTATTTATTGATAAGAAAAAAATCGAAACCAAAATGATGTAATACAAATTTGCAAAATTTTAAATAAAGAAATAAACTCTTTTATAAGAGTTTTTAAAACAAATATTTGGCATAATAAAAGGGTTAAAGTTACATACAAATTGGCGTGATGAAGAAGACTACAAACTAAAATATTAAAAGAAGAATATGAGAAAACTAGATGGATGAAGACTAGAATATGGTGAAAAAAGCAATTTAATACAATTATAATCTACGAAGGCAAATAAAAGTAGGGAATGTGAATTAAGTTTATTGTGGAATTACATTTTCATCAACTGAATTGGATAACAAGGAACGCTTTACAATGGAAGAAGATTACATCAACATCATTAGCAGAGTGAGCAGATTTGTGGGCTTGTTAAGTGATATCTGGTGGCTTGCCTCTGGTCAAGATTCGTGGTGCTGGGTTGTAGCAATTTTCATATGGGTGATTTGATTGAACATTTAAAGTAACGCTTCTGCGGCTTATAATTCAACAATAAGGTAATTAAATCTTGGAATTGAACCCATAATGTGGCAGCCAAAAAAAAATTGTTCGGATCTAAAAAAGAGCCAGAGACGATTTAAAAGAGATTGATGGTATGATAATTAAGAACAAATAATAATAATTTCAAATGAATAATTATACCAAGAGTAGGTGATTGTTAGATGAAAAGAATATTGGTAACGAATAATTTACATTTTAAAAGTAAGACAGAAGAAATGGATAACAGGAAATATTAACATGATTAATGAAATTGCAGGACAAGCAGAAAAAGCATTCAGAAAATTAATATAATCAAATCTTAAGAATTTAACAGTAAAACATATATGATTGCACAAGAAGTATAATTAAAAAGAAAAATAATATTAAAGAATTGAATATTTGAATAATTAACGATAATTTTCATCAACTGAATTGGATAACAAGGAACGCTGTACAAGGGAAGAGGATTACATCGGTATCATTAGCAAACTGAGCAGAGTTGTGGTGCTTGTCAAGTGATATCTGGTGTCTTGCCTCTGGTCAGGATTCGTGGTGCTGGGTTGTAGCAGAATTCATACGTGTGATTTGGTTAAACATTTAAAGTAACGCATCTGCGGCTGAGGTCTATTTTGATGTATACTGTTGTGAAGCTGTAGATGCTGATTCCTGTGGCGAGCTGGGTTCCTGTGTTGATTTGGACCCGGATTCTGGACATCTTGGTAGTTGACTGTCAGTTGAGGCCTTCGCTGTGGATTTGAGTGGAGCAGTTTTGTAGCGTTGTAAATTGCAGAGTTTGGACGTATTGGGTTTAGCAGAGGAGTGTGTAAAGTTTAATAAAAGGTAACAGAATCCAGGTAATTTAAAATAAGAACTGAAAAAAATAAAGAGTGAAGTGAGTTAATTTTAATTAAGGAAGCACTTACTATTTGAGATTGTATAACAAATGTAACGATGAAGCATTTGTAATAGAATTTTCAAAACTATTTTGAAGTATCAGTTGACAGAAGTTTTGAGTTGTCATAATAAAATAGGAACATCAAATTTCAGAATATAAGCAATCTAGATTAAAAAGAACCCGATCTGATTTTCAGTGAAGTGTATCTACTAGGGCTAGCAGAAAATAATTTTGAATATCCAAAATAAATAAATAGGGCAATTAAGTTAATTAAAATTCAATTATAATATAACATAACCTGGGATGTATTCCTGGCATAGAGAATCCCTCTGCTTCGATCTAAGCTCTAGAAAATGTATCTAAATATCTCCGTATTTCCGGGATCACTAAGGTTCATGCAAAAAACTTGGGATAGAGACAGAAGAATTGCTTGTTTGATTAATAATCATGAATAAAATTCGGTTTGGCATAAAATATAGAACAATTACTAATGCGGATAAGAGAAAACTAAATAATAAATAATATATGTAATTAAGTTGTGAACTACGTATCTAGCTAGTGAGATAAAATCCCAGAATTAATCAAGCAATGCCATTCAAACAAGCTAAGCAGTTTTTGCTAATTGGCAATAAAATAAACATGCAAAAATTGATTTTCTCTAAAAGACCCGTACTTTTAATTATTGATCACGTTATCTTTGATTTTTGTCGTTTCACTTTTTCTTAACCATTTTGAAACGCTTTCTGTGTACATTATGTACGGCGCCTTTCCCACAGCAAGCGGGAGGGCTTATTGTTCGATTAGCAGGAATTTTAATTAATTCGAATTGCACACAACCTTAACTACCTGCTATTTAAAAATCATCGCTTCTTTCCCATAAAGGTTCATTTAGTCGGTTTTATTACGCCGCCTATGCCGCCTTTGTACCGAAGCAACGAGATAATATAAGAAAGCGCAGTTTAGTGATAGATGGCAGAAACCACAATAGAATTTGAAGAAACTAGTTTGTTATCGAAAACTGTGTCCATACAGTGTAACAGAGGGTGAAATTGCAAAAAAACTCTCTGCATTGACAATTGAACAGCAGCAAACTATAAAATTAGTAGGTCACTGCTCATTGACAACTTAATAAACTAATATAGTAATAATAATAACAAGTGTTCAACAGATAACATGTATACCACATCTCGCATATCTCTTCTCAGATTTAGATATATTTTAATTTTAATTCTATTATTGATCTGTCATACACTTTTAAGGACTCGATAAAGCAATTTAGAGCTTCCTTGTAGTTGTTTTCGGTTTTATTCCCCAAGTCCTTCCATATCTCTTGTTTAGCCATTTTTTACTTCACGCTTAACTCTCGTCGTATATTCATTATGCGGGGTCCTTGGTGTGTATATGTTAAGGTTAGTATGATTAATTGAAAACTATTAATAATTACCGGCAATTATTAATACCAACCATACAGTTATTATTAATACTTACCGGTAATTATTAATAATTGATGCATTTATTACTCTGACGGTAACATATATATTTTCTTCAGCTCTTTTTTATCCTGTACTATTTCTGCGTCCCACTTGGCTTTTTGTTTGTTTAGAAATTTTGTTACTCTACATACTTCTTCTATAAGAGTCATTTTAAAAATTTCTTTATACCTTTCCAAAGTAATTTCTACATCCTCTTCATTTCCTAAGTTTCCCGATGCATCAAACACTTTTTAAATATATCTTGATAATCTCTTTAATTTCATCCGACTCATGTTTATTTCCACCACATAGTGGTGAGATCCTATCACAGCTCTCCCTTTGACCTTGATGTCTTAGAAGGTTTTAAGGAATCGTTTTTTGATCAGCATTAGATCGATTACTGGCTTCTCATTCTTATAATTTACTTCTCTTGTGTGTTTTTGTATCTCTCGGTACTGAAAATAGAGTTTCGCCATTAACATATAATATTTTATCTTTATCTTTAACTGCCTACGAGCTTTTCGAGCTGTGCATTGTTAAATTGAATACTTTGTATAAAATAATAGTTATTTAAGATACAAGTGCAAAAAGGCATTCTTTATTGCACGAATGGGTCAAAATAGAATGCGAGCGTTAGCTAGCATTCTAAGACCTATGAGTGCAATAAAGAGCCTTTTTGCAAGAGTGTCTTACAACGTTTTATCTACGATCATAATCTTTTACGAAAGTATGTATTTCATTTTGTATTTTTTAAATTTACGTGCAATAAAATTTTTATAACACTAGTGTACTAAAAGTTAACTTTTTACACTAATATCGGTGTAGAAAGTAGGCACTTTTTACATGATCGTAGATAATGGTATATTATTATATGAGCGATTATGACCGCCATTATTCACGAAGATGACATTCATCTGAGTGAATAATGGCCATAATCGCGAATATAATACGATATTTTATCTACTCCTATGCAATAGGAGCCTTGTGTTCATATTTCAGAATTATGACATTTATGACAGCTGTTAACTTCAAAAGTCATTTAATAATAAGAAATTCCGCCAGTTCCAGCGCCCGGCCGGCACGAGCACGTGCCCCGCGGGGAGGTGAAGGAAGCGCCAAAACTCTGTATTCCAACCTGTACCAGTGTATAGAATTCCAACCAGAAATTAGAAAGCTATTTAAAATGAGGCCAGCATTGAGAACTTTAAGTTACTTCGTAATTTAATTCATAAAATGGCCATTTGATTGACATTCAGTGACACTTCTATAATAACCTTCAAATTTGACATATGTATTGAAAATGTTGGAAGACATACGTTTTTCAACATTTTCTAAGCTAGTATACGGTTTTAAAAACTGAGGTTAAACAGCTAGTACTTACTTAAATCATGCAAAATGTTACAATGCCTTAACAAAACACTTACATGTACAATTTACAGATGAACTGTCATTACTTAAAAGCTACTTGACATTAGAAAATTATTTATTGATTGTATGAAACCAACTTAGACATGACTTATACTTTCTATGATGTACTTGATTTTAAATTGCTTTCTAAAATTTGGTGGGAATATGTAAGGGAAGATAGACGGTCGGCCTTACCTTTTGGCGAAAGTTATATTGGTTATTTTGCCGGCTGGTAACTATCGGCCTAATTGGGCTAACTAGTCGCGAGGGTCGGGGTTCCAACTATGCTAAAAAGAATACAAAAAAAAAGAAAGGAGTGGGCGCCAGGTCCTAGACTCAGATCCAATTCCTTGTGCCGGACCTTACACAAGGTCGAAGATAAAAACCAGCAGAACAAAGAAAAATAATCAACCACCAAGGAAAATATCACAGCTTTATTACAATATTGGTGGGTACTATAGTGCATATCCAACATAAAAGTATAGATCCAAAATCACAGTAAATTATCACAATTAACACCAGAAATAATAATACGACTAATGGTTACAAGTACATAAAACAATTGACCTAAGAATCCGACTCGAGGTGTCAGAACCGCGAAATTAGCCTGAAGGGCGTAACAACTAGGTATCTCAAAACTTATATCGAAGCAATATACTCCAAACATGACTAGATAAATTACCAATGACGTTCACCGTGAAGCGGAAAACGACACGACACCAAGCATGACTACATTAACCCAATAAAATAAACTAAGAAAGCTTTAAATAGACTATAAATCCCCGTGAAGCGGAGTACAAAATCAAGGGTGCGAATAACGCAAGCAAAATATGCAATGCCAACATCTAACCCCGAAGGTTGGCCTAAAAATTAACTTTAAGACACACAAAATTTAGATGGGGTGGTTCCAGCACGTTATGAGATCTCACAGGGGTTTGCTTGTTCCTAAAGGAAAGTCATAAAGTATTTCCTGACGTACTAAGAACTGCTTGCGGGTATTCTAACCGAGAACTAGTTTATCACAAACTCAAAAACGGGAGGCTACATAATCTCAACAAAAATCCCGTTGGTAGCAGTTTTGCCACCGCCAAAAATTTAACTCTAGCAAGTGATCTTAAATAAACAACAAGGTTAATGCAATACGCGACGTCAAATAAACTACAGTGATTGCAAAAGCAGCCCCAAAGCCAAATCATAACAAAATTACACATGGCTGCTATGCACAGAGGTAAGTAAACTAATCAATATCATATCTAGTAGCTCAAATTAACACCAAAAATCGATATGCACAAAAACTCTAAAATAGCAATTCGGAAGGTCATACTAAACAGTTCAAAAGCAATTCAAATAAACGAACGATACAAATTAAAACGTTACAAAACCTCAGATGCATACGGCACGTGGAGGCCGAGCTGTTGGAAGAGATGCAAGAGTCCAGGTGCGTTGGGCAGCGCTCGCAGAGGGAACGACCGCAAATCCAGGCCGCAGAGGCGAGCGGCCAGCCGGCTCGTGGAGCACCGCATGATCCAGGCAAAACCAAATGCACGACGACGAACAGGACCAATCCAGGTAATAAAACTCAATTCCATGGCGTTTAAAAACGCATTTCCATGGCGTATAACTAATTAACGCATTTCCTTGGCATAGAATAGTTGGAAACCTGCGAATGGTGACGAACAGCCTAACGCTCCATTCGATCGAGAAGAGCCCATTCCAAAACCGCAACAAAAGCGAACGAACGCTGGCAGCAACTCCCAACGGCTTCCAGAACGTTCCAAAGGGCGCCTTGCCTCCAAAAATCCCTCAAAACGACGAGGACGGCTATAACCAAAGCCAGCGAAGCAAAAGGTCCCTAGGGCACAAACTTCAACAATCGAAGCGATGGAAAAGAATGGAATGCAAATTGGCCAGAGCAATTCACGATCCCAGGTTATCAATGTCAAAGTCAAATTCGAAAAAAGGAAGAAAAACTATAGGTGCAGGTTGTATGTGCAGAACTGATAACAAAGTGTTCCTTTTAATTCAAAATTGAGGCTGAAGGTATTTGGGTTGCCTAACTATAGATAAAGTACTGTATATTTAGAGAATAAAAGTAAATTGCCAAATCTGACTAATTATTTCAATTAATAAGTAGGAAAATGTCAAAATGAGCGTAACAAATACTATAAGATCATTCACTTTCTGTACCCGGTTTCTGCACTCTTCAAACACTTACATTGAAACACTTTAAGGTAAAATCCAGCGGCCATTACAATATAATTTCAGCATGTTGTGCTTACATGCAAAGTGAGACCAGCGGTAGTTTTGGACGGCCGTTCTGAAAAGTGTGAAAGCTGCACGTTGTGTTGCAGTTTTGTTGCGTTCGAAATAGCGGAAGCTCTCAGCTTCAAACCCAAGAACAACCTTTTTCATTTATTATAATTGTCAATACATTTGGTTTAGATAGCAGGAACTATTATACCGTAGATTTAAGGATAAGTAATACAATTCCCTCAATTTTCCAGAACTATAAAACCTTTGTGGCTTTATAATGTCAGGAATTGAAATAATTGGCCAGACTTTGGGGGTTCAGTTCATTACAGCCTTTCCACGACGTTGTGGTCTTATGAGCCCTCTTTCTTGTAAGCCCGTACTTATAGGAATTCCAACCAACAAGCCATTCCCAAGTGCATAATTTCCGTGGCGTCATTGAGAAGGGTAGGCTTCTATAGGAATTCTTTGCTGACTGTCTACGAGGTGTAGCATCAGATCGTAGCAATCCAGATCCGTCCAACGTCGAGAATTTTAGGTAGCGCCCTTTGAAAGTGCAGGATGAAGCGGTATTTCTCAGTTTTGGCTGAAAGCAAAACAAAAAACGATCGCGCCTGGGTTTCTACGTCACGCTACAAACAAAACGAGCTTAGCAGTTTCTACGTCACAGTAATAATATTTACCAGATGCTTCCTTGCCATTTTGGTGTTTTAAAATTCATTTTAACGCTGTCTTTATACTGGCAGATCATCGTGTTTACTGAGTAAAATTTAGAGGTTATCTAGACGTCAGATATAAATTGTGCATTTGCCCGAAATATTTGAGAGTATTTGCCATACAAGGAGTTATTTGTCATACACAGTTTTTCTTAATTTTATGAACGTACACCCTGAACCAAGTTTGTCTCATGTTCTACGGAGCTAAACCCGAGTTTATTGCGGATAAATAAAATAAGAAAAGGGCAATAAACCACTTATTTATCGTAATTATTATTACATTCTTTTAATTTGCCCTGAGTTTGACAGGCAGATTCGTAATTGAATTTAATTCCGTTTTGTAAAGTATACAGGGTGATTCAAATTAAGTGCGCACCATTGCTATCTTTGTTATTATTAATTTTACAAAGTAGGTTAAATTAGCAAACTTGTAGTGTTTTTGACGCTGATTAATATTAATATGCAAGAATGACACATCTAAGCAATAGATCTTTTAAAGTTATATAAAAAAATTTAATATAATATCGAATACAACATCTTTATCTAATTGCAAATTAATATTAAAGTGTACAACATATGCCGAAAAGGATTAAAACTGTAGTACGTATTATTTAACAATGATCTGCTATGAGAACTTCGCCCTAACGTTTCGCGTAGCGTATAATAAACAATAATAATACAGATGTGAACAATTTTAAAACTTGTTTTTATTTCTATCCCTTGTACATTTTTCAGATTTTGCAAATTTTATCCCAGATTTGAAAATTAGCAAAATTAATTTTCAATGCATTATTAACGAAGGTTGGTAAATTGCAACTTGTGTAAATTTTTGAATTAGCGAGTAATTAGTTTGATTTTTTGAAGAGTTTTAGTTTTACTTTCCCGGGAGAGTCTTTCTTCCTATGTGGTTTCAATTTCTTTTATTGTTTTTCTGTTTTTGTTTTTTTTATTGCTACCTCAATATCCGTTGCTGCCTCACGGAGACTATAGCTTTTATATCTACAGATACTGTTAGAAATTCCTCACTTGTGTCGAACTAGAAGCTATACAAATGAAATGCTAATGTAGTTTTGTCACGCTTTTGTGCATTGAACCCACGTAAATTACGATATTATTTTCACACCAGAAATGTTGAATGTGCGCGTGTTACGTATATTCCTATTATTAACTTCACACGCCTCGCATGTCAAACATTACCACATAAGCGATATTAGTTTACATTTAGGAAGACGTTAAAAGCGTAAAGCCAAAATTATAAATTAATTAAAACATAAAATCGAAGAACTCAACAAACCATTATGATATAGAATTTAATGTTTGTGAATTTGCGCAGTTCAAATGCTCGTTTGGAGTATTTAAATGTAGGAAGATGAATTAATAGATTTTAAAGTTTACTAGCTGGCAAATATTTTTGGGTAATCAAAGAAGAAAACAATAAGCAGTATTCTTAATGCATCTAATTGGTAAATAATTGAACTTGGAATTGAATATTTTAATAGCATAAATGGAGGGCCATGTCGAAGCAACGCTATATAAATTACTTCATCAAGACTTGTTATTCCAGTAGAGTTTTACACTAATTTGAAATGATAAAAATAATACAGTTGAAACTTAAGTTTTATTAACGGTATAATTTAGAATCGATGCTGTAGCTAGGCAATTTGACATTTCGAAGAGGTTTTTTCCAGTGTGTACTCGTATTATAAAAAGCTTTTGTGACCCAGATTCTTTACTACAAAACAATTCCTATGAAGTTAAAAACAAAGTTCAAGACCTTGACAGTACAGCTGAAAACGTGCCCAGTAATAATAAATATTCCTTTCATGAAATGAATTTGTACATTGTTGTACCAACATAATGCAAGATTTTGCAACTATTTATTAGGAACATTCCTCTTCTCTTACATGGACATCTTGAGAAGAATAAAGCGTGCTATATCTTTTTATTATGGCTTTGTTATTCTATTTTAGAGTATCATTCTTGACGCCTGCTTATTTGGCCAAGTCGTAACTCTAACTATTTTTCTTTTCCGGCGATGCATGAAGTGATTGCTATATTCTTGGACTGTTTCAATAAATCACTAAAATAACAAAGGGTTATTATCTTCTTCTACCTTTTCAAAGCAATAAAGGCTGAAAGCAAAATCTTGGTAATAACATTTTGAGTTCAAATGAAATTTATTCTTGACTCATTAATATAAAAATCGCAATAACTGTTATAAGAAGACTTCATATTAATAATAGTTATTTACTATACAAATGGGATAAGTGCATCATTAATATACGTGTGTCTAAGTTACAAACGAGTGTGTAGTAGGAGTTATGTAAGCACACAAGTATATTAATTATGCATTATCACACATGTATTGTACAAAATGTTATCTACAAAAGTGCATTAAGAAAAATGTCGGATCAGTCATTTTCAAAAATATTTTAGTAGCCAAATCATTATGTCATTCATTTGACACTATTTCCGTTAGGTAATGAAGCACTTCACCACTAGCGGTGTAATGAAAGTTCATTACACCGCTAGTGATGTAATGAGCTTCATTACATAATCGAAATAGTGTCAAATGAGTGACGTAATAAATTACTTATCCCAGTGGAGTAGATAAATTAAATTTTCTCAGGCAAAATATCTCTAGGAATAGCTATTTATGTAGTAAGTGTCTAAATGGATATTTTTAAACCACTAGACGAGAATATTGTCCGCCAAGACCGTAGGTCAACACGTCGTGTGCTTTAAAAACATATTTAGCACGTCTTACAAACAAGATCTTTTCTACAATCGATGAAAAATTTGATTTCCTAAAAACTTTTGCCATTTTGTCAAAATGATAGAACTGTGAATTATTTTAAAAATTACTAGTACGCAGGTACTTGGGCAAGTACAACAAAACCAATCTGGTTGCTTAGCTGTTGCTTATAAACAACGATTTGGGAAAAATATCAGAAAATCCGTTCGAGTTATTTCGAAACATGAGTGATTCTGAAGTTAATTCTGACATAGAAAATGAAGCAGAAACTGCCATCAATACTTTTATACCAGGAAAATCAAAATTAGCGTACCAGAAATTTGAAAGCTGGTATAAAGACAGAGAAGTGGTTAGTGTTTCAGAAAAGGTAGTTTTGGCCTATTTTTCTCAAGCTTCGAAGGTTTGGAGAGCTTCTAGTCGATGGAATAATTGTTCCATGCTTCGAACAACAATCCATGTGAAGAAGAATGTAGACATAAGTAAATACACAAATGTTACCGCATTTCCGAAGAGACAATTAGAAGCTTACTGCTCCAAAAAGTTCAAAATATTCTCAAGGAAGGAAACAGAAAGTATCATGAAAGAGGCGGATGATGAGAGTTATCTAAGTATGTTGGAAATCCGAAGCAATTTTTAGGTACCTAGTTTTAATTGTTGGTTTGTCGGGAACTTGTCGAAGAGAAGAACTTACTTTTATGTGGTTAGCAAATATTGCGGATGCTTCATATTTTATAAACATTAACATTCCAAACACAAAAACGAAAAGTTCTAGAATGTTTTCAATAAAGGAGGGTATTATTGAAGGAAGCAATTTCTTCGAAATGTTCAGAAAATACGCTAGCTTCCGTCCTCCCCATGTATATCATTAGAGATTTTTCGTACCATTGAGAAATTTTAACCTGTCGGCATCAATACCATAGGCGCTATACCTGAATCAATTGCTGATTATCTGGGCCTTCGTAATGCCAATAAATATACTGGCTATTGCCTTCGGCAATCCTCTGCATCTTTATTTACCGATGCAGAGGTTAGCATGTCTATGCTTAAAAGGCATGGAGCTGGCAGCAGAATATATAAAAAGCTTACTATAAAATAATGAGTTTGTCTCGAAGAAAATTGTGGGCGAAAATAACAATGCATCAGCGACTAAGAACAATAATTATCTAAGAAACCAAGAATCGATGAAGATGTTGCTGAAGACACTGATGACACTGTCTTCTGGTGTCAAATGCCTTCAATTGTTGAAATGCTGGGAGGAAATCGAAGTTATCAAAAAGCAGCGACTGTATCATCATCAAATATTGAATTTCGTAATTTGAATAAGAGTACAGTATATATTTTAAAAAATTATAGCTATTAAGGCAACTAGTGTTTTACAGAGGATTTAAAAATCGAGGTCGATCATGTTAAAATTCGAGCGAAGCGAGAATTTTATGATCGACCGAGATTTTTAAACTGTAAAACACGAGTTGGCTTCAATATTTTTTCTACAGTCGAGGAGTTTGTTAGCTTAAATGCCCTCGGGGCTTCGCCCCTCTCCAAAGCGGCCCTCGGGGCTCCACTCCTCTCCAAGGGGGCCCTCGGGACTCCGCTCCTCTCCAAGGGGGCCCTCGGGGCTCGGCCCTCTCCAAGGGGGCCCTCAGGGCTTGGCCCCTCTCCAAGGGGGCTCTTAGAGCTCCACCCCTTTCCAAGGGTGCCCTCGGGGCTCCGCCTCTCTCCAAGGGAGCCATCGGGCTCCGCCCATCTCCAAGAGGGCCCTCGGGGCTCGGCCCCTCTCCAAGGGGGCCGTCAGGGCTCGGCCCCTCTCCAAGGGGGCTCTTGGAGCTCCACCCCTCTCCAAGGGTGCCCTCGGGGCTGCGCCCCTCTCCAAGGGGGCCATCGGGTTCCGCCCCTCATCAATCCGCATACAAATCGGTCCGATATAATAACTGTACTTTTAATCTTCACAAATAACGTTTTATAAACTCTTAAAGTACTCCGTGCTTTAAATGGAATGGCGTGTTTTATAGACAACATAAAGCACGCCGCATATGACCCTTGGAAACAGTTTAAAATCACGGCCGTAGAAAAAAATGTTTAAAAGGTTTTTATCTACGACAGTGTGTAAAATAGACTACTACTATGCAGTTTTAAGTTTGTAAAACGACTGTTTGATAACATGTGTTTATTAGTTCACGTCGTCAGTAGCAACGTGTTTAAAATGATTTCATTAGTAACGTGGTCAGTAGCAACGTGCTTTAAAACTTTTAACCGCGCAAAATTACGACCAGTTGATAGTAATCCTAATTTACATTTAATAGTTATTTATGTTACAAGGCCGTGAACTAGGACTTTTTTTTATGAGAATGAATATTATTTGGCGAGGCGCAGGCCGAGCCAAATAATCATTCGAATAAAAAAAAGATAGTTCACGGCCATGTGGCATACAAAATTTTGTGTGCAACTGTGAAAAATTACCAAAATTAAAGTTTCGATTGAATCTTTACATAAAATTACATTTAGCAGTGTGTTTTGGTATGGTAACTAGGGCTTGTGTAGTTGCTCACATATTAATAAATAACGTTCGAATTATCTAATAAAAGCTAATTTCATTCAAGATCATGACCCGTAAAAAAAGTCTTTGTTGTCGGCCGGTAAAAAAAAGTCTTTTTTTTACGTTGTCAAGGCTTTATTTTACTATAAACAAATGTGCTATTTCACGACTCAAAATCAAGCAAAAAAAGTAACCTTTTTTTGACAGTTGCACACAAAATATTTTTTTATATTTACCGTATTTTCTAGATTCTATCGTAGATAAAATATTGTACGATACACATGCGTAAATCATATTTAGTCACTCGCGAAGCTTAAAACGCTCGCTCACTTGCGTTTTAACTCTGCCCCACGCGTGACTAAAGACTAGCTTTACGCACTTGTATGATAAATTACTATTTATCACTCAATGCTTTAAAGAATAAGTGGAGATCCTTTAAGGCACTAGTTCCTTAAAGAATGTCATTTTGAAACTGAAACGACAATCTAAATGTCAACTTTATAAATCAATTGTAAAAAAAATCTTTGTGAGTATACTGAGCAACCATTTCTATACGTTTTTTAAATCATTTATATCAGAATATTTCGTTATAACTAAACCTTGATACAAATTAATTATATGGAAAATAAAGCATCATCAATATATATAAAATTCCCTCGTGGCTGTCGCAAAAAAATGAAGACCGATTTTTTCGCATTTCCGCATTACTTACAAATCTGAAATTTAGAACAAACAATCCATGGCACATAAGGTTGACGAAAAATTCAATATGGCGGACTTAATAAATGACAGTTTTCCACCTTTCGACCCTTTCCAAAAGACGTAAAAACTTTAAATTTTTGTATAAGTTAGTCCATAACATAGAAACAGCCATTGGAGTAAAAAATTATCAAAATAATACACGGGGGTTGAATTATAGGGGATGAAATGGAATAGACGTAGTTGTGCAAACAATTTTTTTCACTCGGTGGCAAAGACTTTTTTTATCGGCGTACGTATGGTTGTTAGTGACTCAAAGATCTCTTTAAGGTCCAAATTAACTTTTAAAATCGAACCAGGAGAAAATCATGGGAAAAGTTTTAGAGATATGGCTTTCACGAGTCGATAATAATTAGTTAAATAAACGACATTTTTCGCCAAGCTATCGGGTACAATTTACACACACAATAGGTACGCTTGGCGAAGGAAGGCTTATATACTAGCTGCAAATACTTGAATTACACAGAAAATGCATTTTTAATTCTGCATATTTTTATCTTCAATTCCTGAGAACAATAAAGCATTCAGTATTCGTTGTAGTCCATCTGTAAACGCAACGGATGTTACTTATAATATTATTTCAAGAGACGGTGTTGGTAATACGTTAGAAATCCTTGAATAATTGCTGCAATGCTATTTTTATCACTCCCTGCTAGGAGGTACAATCTTTGTTACCTATAAAATCGTTCTGTGAACTTCCCATGAAATATTTTTGCACACTCAATAGCTCGAACGCATTTTGATACTCAATCTACACGTCAAACCTGATTTAATGGGAGATATAACTTTACATAATAAACATTTACTTTTACGACTTGTGTAGACAATGCGCAGTTCATCAGCACATGACTGTGAAATATAACAATCAGATTAGCCTAAGGTATTAGCACATTATCTAAAAAAATCTGTAAAAGGCTTTACCCAGAACTACCCTCGTCGACATTGTACACTAAATAATTTAGAAATCAAATTAAGTTAGGAGTAAATATATCCTCACGTTTATAATAAATTAAATAAATTTTCAAATTAAAAAAAACGTTACCGGTGGTTTAATTCAAACGGCACGCGGCTGGCGTATGTAGTCCCAACGTTTTATGGGTTATTGCAAGGGAACGGACTATTTCTATCTGAGCTACGGAGCACCGACCCTTCGAATTCCTGCGTTGCAGCTATATTAAGTAACGCACTAATTTGTTGCTCCTTTTTGCATGGTAAAACATTTATTCTATATTTATTGGGGCCCATTTCTGGCAAGAATAAAGCCTGCGGTATGTACAAATTATTACTTGTATTTATTGCTAAGTTAAATAAAAAATAAACAAAATTTTATTTTTAAGGTGTATATATCTGTGTGAAATTTTCTAGGTTTTATGCCAGGTAGATATATAGTGTGTATGCAAAACATTGGCTTCCTCCGACAAATAGTTTTTGAGTTATACCGCCAACAGGCAGACACACAGACTGACTGAATTGAGAAAACCTGTTTTTCGTCATTTAGGGACCCTGAAACGTGAAAATCTGGAGAAATCTCAAAAGGTGATTTTTTCGCTATTGCAATACTTCCTTCGTCTTTTAGACGAGGGAAGTAAAAAATCTACAGTTATCGTCAAGGATATTTAACAGTTACACCTTGTTATAGAATTTTCGCATAGTGACGAAATAAAACAGATTATCAACAAGCAATTGAGCAAATTCTGTATTACAAACAGAAATATGTTTACAACAGCGTTTTCTATATTTTGTGCAACTTGCAGAGCTATATGATTTTAAATAAAACAACTGCAATAAATGTCTTATAAGTACTTCAATATTCAACATTCCTAATGAAAATTAAAAACTAGCCACAAAGAAATAAATTTGTTGGAATAACGTATTGCAAATGTTTCTCATTAATACTATAATATAGAAATTGCCAACTAGAATTCCAGTTCTCGACTGAGCGTTTTATATTAGCGAACACAACCATTGCACATTTTATATTTCTTTACATTGTGGTCGTACAACGACAAGAACAGAAACGTAAGTTCACCGGTGGTAGAACCGCAATGCGATGAAAAGAGACGACATTATTTCGTGTTGTCCAGCAAAGGTACACTTACACAATAAAATTAAGCACACGTGTTTTGACTATTTTTCACAATATTCTAGTTTGTATAATTCGGGTCTATTTTAATTCCCTAGCAGCAGTTTCAATAAATGAAAATAATACCTTTATAGAGATCAAAACTAAGACCTTTCGAAAAAAACGGTAATAATAAATGCAACAAATCCGTGTGTGCTTCATTTTATTGCACATAAGTGTACGTCACTAACGTTCTAATTTCTAGTACAGACAGTGGTTTCCAGAACCGCACTAAGCCGAGAACTGGAATTCTTGTTGACATTTTCTAAAAAAAAACATCAACTATTATGATTATTATCTAGAGTTCCTATATACGGCTGCATGTTGTCAGGCCGTTTTTAAATTCGACTTCTTGTAGCATTCTCTATTTAATAATTACAACTTCGCAGTATATAGGCTTTCCAGTCATATTTCGACGTGTGATAATTTATCAAATGATGTTCAGGCAGTTGGTGGTTCACAATTTCAAGCAACTGTAACGGCCATTTTAATCTTCTCGTTCATAATTATTTTCCTTGGTTTATTTAGAATTTTAAAGATTTTGAACACAGGTTTATTTATGATTTTAGAGATTCCGAATACAGTCTTGTTCTAGAAAGTTCGTCAAGCGGTTGTTTCTCGCCCCCTGATTGGTCACAGCTGCACAGATCATGCTGCTAACCGGTTTTCCCTGTACGGTGCAAGCTAGCGCGTCTGTCTGGAACCGCGTGGCGTGATTTTTCGAGAAGTTCATGAGGGGCCAGCTTACAGTAAAGTAGTGTCCGTTGCGGGTGTTTGTTTTTGTGCATGTCCACGTGTTGAATTTAAAGACCTTCCGTTCTGCAATTTTCTGGCGGCCTGGTGGGCCATTTTTCTCCGCTATATTGGAGAATCCATTTCTTTAGAACGGACAATTGTACTGTCTCGACAGCTTTCGAATATTTATTTTGGGAATTCCGCACTTGGGATCACTGAATTTCGCACAAGCCCTGCTTCAGGCCCCGATACGTGTGCTTCTACTGCAAGCGCTGCGACGAGAATTGACGCAATCAGGCAAAGCTAACCAAACAAGGTAGAGTGAGCTATTTTTAATTAATCATTTATGGTACACCAGTTTATAAATATTTGTTCATATTGTGGGCCAGGCGACGGCTCCGGCTAGTGTTAATTAATCGCTTACGTTATCTTTGCCGCAAGATTTTAGCAGTAAGGCGACTTCCCAGCTGGACGTTTAGATTATAGCACCCTTTTGTTAATGCCCATTTTCTGTGTACGCTGACTACGTCGGCGCTGTTGTATTGAGTTGAACCAATAGAGCGGTTTACTGTGCTTTGCTTTATGATTTTCGTACGAGCGTGTGCATGCTCATTTTTCAGGTTATGTTATTTACAGTGTAAGGATTTATGTATGGCGAAGTCTGAGAACAGTTGATAAGCGTTGCAGGTAAGTCGGTTGCGCTCGTCGCCGCCGTGTTGGAAGTCGTGAAGCTGTGCACAAATATTCTGCCCCGGTTGGCTTTCGAGGTTCGGTTAAGCCTGTGTTTCAAGTCTGAATTTCGTGGCGCCCATTTATTTTGCAACACCCTATACATATTGTCACGCTTGCCCCGTGGTGTACCGTTTCTAGGACCACGCCCACCTCCCTCAGCTTATCAAGTCGTGGCCTTTAGCCTGTTTTGTGAGATTTCCAGGGTAAGTGATGATAGTTCTCGGACTTGTTGAAGAGGGCGGTACTCCTTCACCCTAGAGTGTCTTTCGAATAATTTGATACCGTAGCAATGTAAAAATAGGGCTGCACAACAAGAGTACATGGCAAATTCGAGACAAATTGTTAGGCACCACTTTCCGTTTGAGCCTGAAGATGTTATGGGAAGCCGGAAAACAGGATCACATCTTGTTTATTGGTTACGGGAAACCAGCCCGGCAAAGAGCAACTTACCTGGCCGCTGCAAAGTGCAATGTATCAAAATAGAGTGAACCACCCTTAAACGAAGGCCGAGTACAACCCTAGCTAGCTCTAACTCTCGGTAGAATGATGGCTTAAATAAGGACTATGGAGCGGTTCTTAAAGTTTAAAATATCTTCACAATTTACACAAACTGTGCGCCAGGCGTAAAACACAACCCAAAACTCAATCTAGCTATCAAAATATATCACCACCTACTTTGGACGCTTATTACTTCAACCTAAATCTCAAAAAGCACACGAGCAGGTTCATGCGGGGACATAGTATGACTAATAAAGAAATATAAACTAGCAAAGTTAATAGAATCTAATATTATCAACAGTATCACAAACTGTCGTGGTAATTAAGAAACAATGTTAAGACAACTCAGGTAAAACCTGACGCTCTACAGCGATAAATAATACAAAAGTATGAGGTCACCCAAATCAAACACAAAAAACTAAATTATTAAAATTAAATACAATATAACAAATTAAAAAGTGCTCACGTCAGCAATAACGTGGCAAAAATTGACATCTGGGTGAAATAGAATTAACTTCGACCGGCTTAAAAACTATATAAATTCAAATTATTGACAGTCAAGTGCTCAAGGACACATTGCATAAGGTGTTTACAGGGTATATACCCAATTTCAGCTAGTCCTATGTGAAAACGCTATAAGCGTTGATAAAGCTACGTATTACACTTACACGTGCGGTTTTTTATATTCAAAGGTTTTTGCATGAAACACGCAATACTGTAGCGGGAATTGCCTTTATCGACAAAATCAATCGTTGACATTCAAAATGCAGCTACTTACTGTCCTCGGAAGCGATCGCCCGGAAGAAGATTTCTGCTGAACGCATATGGGCATAGGGAAACTTCCACTGCGGGAGGGTGGCAAACAGGCTTAGTTACCACTGAATTAGTAGACAGCAAATAAACTAGAGAAATATTTTACTAAAGATGAAAATCGGCCTCACGTAAGTATTCGGAAGGACGCCGCTTGAAGCGTATAAGCCGTTCACGATCTTTTTGGGTCAGGTGAAGCTATGACCATCTAGTAATTTTGTTGGCAGAACCTCTGTTGCAACTAAACTCCCTCATGGAAATTGACACTTTTTGTGTTAGGTTAGGTTGTTTTCAGTTTAAGGTTATATTTTCTGAATAGCTACATTGTTGCCGGATATTCTCTAGTCTCCACATCGACTCGGGTTCTTTTAAATTTGGTCTGTTCTTTTTAAATTGGAAGTAGCTTCGTTTAATGGAAATTTTTTGTTGTGACCAAATTATTTTGGGCATTTTGACTTTTCCTTTGACGGAATTTAAAACTATTTTTACACTTTTGATAAATCATTTATTTTCTTACGAATATAAAAATAATAAATCTGGCAATGTGGTAGCAAGAAAATGTCGAACAGACACTGACAGAAAAAAAAAGTTGTATCCGCTACATCATCGAATCAGTTAGTCCAACATGAAAAGATAAAATCATAGCCAACTCTGTCCCAAAAAGGTCGTGAACGGCTTATACGCCTTATTTTTTGACAGAAAAAAGTTACAGCTAGAAAACAGCCTACTTGGTCAACCCATTCAAACCTTTCACGAGACTTGAAATTGTAAGGAGATCACAGCCGACTCGACGAGTGCTTGCAATCGAAGCAAGTCGCTCGCAAAAATCTCGTTCCAGGCACTTTTCTTATCGAAGGTCGAGCTTCTTTTCGGAAAAACGCTCGCCCGCAAAAGAACGCACAAATGAAATGGGACGTTACAAAAGAACTAATATGTTGGTCACAATACATTTTACATTAATCATATCGATTGCAACCGCCTAAAATTACAGGCCATTCTAACTACATACTGCGTGACGTCACGGTACCAATATACAACAAAGAAATGTGTTATTACGTATCGTGGTGTAGCCTTTCTCAAACAGGTCTGAAACGTGCAGAAGGCGCTTTAAGTTAATACAAAATTGAAAATACGCGGTCTACTAAATTATTTTCCTCTAAATACGATGGATTATTAATTAGGTCAACATTTTTCAACACTCCAGTGGTTAATATTTACGACATGCAAAACTTCAGTGTAGCGTAACTACATAAAGCCAATAACAAAGGCCCTTAACTAAATGCAAGCGAGTTCGATTCCAAACACCTTCGCTTTTCCTAGGTGAGCCTGTATTTCCTCCTTGGCTAGTCCAGAAGAATTGGAATGTGAAGTAGAAAGAGCCGGTGCGAGCAGGATAGAGAACTAATAATCGGCATGTAGAATTCGGGGTGTCTAACAGTGTACTAGATACAGTGGATCGAAAATAGATCGTAGAAGAAAGCTTAAGAGCGCTCTATACCCTCTCCAAAGTTTCTACTGCGGGGCAACGGTGTGGGCAGAGGTAATATTTCGAGATGCAGTGGGCGGTCTCAAATCGGTGCTAGACGAGATATAAGTACCTAGGAACAGTCGGTGACGTCATAACTTTTGTAATAAACCAGTGCGGACTGTTTTTAGCAATTTTCGAATTTGACGTTTTATATTGTTCCCTTATATGGGACATCAGAAATTTGCACCTTAAAAATTCCCAAAAAACTAGATAATTGTGCGTAGCATCGTTTATTTGTTAGAAAAAATCGTTTTAATTAATTTTATTTTGAAATTTTGGAATATTGAAAAAAAATTAGCTTGGCACATTCATATTGCTTCATGGAGAAAATAATGTTAAGATAATTTTGCAAAATTCCTATTAATAATAAAATGAGAAGTCAAATTCTGATAGACCCATGTATAGTGCTCTTTTAAGGCTCTTGAAATTGTGCACAACAGATGTTGATTTTTATATATATAGGAAATAACACAAAATTCCAAGAAAATGTGTCAGTTATTTATATAGTCTAAACACATAAACTATCGGGTGCCCAAAATACACGACCAGCTCACATGACGTTCAGCTGGTGACTCCCAGTGACGGGGCGTACCAAACCAAAAGAAAGAAGGACGAAATAAGAAAGGGAAAAAATAAGAAAAAATAATGCTCTATACAAAGCGAAAATACTATATGCAGATATTTAAAGGAAACAGTAACACGAGAAGGGTATCAGCAACACCAAGAAAACAAGAAAGATAAGTTAAGATAGAAAATTAATAAAACAGTGAAGCATGTTGGAGAAAACCGACAATATAGATAAAGTAAATATGTCAACAAGGTCAGAAATGTGGCAAGGTAACCGAAAGAATTATACTGCCCGCCCGCAAAAGAATAATCACAAACGAATATGGGCAGCTATTGGGCAACAAGTTTGCCATTTATAATACTGTAGCAAATCAGAGGGTTTTTGTAAGGGTTATATTAATTTTTTTTCCTGGCGCTTGATTGGGCTCTGTAAAGAAGGTCGCTATTCGAATTCTTTCATCTTCTTTAGCTTTGTTGTTATGCAAGTTTCCTTTAGTACTTCGTATGAACTTGTATCTGGTATTAATTTTATTGTTTCTTTTAAATTATCTGGGATTTCTTATTTTCATGACTTGAATTGCCGTTCTTCTGTATGTTGATTAGGATTTACTTCACTCGTTGCGATATATT
This sequence comes from Agriotes lineatus, assembly GCA_940337035.1. NCBI lineage: Eukaryota > Metazoa > Arthropoda > Insecta > Coleoptera > Elateridae > Agriotes > Agriotes lineatus. The sequence continues at coordinate 246,924,459 of OW679194.1, forward strand.
TTTGGGTTTTAGTCCTCTTGTTTTGAGCAGCGGGGTTGTGATGTTGGTCTCAGATTGGAGTCCATAATTGTTGGGATGTTGTTTTTGTTATAGATTTATGCCAGGATAGTTGCCGGTTTGCCTTTTCCATTCAGCAGCCAAGACGTTCGAGCGTGAAGCGGCGTCGGTGTGGTCGTTAGGTATGGTTGCTTTCTCTTTCCTTTTCTTTTCCGACACCTTGCTAAGAAAAGGGCGTGTGTTATAGTAGCAAAATATTATGTCCGATCCTCAATAATTTTTATAGTACTTGAAAAGTTTTAGAATGTAATTTTCGCTATCGGTTCCCGTTTTTAGAAATTTTTGAGTCTTAACTTTATTTCCGATGTGTAAAATGCATGTATGGGGCTCCTTTTGGTGAGGTTTACTAAACTAATTTGTCCTGAAAAGCATCAGTAAGCAGCTGCAGATTATTGAACCGAATTTCGCGGCCGTAAACTTATTGGCAAAGTTGCACACAAAAAATCATAATGTGTTTTTGATTATAATATGCGATGCGATTGCACAAAAAACGTTGTGTTGATTTCGCTTTGTCTAGCCCGCCATACATTCCTCGGTACGCCAAACAATAATTTCGCAGCCTAGGTATACAAATAAGTATTATGCCCCCCTTGTGCTGTAAAGTGACAACTTACCCCCTCAAAAGTAGGGTATAAAGTGACCAATTCCGCCCGGCCTTACATAAAAACTGTTATGCATAGAAACTTGTTTTTGATTTGGTTTACTAAATATTGTATCATAAGATTTTCATTTGATTTTCTTGGGTGGTACCCCAACAAAACTGTAGAGTCCGTAATTAGAAATCAATCACTATTCTTTAGGATATCTGAAAACACGCATTCACTCTTTTGCTCTACTAAAAATTCTAAATAAAGGGGTGTTATATTAAAACTGATAAGACATCGTGCCGTTGGCGTTTGTATATTACAATTTCAATGATTTATTAATAATATCAGACATGCCATTTTAATTGATGCGGCACTAATCCTACTTACTTTGTCTATTTACGTACCATAGCACATCTAGATAGCTTAATTATGGTTTATAGCCGCATTTCGTGACCTAATGATTAGTTAATCGAATAAGGACACTGTTGACATGGACAATTACGTACATGATTGCGGTAGGGAATGAATTAATGACTTGTTATCAGAGGATAAACTGCCTTCTTCAAATTAAACATCATTTATTGCTGTCTTTTCGCATCAAGCTACTTTAAAAATAGTAATAAAGAACTTGCATTTTCGTCGCAGCTTTAATAAATTCTCCGTCTCCCGCATGTAATCACCTTCTCTTAGGAGCGTAGTGACATATAAATTAATTGGGTATTTCCCTAAACTTCCTGTCCTGGGCCGGGTGTAGTGTTTGATCTGTCAGTTGTTTCATTTGGTCTACTCATCGCATTGGAAATGCTTTTCATGAAGTGCGTTATTCCAGCTTTTCTTCAACTACCAACGTTTTCATTAATATGTCCCAAACTTCGTAAGTATGGTGAAGCGAAAGGTGTGTTTAATCGTCTCACTATTTAGTTATTTTAAGCTGATTTATTAGTTCGATGGGCCATCTAGGGAGTTCCTAATATACGTCTATGTGCACAATATTGGTTTTGTGATATGTCTTGAATGTGCAGGTTGCCATTGCTATGTTGCTTTTGGAAATAATGCTGTTTATAATAATCTTTGTTTTATGACCTTTGCTGTAGTTGTATTGGTCTAACTATTTGTAAATATTTCATGTCTTCAGATTGAAAATTCACTTTTAGTCGTATTAGCCATAATCGATTCAAGGCATTGAAATTACTTGGATAACGGATTTGTTGATCTGCAGACTATGTCATCTGCTTATTTCAATTAATAGGTACATGATAGTCATTGTACTTCAGGGAACCACGTTTTCTCCAACGGGAATTCCACTTTTCTACCGATCTAGTGTAATGAAACTCTGCAGCTGTTGCTGTCGTATATGATTTCAGCAAGTCTAACAAAATTGTTCAGAGTTTTAGTAATTTTGTGAGTAGCGAAAAAAGTACAGGTGCACTCTTGCGGACTACAAAGCGAGGTGGGTTTTCTAACGTGTGTACATGGCGATTCGCATCTTTCTTGAGACTAATTTGCTAATTGTCAAATTTTCGAGTCCATTATGTTACTATAGTATTTTCTACATTTTCGTACTCCATTTTCTTTATTTTATTCTTTTCTACTGTAAGATGCCGAATTACCAACCTACTTTTATTCAACTTCCCGTATCCTCGTTGGTTGCAATGACAACAAAATAACAAGCCCATTATGAATATAACGGTCCTATGACTGTTATAGAAAATTGTTTTGTATTTAGTTACTGTAGAAACAACAATCATGCACTTTATTTAAGCAAACAATATTTGCTATATTCAGTGTTATTTTTACTTGTATTAGCAAAAAATATTATACGAGACTAGATCGTTAAAGTGTCTTACTGAAACAGGCCCTCAAAAAAATTCAAAACTCGGCTCTTTGGGCTCGTTCTTGTAACTTTTTTCGGCCTGTTCTAAGGCACCCTTTGTCTCGTGCCATCCCTTCTGTTAGTCAGTCTAATTGATCGTGGTCATCCGCCCTCTCCTAAGCCCCCCCCCCCCTCACCAACCTTTTTTTTCTTGGCGCTTTCATTACTCTTCTGGGGATTCGTTTCTTATCTATCTTCACCGTATGTCCGCGCCATTTTAGTTGTCTTTGCATTACATCCACTAGTTATTCTACTACGATTTCTTCCCTTATTGTCACTCTTTTTGTTCTCTCGGAGAGTTTGGCTAAACTGCAGAATCCGGGGACAATTCCTCTCCTTTTACTTGTTTATATTATAATTTTGGTTATGGTTACTAGAGAAACATTAATTAACATTAACAATTAATAGTACTGCAGTTGGCCTCAGATTTTGCAGTTCTTCTGGGATTTTTCTCGTCCTCTATGTTAAAGTAAGAATTTAACTGATTTATACAGTTTCAGCTTTGGTTCTTCCCAAATTCTTGTTTATTAAGGTTGCATTAATTTTGTTATTTCCTGCTTTTGATGTTCTATTCCTTACTTCTTTCTAAGTTCAATTATGTTGTCTTTTTCATGATGATATGCGTATCTGTGTACCCTGTTGCTATAGCACTATTGTCATTACTGTCAATTTAGTTGTTGTATGTGTTTTCTAAACAGGTCATTAAAAAAAAGACTGATTTTAAATCGCTTCACAGAAGTAAATTTCAATTCGTCTGGTCTTGGTCGTAAAATAATTCCTAATGTAGATGTCCTAATGTGAAACGCTATTACCTTTGTTTAAGTAAATAAGCTATCTTAAATACTAGACATATCCCAAGCATATTTATTCAACTCGTAATGATGTCTTGATGCTGTAGATTTAGATTAATACGCCTAAAATATTTGCATGTTTTCTGAATTTACAACTTTTAATTGTGTAATAATTTTATTTGCATAGTGATCATGAAACCCGTCTTTTTTTAATGAAAAATCGTATTGAAAGTAACAGTTTTTTAACGCAAAATCTTGGAGAAATGTATACTTTTTTAACTATTTTATTGAAATGTCAATTTGACAGTTATAAATCCGAAGTCCTTTTCAACTAGATTTCGAGTTACAAGAGATCACTATGCAAAAAAACACGTGTGCAACACGTTTTGAAAGTCCCTTTTTTCATTCACTTGCTGTGCTGTACTGTTTTCATGAATTTGCAGTTTGATTAACGAAGGCGAAGCAAACTGCAAATTTATGAAAAAAGTACAGCACAGCATTGCTTGATTTTTAAAAACAGTTTTACAGAAAATGTTTAACCCTTCAATACTGCTCAAATGAGGAATTACGTGCAACAATTAAAAAATATATAAACGTTGAAACGGCAACTTAACTACAGGAAAGAATTGCCTTCCCTTCTCCGGAAACGAAAGATATTTCGAAAAATATGGAAGTCACAGAAATATTGTGTATACAAAAGTTGCAGGTACGAGGGTGTTGTACATTACTAAAATACTTTTGATTATATAAGGTGGCTCAAGAAAGCGTGGCGAATCGAACCTATTAATTTTTTTAAACAAAATGCATTAAAATTAGCTCGCGCATTATAATTTAAGAAATTTGTTAAATCAAAAAAAATAATTTATTCAAGTTAGGGAGTTACATAAATGCAGTTTACAATGTGATTACTAAATGCTAACTGGCATAAGAACTAACTAAGTACAGTGTGCACATGCTTATATAACATTTCTTATCACTAAAGATTCTAAGAAGCTTAAAGCTGGGGCTGGGAACTACTTCGTAAGCACTTACCCAACATATCACTTAACATAATCTCTCCCTTCATTAGAATATGAATTATGGTAAATTACATTTTTCGTACACTAGCATTGAAAGAGCTACTTTGCCGTACAATTTATTAATCAGAAAGTTGCACTTTGCGGTATTCGTACGGCAAAGTAGTATTTTGCGGTATTCGTACGGCAAAGTAGCACTTTGCCGTACGTTTCCTTAGTTACAACACATATAAAACGTTACGTACATAATAACATTATTCTACTTATTTGCTATATACGAGGATAAATTTAGTATTCCGTTTTGTATGCTAGTGTACGAAAAACTATTGTACGAAACTCGTATGAAAGTGGCTTTTCCATACTCGTCTCGAAATTCCGAACTCGGCCTGACGGCCTCTTCCGGAAACATCTCACTCGTACTGAAAAGCTCCACTTTCTATACTTGTAACGTAAATTACTATTTTATCATGATTTCTAGGGAATAATTTCGACTGGTTTTGGGCTTAATTGATTTATGCTATTCCTGTTACAAATGGAGACAGTTTATTATTATATTTATATAAAGTGAACAAAATTGGGGCTATAACAAAGATTAACATGAAAAATATACTATTACTAATATATAAATGTCCGTCAAAATTCGGTTTATACACTTTTTTATACAAGTCTTTTAGCTTACTTTTTAAAGTGAATATGTCGTCTAAATCGACATTCTCCAGATGTATCGATGGGAGTTTATTATTTATTTGTTGATCTTCGGTAGCCGTGGAGTTTATCATCGGCAAACTGAATTATCTCCTTTACGGAATTAGAGTAATAATTTGTTTTCAGTACCTTATTTTCGATTTTTAGTTCACATTTTGGTGGTATTTGTATAATGTAGTTTCCATTTAACGGCATCTTTTGCTTACTATTTTCACAAGTGATTGTGGATATTAATTCTTTATCGGCCACTAGTAACCATGAATCTTAGGCTATTTTCTGTGTTTTAAAATGTTCTAATATAAATATTTCGGTTTTATATACGTTATTTTTTATAAATGAAACGAGTTGAGCTTCGCAAAGTGGTTCTTCTGAATTAATTTTTTCTTGTATTTTACATAGGTGTTCGCCGTTGTGTAGTTTTTTGCAGGATTAGCCCGTGGAAATATAATTATTTTCGTTGTAAAGCAAATACATTTTCTGTGGTATAATTATTTGGAAATGTTGATCGGTTTTCACAGGTAATGGGTAAAGATGATAGTAATCGTAGATATCCGGATTTATTAGAGGTATTTCCAAAATAAATACGATTCTGGATTTTATTTGATATGGCTTGACTGCAATAATGTCTTCGTATAAAGGTAAATTTTCTCGGTTGATTTTAAATGGCAATTGTCGTCCTTGTATTTTATTTTGGATAAATATTAAATTGGCTTCTAAGTTCTCAGGATCAAGTATTGATGGGTGCATGATCTCGAGTTTGGTAAAAGTGATTGCTTCTTCCAAATTATTAAGTAGGTACAATATTACGTTCATCATTCCTGATATTTGCAAAAATATAGTATGCATATTGATTATCGAATACATCTCCGCTCGGTGAATTGTCTTTTCTTTGATTTGAGCTTCTAATTGTCTTATTCTTGATAATAATGTGTATTGGTCAACTCTCAGTGTACTAATAGTTTTGTTTACTTTATCGAGTATTTGTTCCGTTATTGATATTTGTTCTGTTAGAATTTTGTCCTGGGATTCCTGTCTTTTTCGTAGTTCTTCAATTGCTTTTTCGAATTTTCCAGTTAGGAATTTGAAAACTGTTCCTAGGCCGTCGATTAAGCCTCGCTTATTTCTTGTAAGAAACAGTTGATTTAATTTTCGTTTAATGTCAGATGAGGTTATATTTAGCATTGTTTGGTAATTTTGAAGTTCTTTATCGTATGTATGTCCGTAAGGTAAATTTGTAAATGCATTTTGTATTCGTTGAATGTTTAACTCCATCCATAAACCGGGATTATTTCCAATTTTCGTAATTACTGGCTTGTCGAGGGTAGAGATGACGGTGATATAGGTGGTTCCGTAACAATGGGTTTACTTAGTGCATCTAAATGCCTGGATTTCTTTTTATTATTTTTGTCTATAGCTATTCCTTTATCGTTGATTGAACTTATAGTATATGGTCCAACGTATTGAATTCTAGCTTTATTCCTGGCATTGGTTTTAATAAGCACTTTGTCATTGATGTTAAATGTAATTTTCTTAGAGTTATTTTTATTGTTTCTCTTTGTTATTAACTTTTCCTTTGCACGTTGCATTCTTTGTTGTAAAACGCCGTAAAATGTTGTTATCTTTTTCTGATGGTCGTTAAGATAATCCTCGTAATATTTTTCGGTATGGTGTATATCGAATGGGTCTCTGACGGCTGTATGTCCGTATATTATTTCTAAGGGTGTAAATTTAGTTTGGGAATGGATAGTATTATTGTATCCTATTAATGCATATTTAATTACTTGTTTCGGTAGCTCCTTTGGATGTTGGATTTTTATAATTCTGTAGTTTTCTATTAAAGTAGCTCTTTCGATCATACCGTTGGATTTATGATTTAAAGGGGTCGTTATGTGAATTTTAATTTAATGTAGATTTAAAACAATTTTTAATTGATTCGTTTGCAAGTTCTGTTCCTCCGTCCATGGTGATTTTAGTAGGTGCTCCATATTGAGATATGGAGCTGATTAGATTTTCAGCTATTTCTATGCTATTTTTAGATGTTAAATAGTATGCTTGGCACAATCTCGAAAATGCATCAATTATTGTTAAAAACGCGTTTTGCTCAATTTGAAACGTATCTATATGTAAATGTTCAAATGGGCGGCTTGGCGTGCTTGTAACGTTTAATGGTTCTTCATGTGGTTGCCTTTCGTATTTGGCTTTTTTACAAATTAAACAGTTATTAGATAATATAGCGGGTAACTGTGTCTTCCATATTTTCCCAATAATATTGACGTTTAAGTGCGTTACTGGTAGCTTGAATACCTCCCTGATTTTTTTCGTGACAATTATTTATAATTTCCCTTTGATCTTCCTTGTTGATCACATGTATAACTCTGTTTACGCATTTGTAAAAGTGCGGTTCTTGATTTTTGAAATGATTCGTTATAATTTCACAACTTATTTGATAAAATTCTTCGTTGGGAAATAGGCAATAATAAACTTTGTTACGTATACAATATTTATTGAGGAATTGAAATATATTGGTCCTAATATTTTCTTCTCCTATGTAGGCGGTTATTACTTCGTTTTTCCCTTTATGTTCTCTTTTTGCTTTATGTGATTTGCCATGAATAGTGGTAAAGATTATTTGATTGCGTTTCGTATCCAAGGCGTCTATATAAATATGTATGGTAGATGTTGATTCCAATTGCGTATGCGTCGCATTTATTGATTGATTGTCTTCTGATATTTTTGGTACAGCTTGAGTTGCCTGGTTTGAACTTGAGGGTGTTTCGTTATCATGTTCAATAGAAGCCTCGTTTATTACTTCATTTAATAAGTCTTCCATGGTGGTGTCGAAATTAACGATCATTGATTGCGTGTCAATAGGATTAAATTTTTGCGTGATAGAGAATCAGCGTTCGTGTTATTTTTTCCTTTTTACTTCCTTTTACAATAAAGGAAGTATTGGATTCACCCCAAAAATTCGAAATTGAGTTTTCAACAGATCTTCACGTTTTAGAGTCCCCTGAACCCAAAAAAACATATTTTTTTTCATTGGTCTGTCTGTCTGTCTGTCTGCCTGTGTGTGTGTGTGTGTGTGTCTGTCTGTGAACAGAATATCTCAAAAACGAAAAGAGGTAGATGACACAGCAAGCTTTTGAAGAAAATCGCATAAACGGAAGTAGCTGTTTACTCTTGTAATTTTTCGTTTTTTTTGGATTTTTTTAAAAACGGCTCTAACGATTTTTTTTAAACTTTCTATTTTTATTACATTTTTAATGTGTATTGATGTGAGATAGGTGATTTTCCAGTTGAATACTTCTAAAGTGGGTTTCTTTTGTTTTTTTTTCTATTTTTTTTATTAACTCTTATTTTAAATAAAACACCCGATATATTATTACATTTTCGAATTCATCTTAAAATTCTAGAGAAAATTTGTCTCTTCAACTAACGCTCTATTTTGTACCGTTTTTGTAGAATTTGTAATTTTTGAAAATTTTTGACAAATTTTTAAAAATTAAAAATGAAATTTTTTACTAATTATAAGATCACTGTAAAAGGAAGTTGTGTGAGTGTATCACACCAGATTTTGTATAGATAACATCATAGTCGAATTCTTCCAGTTTAAGTCTCCATCTTGCAAGTTTAGAATTTGGTTCCTTTAATGAATTAAACCATTGTAATGGTTTATGATCAGAGATGATTTTGAATTTTCGTCCATGAAGGTACGGTCTGAAGTATTTAGTTGCCCAAATTATTGCTAATAATTCTTTCTCGATTGTTAAATATTCTTCCCCTGATTCGTTCAACGTTCTTGAAGCGAATGAAACGGGTAAATCTTTGCCTATAGGTCCTTGCGAAAGTACGGCTCCAATTGCAAAGTTGGATGCGTCTGTAGTTAGATTAAATTCCTTTTCAAAATCTGGGTATTGAAGTATAGGTTTGTTGCATAAAATAGTTTTACATTTTTCGAAAGCTTCTTTACATTCCAGTCATAACTACTGCTCCTTTTTTCAAACATTTAGTTAGTGGTTTCGTCTATTTTTCAAAATCCTTAATAAGTTTTATAATAACCTAGGAGTCCTAAGAATCCTTTTATTTCCTTTTGAGTTTTTGGTATGATAGTTTTGACAGCCTTTATCTTATCGGGATTGGGTTCCACACCTTCTGGGGTGATAATGTGTTCTAAATATTGAACTTATCTTTTAGAAACTCGCTTTTGTCTAATTGGATTTTAAAATTTGTCTTTCGTAGTCGCAAAAATACTTCTTTTAATCTGGAAATGTGTTCTTGGAGGAGTGATGTCGAAAAATAATGATGTCATCAAGGTATACTAAACATTTTTCGTTTTAGATACCTCGTAGTACGTTGTCCATAACTCTTTGAAACGATGACGGTGCATTTTTAAAACCGAATGGGACCCGTTTGAACTGGTAATGTCCATTTTCTGTATTAAATGCGGTTTTAGGAATGTCCTTTTATTCTACTTCGATTTGGTGGAATCCTGAAGCTATTCAAGCGTTGTAAAGTATTGGCATTTTCCTAATTTGTCAAGTAAATCATTGATATTAGGCAATTGGTACTTGTCGTCGATAGTTTTTCTGTTTAGTTTTCGGTAGTCGATAACTATTCTCCACTTTTGTTTTCCTGATGCGTCGACCTTTTTTGGGACAACCCAAATCGGTAAGCTCCATGGTGATGTAGATGGTTCGATTATTTGATCTTTCAACTTTTTGTTAATTTGTCGCCTTACTTCGTTCTTATGTACTTCTGGATATCGATCATTCTTAGTGTATATAGGTGTTTCGTCAGTTGTCCTAATTTCGTGTTTAATTTGGTTTGCAAAGGACAGTGGAATTTGGTCGCAATAGAAAATATCTTTGAAGTCTTCACACAAATTTTGTATTAATGTAGCTTCCTCGCTGTTTCAATGTTCCAAGCGTAGTTGTAATTTTTTTTTGTATCCTTTTAATATTGTATGGCGATGCTAAATGGTCGATCGATCACTCCTGATAATTTAGCAATAGGGTGTCATTATTTTCTTCCACGATTTCGAGTTATAGGATTCGTTATGGCGTGTGTTATTTCTTGATCACTAGTATTGATCACTGATGTTGTTGCAAAATAATTTTGCACTGTGACATATGAAGTCGGAATTTCTAAATATTTGTTTAATTTTGTATGTTCAATTATTTCCCCATGAATGTTCCTATTTACAGGTATTTTTACAAAACATTCTAATCTTGCTGGTATCGTAATTTTATGATTCAAATCTTGATTAATTATTTCCATTGAATAGAATCGTATGTGGGTCAGTGGTGTTTCCAAAAGCCTTTTTTGGAAATTTAGTTTTGCTTTTAGTTTCCTTACCAAATCTATTCCAATGAGTCCGTCGTATTTATTGTCGAAATTAAATAGATGAAATTTATGAGTTAATGGCACTTCAAATATTGATGGTAATTGCATAGTTGCAGTTTGTTGATGAGATGAAATTTGGTGTGCTGTCTGAATTTGGAAAGGTTCTTCTACTATTAACTCCGGAAAATATTTATATGCTACTTCTGGTTTAATAAGGGTTTTAGATGCTCCGGTGTCGATTAAAAAGTTTGATTTGAGTTGTGGAATGTAAATACATGGTAACGTTGAATTTTGGTTGTTAACTTCTATGATTTCTACTGGTGATTGATCATTTATGGGCTGCTCTACGTGTCGTCGTTGTTCTGGGCAGGTAAAGTAAAATCCTGTTCTTCGTAGTAATTATCCTCTTCTTGTCCCTCTTTGTAATAACATTCCTGAATGCTGTCCTCTTTCTCGGGGTCCTCTTGAAAGTGTAACTCTTCCGAAATAAAGTTTCTAGGTTGATTGGACTGCCTAATGTACGATGTAGCTCTAGGTGTAAACGAATTCCGTGATGAAGGAATAAATCTATTTGGTGGTTGTATTGTTCTTCTGGTGTTACTCGAACTAGTGTCCATTGGTGTTGGTTTTGGTAGATGCCTAACTTCTGTGTTTCTGGGTGCAAATACATTTCGTTGTTGAGGCTGCTGCTGCTGTTGCGGTCTCGAATAAATTGGAAAATTATTTATTTGCATAGGTTATGGCATTTGATGTGTGTAACTGGGAAATTAGTTAAAATTTCTTGGTGCTGGTTGCCATACCTGGCTCGGATTGCTTAGGTTTAAATTATACGGTGGAAATAGTTTTTTAATTTGTTTTTTATATTGTTCTGATGAGTCTCGATATTTGTTGTAATTTACATTTTCCTCTTCTATTAAATATTTAATTGCGATGTCAAGAGTAGCTGGTCGTCTGGCTCGTAAGAAACTTCCCATAGGCTCCTGGAGTCCGGTTAAAAATGCTTTTAGTGCTAAACTGTCGTAAAGCGTTCTTTTCGTTGCCCGAACTGCTTCGACTGGTTCGTTTAATTGCACGTTGAAGTACAATAAACTTTTAACTTGCTGGCATTTTTCAAAATACTCCTGCGCTGTTTCGTTTTTCTGCTTTAATAGCATGAGATCCCTTAGCAATGAATCTTTAGATTGCTGGTCCGCAAACGATTGTTGTAGTAGCGTTTTTAATGCTATCCAGGTTGGTATTTCACCTCCGCTTGTAATTAACAATGCTCTGCCTGTTAGTTTTGTTCTCAGTGCAGATAATAATAATTTTTGTAGAAAAGCCTCTCCTTGTCCCTCAGGAAAGAAATGCGTTATTATAACTTCGGCGGCTCTCACGCACTCTGATAGTTTGTAAGAAGTGCCATCAAATTCTGGTACTGTCTTGAGGTATACCAAATGAAATGCTTGTGCCATATTTACTGGTACTGCGGGAGGTACTTCTTGAATATTTAAATTTGCGAAAAGCTGGAGAAGCTCGTCGTTTCCTTGCATAAAATTTTAATTTGTTCGCGAACAATTTGATTATTTGCTACCTAACGTTTAACAATTCTAAATTTTAAAATTAAACGTCGTTTTATTGCTTCGCAACAAGTGAATGGTGTATTTACTCCCTTTTAGGAAATCAATGCACTTTCTTTAAAGCGGGGCTTGCAATTTTATTATTAGAAATCCTACGCATGCAGTGCTAGCACAGCGAGAGATTAAGTTACTCTATTAGCAACGCTCGCTGATCTGGCTTACAGCTAACTGCACCTGAATTTGTTTTAAGAGTTGCAATCGCTAATAACCTACACAATTATTAACAACAATTCTCATGAGAATGTGTTCATAAATCAATTGAATTCTGTTATTAGATGCTTAAAAGTAAAATGATTATTTTAACAACTTTGATTCAAAGTGAGCGGTTAGCCACTTTTGCACTTGCTAATAAAATTTATCTTACATTAATATCGTTGTAATTGTACTCATGTTCCTTGAGTACGTGACTGGACCCAGCGATGCTTGTCCGGGGCGTTGTCACCTTGTGCAGGCTCAGCGTACTCGATTTTTGGAGGGCTGGTTGGCGTTGTAGGGCTCTCTGGGAGATTTTGAACCTGTTGAGTCCTGGATTGTTGAATGAAGGCTCTGGCTCTCGAATGTGGACGATTCTGGTTCCCCTCTTCGAATTACAGATGTCTTCTTGGTTCGTTTTTCGGATGGCCAATTAAGTGTTGAAACACAAAATTAGAGCGACAAAAAGTTTAAAGTTTTTGACATCCTACCGACTGCACCAATTATAATTTACGAAACTTGTTAAATACAAAATAATAATTTATTCAAGTTACAGAGTTACATAAATGCAGTTTACAATGTGAATACTAAATGCTAACTGGCATAAGAACTGTGTGCACATGCTTATATAACATTTCTTATCACTAAAGATTCTAAGAAGCTTGAAGCTGGGGCTGGGAACTACTTCGTAAGCACTTACCCAACATATTACTTAACATCCGCGTAAAAGTTATGCATTCAACTACTAATGACTTTATGCAAAAAATGCTGATATTCAGGCGGCTGATGTAAGTGACAGAATACAATTATTGATAGAAGAAACACGTTACCAACAAATTATGTTTTGCTTGAAATACCTTTCGAGTGTCAAATAGTAGATTTGGGTATTAATGCTATACAGGGTGCTCAATATTTGCAGATTTAATAATTTAGGATTTTTAAAATGGAATACCCTGTATATTTTTGCATTTTTGAAAATATCTTTTAATAACCTTTCTTTTGATATCTTACTTTATACTCGTAAATTCAACTGTTTTTTATATATGGCGTTTGAACATAAAAACATAATTTCAGCCTCTTAAAATGCCTTTTCTATGACCACCACTAAAAGTAGACCTTTTAGCGCTAGTTTTTTTCACTAAAAGTGACGTTTTATAAGTTAGCGTGTTTAAAATGAGATCAGCTGTTTACTTTTACCCCATGTCCTAAAACTGAAGTGAGGTTATAAAACTACAATTTCGAACTGGAAGTGAGGTTGTAAAGTTATTCTAGTTACTTCTTGCGTTAGAGGTAAAGTGTTTTTTAAATAACTAAAGCGTTATGTAATGAATAAAGTCAGATGTGTAGTATTATAATTAACTTTGATAACTGGCTTTGACAGTACTGGCTCCAGAAACATTAACCTGCGAGTCAAGGCCATCTCTTTATTATGACATAAAGTATAACTATCATAAATGCAAACCTTTGTTAAATCGACATTTATGGTTTAATAACAGAAAATTTAAAGTCGTAGAAAAAATATTGTATACAAATTCGTGCTGAAAGTGTTATTGCACTCGCCGTGTTATAAAACTCAGCCTTCGGCTTCGTTTCATAATTTTCATGTCTCGTGCATAAACATCAACTTTTAGCACTTGTTGCATAAATAGCTATTATTTCAGTGGATTACAATCAAACGCCATTGTAGTGCGAATTTAAACACTTGCAACTCTCCTAGCACAACACTGTATATATTTTATGTTCGGAGCACGGAAGAAGAAATATTGAAATATTGAAATATTTAACGTAACGTATTTTTACGTACAGGATCTTGGTGTATTCGATATTCTTAGTTTGATATTATTTGATCCTGGAATTAACTAATTTCTCGTTTTTCGTGTTTATTATTTCTTGTATGTTTGATGTTTTGGTTGGGGAGCTCAGTTATATTAATTATCATTTTAACAGCATTTGTTTGTTATCCCTTGAATTAAAGCATGTTAAGGGGCTTAAATTGTTTTTTATGTTCAAACACGTATATCTGAAAAACAGTTGAATTTAATGGAATGAAACGCAATCTCATTAAAAGGGGGTTTTTTAAAAATATAAAAATATACAAAGCGTTCTATTTGAAAAAAAATCCAAAATTATTAAATTATCAAATCTTGAGTACCCTGTATAGCCTTCATATTAAGAAAAAAAACGTAATTTTTTGGTAACGTTTTCCTTCATTCAATTTTCTTCTGTTACTTGCAGCAGCTACCTGAAGTTCAGCATATTTTGCAAACAATCGTCAATATCTTCAAAATAGTTGACGTTAGTCCAGTACAGCTACACTTTTTTGAGCCAACCTGTATAATCATAATTATTTTAATAATATATACCACCTTCGTATCTATAACTTTTATATGCATGATGGTTTTGTAACTCTATTAGTTTTAGAAATATCCCAACCCCCCCCCCCCTTCCACCAACGGTGTGGACCCGGTATTTATATAAACTACAGCAGATACATATAGCAAAATCTTTTTAAGTTTAAACCTTCACTATTTTTAGACGTATGCTTCGAAACTGCATATACAATATAAAAATCTCGTACATCAAATTGCAGTGTTGTATTCTGACATACAGGTAACATTTTTTAGCAATTTCAATTTATGAGAAAATTAAATTATCCCCTACTAGCTTTTAGTAGTATATTATGTAAAAAAAGTATAAACGTCACTTTAGTCGAGTTTTTTAATCACAAGCGGAGCGCAGGGAGCAGTGTGTAATAAACGAGTTTCTAGACGAGTCGGTATGATGTTACATATTATATTGCAATCACGAAAAAATCACCTTCCGAGATTTCTTCAGATCTTCACGTTTCAAGATCTCTAGATGACGAAAAAGTGGTTTTCTTAATTCCGTCCGTCCGTCCGTTCGTCTGTCTGTTTGTCTGTCTGTCTGTATTTTTGTCTGGCTGCTGTCTGTCTGTCTGTTGGCAGCATAGCGCAAAAACCATTTGTCGGAGGAAGACGATATTTTGCATACATATTATATATCTACCTCGCATGAAACCGGTACAATTTCATACAAATATATACAGGGTGCGCACCTTAAAAAAATAAAACATTATTTTATTTGTGTTAATTTTGAAATAAAATGAAGTAATAACTTTCACATAGGTCAGGTTTTACATTTGCCGAAAATAAGACTCAACCATTAAGGGAATATGTCACAAAAGAGTAAAAATGTTTCAATCATTACACCGTGCTCTTCAAGAGACGCGCGCGCCGGACTTATCCCGAAGAGATGCTGTAGCGCAGATGCAATTTCGCCGTACTTATTTATATCCTCTGCGGAGATTCGGTTAGGATCAAGCATTCTGCAGACCTGCAGATGCGGCGGATTCAAACCCCAGCGGGATAAATTGTTTTTTTTTAAAATGTATTTAATTTATTATAAACGTGAAGATATTTGTACTCCTAACTTAATTTGATTTTTAAAATAATTTAGTGCCACAATGTTGACGAGGGAGGTTCTGGGTAAAGCCCTTTACAGATTTTTTTAGTTTGTATACTGGTATGTTAACAACTATCTACCAGCTTAGCAACGAGTCCGGTAGGCACGTTTTTGTGGCCTAGGCCGGTAGCACTTAGCAACGCTTGTGATTCGTATTATACGGTTGCCAGTACTGAAATATATTGTTGCTGTCACTGTGAGTCGATGTCACAATTAAAGTTAGCGGGTTAGGTTTTTCGTCAGTCTCCCACAAACCTAACCTGGAATTTGACATTTGACAGCTTCGCCAACGATACACTTCAGTACTGCTAAACGTATAAAAAGAATCAAAGTATTTTTAAAGAAAATAGTTTGGGAGAATTCTTTAATAAAATTATAATGGTTGTTGCTCTTGTTCAATATACAAAAAAAGTACACGACACACGGCCGATATTCGAGTTGATTGCCTCGCTAGTTCACGTGTTTCGCCCTGGGGAGATCGACCGTCATGTACTAGCTCGGCTATAAGTGCGTAGCTAACAACCAAATGTAGTACATAAGTAGTTATTATTATATTATCTTCATCAGTGTTGTTATAGACTATTAACCAAATTAATTTTAGTATCGTTAAGAGCTTCATTACCGCACTGAGTGCGGTAATGGATAGATATTACTACGCTCAGTGCGGTAATGAATATTACCGCACCCTTTTTATAAAAAAAAATACATTGACCCAGAATTTATTGATGAAGGTAAAATATTGAACAATACACGTTTGCTTATGGCACTTAACGAGGTTCGTTTCATTGCCGCAAAACTCGGCTTACCGCCTCGTTTTGGCAATCAAACTCGTTTCGTTAAGATGTTCATAATCAAATTTGTATCGTTAACATCTATTACTCTATTAGTGTGATTTGATTGTAAAAGTGAACGTCTTTGAGTGGAAACGTCTCGCTTCGAAACGTCCTCGCGCCGAATGGGCTGTATGGTATCAGTTGCGCCGAATGGGCTGTATGGTATCAGTTGCGCCGAAACGTTGTAGACCGCTATCGAACATCATGAGTAAAAAGTGGAATTTTGAAGTCATGTGTAGTTGTTATAATACCAGGAAATATTAAGTTGTCATTACACAGTTTTTGTTATTAAAATTTAATTTTTGTATGCTAATCAACTCATTTCGAAACAATTTATTTAAAAATGTGTCGAGAACACAAATTTTTTTTGAAAATATGGAACGAGTGACTCTATGCTTACAAAAATTTGGAAAGCGTTTTCAACACGTTTTATAATTTTAATGAAACGAACAACTCTGGATTGTAATGTTTTACTTCTTTTTAAATGTTGCAAAGTGAGGTTGTATCACGTTACAATATTAGATACTGATGTTAGCAAATAGTATCCCTATTAAGAGCATTGGTATGTTAATTTTTTTATTGATTTGAAAGGTTAACAGAAAATTTAGCAAAAAGTAATGTGTCAGTTTTGATGATAGTGCATGTTTTATGTTTTAATATTGTGCACTTTATTTTTCCGTTCATTACGTTTATTTAATTTTGTAATCAGATTAATCAGATGTTCCTGCATATTTAAATTTAAAATCAAAACTATTTTATAAGTTCTTATTAAGAAGAATTTTGTAATAGTCTAAAAAACGTCATCGACAAGGATTAGGCAACATTTTATGGTGTTTCAATACATCTGACTTCAAAATTCCAAAGGCACCTCCGATGAACTTATTTTTTGCTAATAGTATAATTTAGACAGACAGGCTGCTCTCGCTTAATAATAACCCTCCCAATACCAACCTTTTTTTGGTAGCGCGTTGTAGAGTGATAAATGGGCTTTAATAAAATAGGCGATAGTAATATTTTGGATTTATTTGCTTCTACATTGCTTTACTATTTTCTGATTAACCATTACACGTGTCACAAACGATTACTTTCAAGAAATGTTTACCACATACATATCTTTTATGAGTGAGAATAAACGTTTGATTTTTGCTCATCTTGCCTTTAGTCTTCCATGAAATGTCTTGGCAGCAATGGTGACAACGGGTACGTTAAATTGAAATAAAACTGAATCTTGCAATATTTATTCAATAAGCTCACATTCCTTTAGTTAGTTGTATAATTAGGAAGAAGCTACGTAATCGCATATGCGTTGCATATGATTGATATTTTTAGGAAAGTAGAAACCGAGGCGAAGAAAGTGTGATTAAAACTCAATGACAGTAAGACAAAATAAATGCGCAAAACACCGGATATGCTTTTAAAGGAGACAGGCATAAGTTTGAGGAAGGAAATTAATTCAACTACCTACAAGCGCAAGTGCAGAACAACAACGATAAAAAGGGGAAGCAAAACCAAAAATGCAAACTGAGAATAGGGTGTATTCGGCAAATAAATATATGTTAAAGAACAAGCAGATAAGCGAAAACTAGATAAAAGTGTCCAAAAACCTAATAAGACTGGTGCTCGCGAACATGGCGAATATTATAAAACAAGAAAAGCAATTGCCAAGCTTCGAAAGAAATATTATAAGAAGGGCGGTATCAAAATAAATGATAAAGAATTATTGCAATTGTTTCTACAAATTATATTTAAACATAGCCTACGTAAAGTGGTGTGAAATAAGCAAATGAAAGATTTCATAAGATCCTTTAGTGCCATTGCAATCATTTATTGCGTTCAAAATTGCGTCTGCGTGAATTTGAAAACACGATAAGTGTGATAACAACGAAAATGACCGCTTTCCCAAACATTGCATGTGAGATGAGCAGTTCATCGAATTTTGTTGATATTATCCTAATTTACGCCTACGTTAATACAAAATACTCACATAATACGCGTCCTACATCAGCAACGCGGTTCTGATCGGCTATATAAGGCCATTTACGATATTTAGATCCAATAAAGTTCTCTTATTGTTCATGAGAGGCAGAAAGATACTGTCGGGGATACATTGTCTGCGGCATTGATAAGTGATTTTCGTACTCCTCGCTGAAACGAGCAAAAGTGAACAACATGAGATCTGCAAGTATTAGTTTGTTGCTGCTTATTGCCGTTTCGTATGTAAGTACTCATCTCAAAATGTTCCTTAAAATTGATTTGAACTATACTAATAATTCGAACTTAAAGTCGTAGCTTGTGTTATATTGAGTGATATAATTTTATTTTCTTAACATTTATATATAATTAAAAGATACAAGTTTAGTAATTCGACTATTTTACTAGTATTTAATGTTTTCCAGGTAGCATCAAGTACGAAAGAGGAATCAGAAAAGGCGAATATAGAGAAACGCTTTTGTGAGTATTTTTTTCAACAAAAACATTAATTTTATCTAACAAATTACATTTTAAAAATATTTGTATAGGTAGGAATGCGTAATAAAAACTCGGGCAATCGAGATGAGAATTTACAAACTATACTAAATATTATACATTTATAGTTAATTATAAGTGAATTAAACATATGTTTATTAACGAAAAGATGTTGAGCTCAACACGTAGTGCGAGTGAGATCATATCTTGAGTGAATAAATGTTTTTATTCACGTGGCGTATATGTGTTTGTATTCAATTTTGACGAAATTTTGAATAAAAAATATTTAAATCAAGATATAAATTTATCCATTCATCGTCGATTTGACCTAAATTTTAGTAATTATATATTACAGACTACAAAGAGAGAGAGTAATTGAATGTAAATATTTGTAAAAATAATAATAATATGTTGTTCTTCATTGAAACTATTTAAATTCACTAGTGAATTAAACTTTTTTAATTGACGAGTGAATTAAAACACATTTATTTCTCTTGTGAATAATATACTGTTTATGAAGGTTCTTATGGAGTTAATAATTTCACTTTTAAACTGTCAAAATTGAATAAAAAATGATTATTCAACACTATAAGGAACGAACCAATGAAAATTGTTCAATTGGTCAGAAACGACCAATCAAAATTGACTGTATTTGAAAACATCTAATGTCGCAGTGTTTTCACGCGAGCCCGATTGATTTCAATTTAGTGAGTAGCCTTTGATTGACTTTTCGCCAAAACGTCAAAGTGAAGTTTTCAAATCGGCGTCGTTTTAAAAACTCATAATAATCGTGTTGGAAGCTCCAGTATTGAATTAATAGTGGAAAACGTTAAAAATGTGTGCTGTTGAACACGGTAAAAGTCATATGTCCATATTGTTGAGTTATCTTTCCAAATACCACTCAAGGCAAAAATTTTTAGGACAATTGTTTTTCGTTAACAAACAAAAAAATTCTCAAAAAATGTTCACCTTTTGTGGTATTACTCTTGATTGTTAAAATTATATTCAAATTGCTAAATTCCATCTAGTTGAAAACAAAGTGCCATAATTCCCAAAATATACCTAAATTATTTGATTTTTAGCACACATTTTGTTAACTTCCATAAGAAGATAAAATTATAATAGTTCTCACTTTATTTTTATACAAATACAAAATTTAGAGCGAAGATAAATATTCACATTAGTATAAAACTAATTGATAACAATCATAATGAACTAAACAACAAGTTTAGGTCCTTTAGCACTATTGTTCTTTTGGTGCATTCGTAACATTCAAGTGAAATGTCATTTAAAGACCCTATTTTTACTGTATGTTTGGACCGTGAAGGCATTGTTTGTTAAACTCGCCTGTGATACAATCGGCGGTGGGTTGAACTATGATTTGTCATTCAACGAAGCACAATAAAATTGTCACTACGAAGTTTAGAATTAATAGGATTTGAAAACTAATAACCTTTTGCTATTTCAATTATTATCGCCGTTACTAGCTTATTTCCATTACTAATTACTATTATAAAAATCACTTCAGGTACCCAGTCAAGTAAGACCAACTCTCATTATTTTTTATTTCCAGTGACAGCACAGAGCTATGCCGGAGCAGGGGTGGGATTCCCCCAAGTAGGAGGTCTGGACGGTCTAGTTTCTCCTTACGGTGGACTCGGAGGAGGCTATTCGGGATACTCTGGGTACCCTGGATTAAATGGATTGTCTGGATATTCAGGATATCCAGCATACGGGGATTACATGCCCACTAGTACCCTCGGCAGCATCTTTAATGTCATCAGATATGTACTTTACAGAATCTTCTCCATTCCAGTAAAAATAATTCGCTTTATACGATCAATTCTCCGCAATGTATTCGGCATTGGAAGCTACCCTGTTGGCTATCCAAGTGGCTACGGATATCCGTCCTACTATTAAGGCGGTTAGGAAACATGTACAATAATGAAATTGATAATCCATGACATATTAAATGTGGAAATGTACAAAGTGCTCATAAACTGGCATATCTCTCTATGTTGTTATTTATTAGGATTAAATGAACTTCGACCTCATTAGTTAAGAGAAACGCTAGAACACAAATCTATAATGGTGGCTTCCATTCATCGTTCATGCTTCATTTGTTAAGTTATTATAATATTTAATTAAATTAGTTGTAATATAGGATGATGTTGGGTAACTCCAACAAAATATGTCAGGGGAGAGCTACGAGCAGCTTCTGAGAGTTTACGTTTAATTCTTAGAAACATTACTTGTGATATAAAGCGACTTATGTTGATATATCAGCTTGCAATAAAGTGCAATTATTTTGTTGTAGATTTGTGTTTTTGTGGTTCTAGTTAGATTAGTTGTAATAAAGTGTGTATTAATTACTGTGCAAACTAATGCAATCGAAAAAAACAAATCATAAATCCACCACGACTTAATTTCTGATTGTCCAGAAGAAGCCCTCATTGCATTGCTATATATACAGTGTGTCCACAGACTCATTCTCAACATGAGGGTCTTCCTTATTACGAGAGATAGAGATTTGATTAAATGGGATGAAATATTCCTTAGGTAAAGTTGTACCAAACCGTGTAAATAAACTTAGAATATTCAACGTAGTTCAGATGCTGTTGCAAAAAGTGAATTTTTGATTTTTTTAAATAACTCGTCTATTTTAAGAGGAAGTCGAATATAATTTGCACATTCTTGGGGCACTTTTTGAATAAGAATCTAGGGGTGTATTCAGATTTTTGAAAACTATTATTGTAGTTCATTTTCTCTTATGGAACACATAGTTTACCTTCACTTTTCAAAAATGTATATCCTGATTTTGAGAATAAGTCTGTGGACACATTCTATACGATAGATAGAGTGGAAATCGAAAATGCACTTAACCTAATTATCCAAACCTTTACTAGTATATATACGGCCAGATAAAGACAAATAACAGTAAATAACTGATGCTATTTTAAGATATCTAATTAAAATGCAAAAACGTGGCTAGTTTCTTTTGTTCCAAAAATTAAATTAAAAAACCAGCTGAATATAAAAACGTAATATAAACTTAAGCAGTCAGTTAAAATATTTAGTTTAACTTATTTCCTTAAATAGTGTGTAAAAGTATTGTTACAACATAAACAAAAAAATTCTTGACCCGAAATTGCTTTTTAAGGAAGCTACCGCATTGACAAGGGTGATAGAAAAACATGGTTTGTATTTAATTAAAATAATATAGAAAAACGGAAATTTACTGAAATTGGGAATATCTATGTGACGTTTAATAGTGCTGAAAGAGAATTGCCGTAAGATTCAAAATACGCAGGTTCTGCCAGAGGAGTAGCGTTTTACATCAGAACATAGTAAATATATTCATCAATTCTAATACATGTTCCAAAAGTTGATTTATCTATACTTTTCGATAAATTACCTTAGAAACAAGAACAACTCGTGTATTTCATGCACGATGCGGCTTTACCCCATTTTTACTACAAAAGTCAAATGAGAACTTAAACTGCGTTGCTGAGTAACGTTGTAACGAGTAATGGTCCATTTAACCTTAGGTTGTTGCGTGTTACTCATTAAAATTTTATTACTACATTAATTTGATTATAATTCAACAGTTGAGTAGGAAGACAAAATACTTCTATATGAATGTGTAGAACACAAGGCATCGTTGCTGTTAATGTTATACAGAGCATCGCAGGTGATATACATTTGTTTAGGTGGTTACTGTACCTATGTGCATTTGTTGTTGTACCTTTTTACACCATTTTCTATTTCTATTAGGTCTAAATCTACTACAGGAATAGCAACCACCTCTAAAACCATCGGGATCTTGGGGTTCTGGTTTTACAGACAGTTCTATAATAGAAACCAAACATGTACCCGAGATTTTCTTACAAAATGAGGAATTTTACAATTTATTTGGTCTCTGCACTAGTTGTTACTTCTTTTAGGTGCCAAATTAGCAAAAACTGGCCGAACACCTAAAAATGTACTGTAAATGTAATAATTAAGAGATAATTTATCTACACTAAGAACTACTTCGATTTTTTTCAAATTAAGAGTCGAAAGTTAAAACTCAATTCAAAAAATTTGCCGAAAGTTCCTTGGGTGCGATTTTTAATCGTGTTTACTAGTCACTATTATTTCTATATAACTTTAGTTGTGCTGCACACTAGTTTGTTGAAGGTGTTTTAGAAAGTACTGATAGAATTTACTACACCAGACATATCCCAGGTAGACGTAGCATTCATGTGTCATATTATATGCGTCGTTGTCACAAAATGGGAGATTAGGAATTGAAAGAAAAAGTCGAAAGTGTGCATCAAATCTATTCCTCGGCTAATTCTCTAAAAAAAAAAACTTTATGACTACTTGGCTATAGTTGCCTGCCGGCTAGTCAAGAAGACCGCGTGCAGCTCTTTAAGTACTCACAAATGATTAAAAACCAAAAGGGCGCCAACGAATTTTTATCAATTATCGATAAGAGTATGGCAGTAACAAGTAATAATACCAAAATACTAATATCACAGTATAATTGTTTCTAATTCGGTAGAATGCAGTACAAATATCAGACAATTAATAGTACAAAGTGTGAGTAATCATTAGTACGAATTTTAAATAGTTATTGGCCAATTTACGGTTAATCATCTGCACAAACTTCAAATAATAATTGGCCAATTTACGGTTAATCATCTGCACAAACTTCAAATAATTATTGGCCAATTTAAGGTGCACCGCAATAACATTCAGATTGTGAGGACAACGGCTTACACAACAGTTCTGACAAAGATACAAACATAATCCACCACAGTTTAAAATTAAATGAAGTCGCAATTAACCTAGACGCTGTAGTTGGGGAAATCAATTATTCAGGTACGCAGTTCGTAAAGTGAACTGTAGAATAGCAGCCGACGTCCGAATTGATAGCAATCTGGTGACTCCCAAACACTGGTTCACTTATTGCATCTTGTATAATTTCACTTAAAAAAAGGAAGAAGATCTGAGCTTAGCTTCCTTTGAGCCTCTTCTGCATGCTACGTGATGATCCAGGTAAGCGGAGGTTTACACCTTCGAAGGTTGGAATGCAGGTGATAACAGCTCGAAGCAGGCAAATGGCGACGGTTCGGCAGCGCGGATAGGGTTTCACGGCGAATGTTGAATCTATGAGTTTCAGGAACGCCGGACGGATTGGCAAAGAAGAGGAGGAACCCAAAAGGGACTCATAGATTCTTTCGACAACAATCGGCTCAAAAAATTTTGAAAGGACTTACCACAAGTGAATTTGGGCTACGCGCCACTGCATGACCGGTGAAGCGCATATAAAATTTGCCAACACCTCCATAGAACTGCCCGGCTACAAGAATCCACAACTTTTGCGGGAGCCTCGAACCAAAACAACCATATTCTGTAAGCCAACATTTGAGTCGCTTGGCCGCCTAGATAAGAGTCAAGAAAAGCCGTGAGTGCGCGAATATACGAAAACCTGCATCACATTAAAAATATAGACGGCGCACACACGGAGATCTAAATATAGTAGAAGAGCCATCTAAACTTAACAAGTGGGATGTATGAAATCTATATGCAGAAACATAGTCGAAATGCTCCACCAAACGTACCATATATGCAAAAGTATCTGGGACAGTATGTGTTGCCCTTTGTAAACAACCAACCACAATACTGTCAGTGTTAGTCAAATGAGATCGTCATTTTCGATTTTGTATAAATCAGTTTCATACAGCTTAAAAATCTCGAAAATCAGCTATAAGACTTGTCCCCGATAAGTTATCATACAATGGTACATGCGTACATACATATTAGGTTTGTTCGGTATTTATATAATCTTATGCTAAAAAAATTGCCACTCTAGAAGAACAACCGGTAAACCCTTAACTGAAATTAAGCCATTAGCTGAAAACAGAGCTTTGTTCCGTCTCAGCTCTATGCTCCGAAATGGAGTGACAGGAACTAAGTCAAATCAAGTCAAAAAAGAACACCTGCTAAGAAGTCTCCATGGGAAGCCACAGAGCTCCTTTTAGTCCGCGAAGCAATTTTGATGGTCATATTTTGGAATAATCTTCAGCTGCTTCGTCGCATTGTCTTTGATCCTCTAAACATACTCAAATTGCTTTCCCTTCAAGAGTATTTCAATTTTGGGAATAACTAGAAATCGAAGGGAGCCATTATGTCTCATTGATGAGGCCGTTATCCCCTTCTTTTATTTCGCACTCTTCTCAAAACTGTCAGATAGTATTCTTTATTTACCGTCTGGCACTCTAACAACACTTCCGTCACCAAAGAAAACAGTGAGCATTATGTTAACGGGGTCCGACTTCGACTTGCTTTCTTTTGTCTTTCTTCTTCTCGTTCTTTCTCTGAGACGACTGGGCGTTTGTCTCAAGGGTAGACCAGTGGTTCATCACCTGCACACTAATATTCATTTTTGAAAACATTTGATCTAGATTTTCTGTTCAATGTACTCTGTCATTATAAAGAATTCTGAAATGCAGGTTCAGTATCTCACTCCCCTCGTTGATGGAACAGCTCCAGCTTGACGCTGCTTGACAAGTAAGTGCATTAGAATTGTTAACGGACCAACAAATCAGAAAACCAATAGGGAGCATAAAAAATAACAAAAGCACAGGTAAAAATGAGACGATTTCAAAAATTTTAAAAGCAGAAGGGAAAATGTTACAACAGCGAATAACGAATTTGATTTTAAAAGAATAACAAGAAGAAAAAATGCCAGAAATCTGGATGAGTGTGGCTATATACTTTACATATAAGAAAGAAGACAAGAGCGTTTGTGATAACTACAGCGGAATAGCACTCTTGGATCATAACACTAATTATTATAGCAATTAACCAGATTTTACGGCGAAGCTAATCTGAAATAACAGCTATGAACAGAATTTTCCGTTACACATAATATTCAGCGATTTCAAGCAGGCATACGATATGGTAATCAGCAAAAAGTGTATAAATTAGCAAGACCAAAACTAGTTAAAACGTTTAATAAAGATGACCCTTGAGACCACTAGAACCAGAGTGGTACTAGATACACATCTACCGAACAGGTTTACAGTTAATAGAAGGTTCCAATGTCAACAACGCTTTTTAATCTAGAACTAGAAATAATACTGAGAAAAAGCAACGTACAAACAAAGGAAATTGTATATCATTGAAGATCAACAACAGGCGAAAGGGAGAAATACCACCTCGAAAAAGTAAACTAGTTTGAATAGTGAGGGATCACAATAACAAAACAAGTGAAGAAGAACAGATAAATTCGAAAGAAATGTATGAAGCCATAAAACTGCACGTATACAGGGTGTTCGGTAAAGAATGGAACACCGATTACTGAGATTTCTTACGTTATAATAAATCGATTAAACCTAATATACCTTCGTACAAAGTCCCTTCAGTAAGAAGTTATAGGGCCTTGAAGTTCAATTTTTTATTTCTTATTTTTTGTTAATTTCCACAAATGTAGAGATATCGATTTGAATTTTGGTATACATACTTACTATTATGAAGTGCACTAATAGAAAAAAAAAATTATAAACCAGACTTGACTGTAAGGGTCACTTTACCTATCTTTCAAAATTTTTTTAGTTTTAACTTCGTTATCTGTAACAGTTTTTAAAAATTTTAGGTTATTATTTGAAAGAGAATTGAAATACACAAAAATAATGTACTCAGAAATCAATTAATGATATTGGTAACATCAGTTTTTTGTCTTTTCTGCTTACGAAAATGCTGCGACATAACGAACCTTTCAGCATTGGAGAATTCGTTATGTAGCGGCATTTTCTTAAACATAAAAGAACAAATTCTTATATCATTAATTGATTTATCGTTTTTTACTGTATGAACATTGTTTTTATGATCATGGCTATTTGATAATTGCACGTCTTATGACAACTAAACCTCTTTAATAAGCATTTTAAGGTAAACGGTTGCTTTTACGCTTAAGAACTAAGAGTACATTATTTTTGTGCTTTTTAATTCTCTTTCAGATAATAACCTACAATTTCAAAAAATATTACAGATAAGGAAGTTATAGTTAAAAAAGTTTCAAAGATAGGTAAAGTGCCTTTTACAGTCAAGTCTAATGTATGAAAAAAAAATTATTAGTGCAGTGCATAATAGTGAGCACGTATACCAACATTCAAATCGATATATCTACATTTGTGGAAATGAACAAAAAAATAAGAAATAAAAAATTGAACTTCAGGCCCTATAACTTCTTACTGAAGGGACTTTGTACTAAGGTATATTAGGTTTAATCGATTTATTACAACGTAAGGATTCTATGACTAATCGGTATCCCATTCTTTACCGAACACCCTGTATAGAACGAAGATTCGTCCAGCTACGCTTTATGGATGTAGAACCTGGATCTTGCCCCAATCTCAGAAAGCTGAAAATATGAAAAAGAAAAATGCTAAAGATAATCTTTGAAGGAATTAAAGAGGCAAATGGATTATCGAAGAGAAGAACAAATCAAGAGGTGATGAATATGTATAAGAAGTCAAACAAAGCACAGATGATTAAAGGAAAAGAGCCAGATGGCTGGACTACGCCATGTGCATGCAGTGGTTCACACAGAAAGAAATAGTTAAAGTTGATAAAAGAAGATATTAAACAACTAGGCATCAAAAAGTAGAAAGAGGTGACAATAGACAGAGAAAGATGAAAATAAATAGTGAGGAAGATTGAAGCCATGAGATTTTAGGGTCTGTAGTGTTGACGTAAATGTAGGCAATCAAATGAGCTAGAATGCAGTTTATAGGCTTCGTATGCGTTAGACAGAAATAGAATAATATGCGATTAACATCTAGTGTCCGCAGAATCAAGGTGTGTTTTTAGAAAACACTGAATTGTAGGATACTAGATTTTAAGTCATATACAGATTGCGGCAGGCTACTAGGACCATAGCAAAAGCAAGCGGACTTTACATGTGACAGTAATTGTATTAAAAAAAATCAAAATCGAATGTATACCTTGTATTTATAATGATTCTAACGACGTACCGCTATCGTACTTTGATTGTTCGTTTGTTAAACACCACGATGGCCACATACATATTCTCCTTGCTTTTGCAATGATCCTAGTAGCCTGCCGCAATCTGTATGTCTATTTCTGTCTAACCCATACAAAGTTCATAAACTGTATTCTAGCTCATCTGATTGCCTATGTTTACATTTTCCACCACCAATCTATATAAATAAGATGAAAATTGTAGAGGAAGCGCGAATTGACAATTGATAATTGACGGTTGTCAAGTGCAAAGTGTGTACAAACGGGCTATGGAAAATTTACTCTCTGAAATTAGCAGCAGAGATCGAATTCGCGATGGAGGTATGAGACAAAACACAGAAATGGAAGATGTTATTGTACGAGTAGTAGAACTGAAGTGGGCTTGAGCGGACCACGAGGTTATTGACAATATAAGTTGACTGGAGATCCTAACAGTCAAAAAGAAGTGTTGGAAAACCCTAAATCAAATAGCGAGACAAATACAGAAAATTGCAAGAAGAAACTCGGTGCAAAAGCCCAGAACGGGAAACGATGGAAAATAATGGATGAGCTGTTTGATAAGCATTGGGCTTTAATGAGCTGAACAAGCAGAAGAAAGTGGTATTAAAAAATAGTTTATGATATCCTGCATTGATATACACCTCTACGAAGAATCACAGCCCGTAAAGATAAACATCTTCACGTTTTGGGACAAAGAAACTATTTTACCATAACACAAGCTGTTAGAAGAAATTGGAGAGATGTTCTACGTCAGCTAGATTCAATGTCAACAGTATACCGCCAAATATAGCTTTTGGGCCTGGTTCACATCGATATCTACAACTGTAGAACGTCGATACTGCAGACTAGAGTGATGTAAGGAGTAAATAAGAATAACACGAAGTGGTGTTGCCTGACGAGTTTCGTTATTATTTATGTGCCAGTAATAACCGGAGGTGTATAAGACATTTTCCAGGAGAAGGATAAACTTTGCAACTTGCTGTTGAACGCACAATGGTATTTGCACTGAGGGAATGGTTTATGGTGTAATATGATACGGTAGTAGATAACTTTTAGTCTAAACTGCTAACATTAATATCACCACCCTGCTGCAACTTGTGGCTCTACTAATTTTCAGGCATTGAACAACTCAATTTTACGTCAAGGTGATGAACGATCTCATACAGAAAGGGTAACAAGAGAGTAGTTTGGAGCTGCCACTGTGGTAGTGCTTGAATGCCTTGCCCAATTCCCTAAGATGTTGCCCATAGAACATATGTGGACAAATTTATAAGCTCCACAAAAAGTATGCGACTTTAATCTTCGTGTAACTGAAGCTTGGGATAAGTTACTTGAATATTATATTGAGAATATAATTCGACGAATTTTGAGCCTGCCATCGTCTCTTAAATTTATGATATTGGCCAATAGAATCTTCTAAGATACTGACAATATAGCGACTTGCTACTATCGATTTGGTATAAGCTAACTTGGTTTTGTTTCACTTCTCAAATAAAATAATTTAGAAATGTCAACTGATTTTTCTAGGTTATGTCGTGCGTTTTAAGCATAAAAAGTAACAAAAAGTGCGTTGGGGACAAACATCGATCATCAGCACTGATACTGAAGTAATAAAACAGTATTAAATGCTTAGCAATAATATTAATAATAAAGTTTATTTCCAAAAATAAAATAACAGTGCATTTAAATCAGTTTAGATGGCAATCAGATGACCTTTGTAGAAGAGACCCCCGCTCTTTCTTACCACCTTGCAAAAATAACTTAAACCAATATAGCTTTCTGGTAAATATAATTCGTACTACGCCTAATAATCTATAATTTGTTAATAAATATTATTTCGTTATAATCCCAATGCAAGAAAATACAACTCGTGCTAAGGACTCTCGTATTTTCAGCTTTGGGATTACAACTCATAGTATTCATCATCGCTAATAAGCGTACTACCTATTATATTACTCGAGTAATCTGATGAAAAGTATGCACCGGCGATTAAATGGATGCATAAAAGCAGTGGTGAAGCAACTCACTATGAATAACTGTTTTGGTTTTGGTTCATTTGGTTTATCGTTTATTTGCAGTATTGCTCTACAATGTCGATAGGAATTTTAATAAAATCTTTTAAGAAATATTGAGCGTTTCGTTTCCTATAAAAAATAATATTTGAACGCGATAAAATATTTAAAACTATATAATCATACTTTAATAATTAAAAGTCGTGTGTACGTATTATGACACCAGCAAATTATATCTAATCCTTGTTAATGGCATTTTATAGGCTATTACAAAATTTTTCTTAATAAGACCTTGAAAATGGTTTTGAATTTAAATAAAAATATCTGTAAAACCTTCTTCGCAAGTGAAAGTTGTGACATTCAACATTTTGAAAAATTAAAGTTGGCTCATGGTAAAAGCATCTTAACGCTCCTAATAATACTGAAGAAATAACAGGAAATACTTGGTAATATGAATGACATCAATTTGAAATTAAAAAATATGTCAACCAGGGGGATTCGAACTCAGCGCGATTGCAGGACCCCCTAGAGAGATTTCAACGCTTGGCAACAACCCGGGCGCAACCGGCCTCGAAGTCTCGTTCTACCGCGAAAGAACGGTTTACATTTGCGCTAGCGGCTGGATTACAGACGACAAACATTCGGTTTCGTGTCAGGAAGACATGCAAAATATCGACTTCCCTCAACAAATAGTTTTAGAGCTATAGTGCCGACAGGCGGACAGACAGACAGAAAGACGAAATTGGGAAAACATGTTTTTCGTCATCTATGGACCCTAAAACATAAAGATGTGAAGAAGTCTCCCAAGGTAATTACAATATTGCCTTCGTCTTTTCGATGCAGAAACATCTTATTAACCTTATGAGGCAACGCTGCTGTTACAGTTAAATGAAAAATGAACGAAATACTAGTGAAAAAGTAACTTGTCGTTGCTTTTAATGGAAATACTGCTGACTAATTTGCTAGCATTGGAGGTTAAAATCGTAATATGCTCATCAGTTCACTTTGTAACGTTAAATAATCTGTAAAGGGTTTTACTCAGAACTTCCCTAGCAAGTGGTCGTTGTGACACTAAGTAAAAAAAACCAGGGGTACAAATACCTTCACGTATCTAATAATTTTTATTTTTTATTTTATTTTATTCCACACTCCGCCAACAGCCGTTAGGCCAATTATAGGCGTCACTGTACATTTAATACTTAAACAACCAAAGAAAACACTTTGTAATGCAAATTATATCAATTTTTAAATAAATAAAATATTGGTGGCAAAATTTGAACGGCAGCAGTTGCGAATACGATTCCAACGTTTGCGAATATGCAGCAAGCACATTGCCCGTTCCCTGCATGCCCCCCGGAGCACTTTTCGTTGACCTCTTTTTTCTTTTATAGCGTTCACTCTGTATTTGTTGAGTCTCATTTTCCTTGATGCTAAAGCCTGAGCTATGTGCAAATTGTTATTTTTATCTATTTCCCAGTTAAAGCAAAAATTAACAAAATTATATTTTTTTAAGGTGCTGATCGTGTGTATATTTGTCAGAATTTTTTGTGAATTTGTTACAGGATTAAATGCTCGAATCGACATCGATCACAAGCACTGTCAAAGATCGGGGAAAAGTACAGGGTTATCGGATTTACTAAAAAGAACACAGATCTTGATGTGTCGGAGCAGATGACGGCGCTCCAGTTACCCTCGGTCTAGCTTAGTCGAGAAGGCGTGGTTCGAAAGCTCAGTTAAAACCGACAGCACTTACCCTATGCTTTGCTCAAAAGAATTACCTAAGGACGCCACTTACTTCTTAAAAGAGACAGCTAACGTGGTAGAAGTAAGAAGGTACACGTAGCCTAAGGGGAGGTTCTCCAAATAGCTTCACCCCAATCCAGCGCCACTCGCCAAGCTCCACAGACGGGGGATGCAAACGTAAGGTGGCCGCAACAATCGAAGTCACTTACCTTCGGAGGCCACCTCTCTGAAAGGTCACTATAAAAGCTATAAATCGCCCTAAAACTTAAGGGCTCACGCGTTCTACCGCATGCTTTGGCCTTAAATAAAGATACACTCGGCTTTTTGCCATATTTGGATTGAAGATTCACTGGGTTTCAGGATTTAGATTAATTAAACCAACAGATGCGACTATATTAGTATTTAATGAATTTAAATGGACACACACAGAGGGCCACAAGTTGGTCATAAAAGGTTACACCCTGACTGAGATTAAAAAGGGGATCCCACGCAAAAGTTAACTTATTCTAAACAAGTTTACAAAAATAATCAAACTGAAATAATGACAGGAGTAAAGCTCCCGCCTCCAACGATCAAATCAGCATAAATCAAATGTATGGACGTACGCAATGTTCATAGCTCCGGACAATGCACAAGAAACAAGCGATAACAACACACCCGGCACTGGATAAGCGTAACAGTTAAAATTTACAGGATTTACCTTAGCCCAAGCATGGTGATGTGCTGAAATCTGCGCCTCGGTGGTGCTTAACTGGACACTGGACGGTGGCGATTGCTTCCCGCAGCGTAGAACAGGGTTGCTCAAAGGGGTTGGTACAGAAGAGTCGAAGGGCTATTGCACCTTCACCAAATGAGAACAGCAACTAACGGCGGTGGACATCGGCGATGCAGAAAGAAGAACGTAACTGAATTTGCAATTGCAAAATCCCCCAGTACGAGGAATTACTTCGGAACGATAAGCAGACGCCTTATTTGGATTTGCACTAAGGCAAACTGTCCTCCCCAAAATCCGAAGGGGGCAAAGGTCACGATAAGGGGCGCCTGGCACCAAGATTTACGTCAACTAACTCGCGCACTTGCCACTAGGATCTTAACAATCAACTGGCCACAGGGCACTCACAAAGGTTCTTAATGAAAACGAAATTCGGGACTAAAACCGCCGCCGCCCGCGAAGACTAGAGCGACGGGGGATGATTTTTACACCACTTTCCACCTTGAAGGCTCGTTACTTTTAAAAATTTGCAAATGCACAGAGCTTAAGAACAACGTAATGGAAAAAAGTTTTGAACTCCAAAATTAATATTTCCACATGCATAATCATCAAGGGCTTATCGAAACTTGCCAAAGCTTGGAGCAAACTCGGACGTATGATGCAATATCTGCGTCAGCAAAAATTCAGGGGAAGCCCCGCTCAGACGATAAAGCATATAGGAAAGTTCCCAAAATAAACGAAAGCTACTACGTGCCAAAAGTCCATAAGGCTTAGATATCAGATTGCAAGGACAACAAGGAGCAATACGCAGAACTTGAAGCGTTAACCCGCATTATCGGCGATACGGAATCAAAGAATGAATTCACGGTCACAATTCGGCAAACGCAACATAATCGGTGATATTTATAATATAGTTTCGGGGAAAGACATCTTACGACGGCCTTGCGCCAGCGTTAAAGAATTGGTTACCAAAGAAAACAAATGCGAGGCGTAAGCATTTCAATACTTGCTTAACTAAATTCGATTATAATTCCAGGGCGACAGGCCGTACTAAAAATTATTGAAGCGGAATAAAAATTAAAATTACCTTAGATAGAACGAACGAGGTCGAAATAACATAACAAGTTTCATGCCAGATTGACACATAATCTGCATGCAAAATATCCTCTTCTTGCAACAAATATCTTTTGAGTTATACCGCCAACAGACAGACAGACGGAATTGAGAAAACCTATTTTTAGTCATTTAGGGACACTGAAACCTGAAGTTCTGAAGAAACCTCGGAAGGTGATTTTTTAGCGATTACAATACTTCCTTCGCCTTTTAAACGACGAAAGCAAAAAATGCAAACAATTATGTAACAATCAAGAGCTGCTTAATTCATTACAGTTACATGAGGCGTTAATAGCTATTAACATATCTAGGAATGTTATGGGTATCATAACTGCCGCAGATGTTGTATTGAAATCCGAGCTCGCAGAGCGAGGATTTTAAAACATCTGAGGCTGTTATGATTCATAACATCCGTGATTTGTTCAATAGTTTATCGGTTGCTGTATGGTTATGGTTGCCATGGACGGTAATGGACTATTACCGTACAGATCAGTTATGATTTAGTTACCAGCCTACTTTTGTATATGTAAACAAGGCATTAACATCCTGCAACCGATAAATATGATTTTCATTTTCCATTAAGCGTAGGGTCACTCGTAGTTTCATATTTTCAAAGACACAACAATTGTGGAGATTATTTCTTGTCGCTCCAAAGAAGTATGAACAGGCTTACTTCCCCCGTCTAATAGACGAAAGAAGTATTCTAATCGCAAAAAAATCACTTTCCGAGGTTTCTTTAGAGTTCAAGTTTCAGGGCTCTGATGACGAAACACAGAATTTCTCAATTTCGTCTGTCTGTCTGTCTG
Organism: Agriotes lineatus; assembly: GCA_940337035.1. Taxonomy (NCBI): domain Eukaryota; kingdom Metazoa; phylum Arthropoda; class Insecta; order Coleoptera; family Elateridae; genus Agriotes; species Agriotes lineatus. Next base: position 246,958,840 of record OW679194.1, read on the forward strand.
TTGCAGGTATAACTCAAAAACTATTTGTGAAAGAAAGACGATATTTTGCATGTTTTCCTGGCATAAAACCGAAAAAATCTCGGTAAAATATATACAGGGTGAGCATCTGAAAAAATAAAACTCCGCCTATTTTTGCTGTAAAGTAAAAGCTATCACTTAAATCAAAGTAATGTTTTGCAAATAGCTTACGACGAAATGGGGCATCTTTTGGATCAAACATATACAGGGTAAACACCTTTAAAAAAAATAAATTGTTTTTATTTTTATTTAAGTAAGAAACAGATAGAAGTACTAATTTGCACATAGCTTACGCTTTACCCTTGACGGAAATGGGACACAAGATAAATGTAGCTGCATCGCAGAAATCTAAAAGGTCGTGGTGGCAGCAGCAGCGAACGCTCGCTTTGCTTGAGGTCTACCGCCGATCATTGAAATCGCATTCTCGGAACGTTCGCAAGCACTGACGTTCGATTCATGAGCGATGACGCTGGTAATGCCTTTTTATTTGAAAATTTATGTAATTAGCATTAGCAAGCGTTTCCATTTTATGGTTTCAGTATTATTACTAACATGAAGAAAGTTTTGCCCCTATTTTCCTTTAATTTTAAAATTATTTATTGTCACAACGTCCACTTGCGAGGGAAGTCACAATATCACGCAGCCAAAGGTCTTATGAAATGTATCTGTCGTCAAAAAAAAACTGCTGTAAATATTCTAACGTAGTTCGAGCTACATGAGGTCTTGCGTAGAGATGACCGCGTGAGTGAGTCTTCACTCACGTCACGCACTTTTCACGCTTGCTTTAAACACTCACGTTCACGCACGCACCACGCTCACGTTCACGGCGTCAAATTTAAAACCAATAATGGAACCGCAACAGAACTAAGAGCTCTAAAATAAAATATGTTTTGCACGTGAAATAATTTACGTGCTATGTTGCAATTAGAATGGTAGACACAAAAAGAAATAAATAAAAATTGACTACAATAGCTTACAATAATGTATAAATACTGACTTCTCAAAAAACCTTACTTGCAACCGTCTTCAAATACACTACTTTTAATACCAACAACAGTTATCGGAATTGACGTTTCCCTTACTGATAGGAGTACAAAAAGGTATATGTTGCTAGGCAACACTTTTAATTTCTATGTTTAAAAGTACTTTTACGTCCAAGGAACTAAACGTAAGTTCTACTTGGTCGCCTATAGACGCAGACACGCGATTGACTGTATTCACAACACAACACAAGTGCGAAGCTCCGTCACTGCAGGCTGCCACACAGAAGTACAATGACCTCCAGCTCCAGCTCTAGATCTTCCACATGTCGGGCGGCAAAGTAGTGGGGCAGTCTTTTATTAGTTACTAAATATTTAACATAAAATTAACTTGAAACTTGAATCACGCCTTGAAAATTTTCACTCACGTTCACTCACATTCACGGCCCGATTTTCAAATATTACTCACGTTCACGACGGGACCCGCCTTGACCCGGCGTGACCCGACTGTTTTCACGTCACGCGCCCAAACCTAGTTTTGCGTTACCTTGTTGGAGGTATTCTTGTTGAATTTCATTATTACGGAGTTGATTCAAAAATCCTACAAAATATTATTTTGACATTTCTTAGAATTTATCGTGTTTTCAAATATATTTGGCCTATAATTGTTCGCCGCAAACAAGCTACCCAAACGCCTATTTTAGGACAACTTTAAAAAACTTCCTGAAGCATTGGTAGATTATCTAGAAACAACGACATGTTCAAGACGTTATAAAGATCAGTTACACTGTAAAATCATATTTTTTTAATCACGGGGTTGCAGCTCTTGATAAATTTGTAGCTTGTGTATGTACATATCTATTGTTTTTAGAATTACCACAATTCACACATTTAATATCGATCATCGCCTATTTGTTGCTCAGTTCGAATAGGGTAAACTGCACAGTTATTGGCACTTTATGACCATGAATTATTTTATAACAATGGCAATTGTGTATATTACAGAAATATTCACTGAGAAAAATACTAATGAAGCTATAAACTAATGTATACTACATATAGTGGCTCGAAATAATACAAAATTTAAAAATATTAAAAATACCAAAAAGTGTAAATTATAGTTATTTGCACAATTGTCATAGTTGTTGACAGCATGAAATATAGTTATTGGCGTGGTTATTTGAATTAAATTAAACAGATGTTGTTATAAAGCAATTTATTGTTTTTTGATGATAAATATATCAGTACAACGAAAAACCCAAACATTTGTTAGTAGTAACATAATGAAGCGTGTACGGGCTCACAAACTTAAATGAACAAACTTTGCAAATAAACCGTGGAAGGTTAGAGTTTCTGGTTGGTGTTTATGCAACAAATGAAGATGAAAAGTTTTTACACACATTCGTATTTGACGCTACATGCAGATTTTATAATAGTATAGGGTATAGATAACATGTAGAGCAAATACCAGACGTTACATTGTGCTTGCAGCAGCGCTGTCAAGTTGGCGAGCACTCTGTAGCGGCACCACATAAGACCGGGTGGGTCTTTTGTAGCTCGATTGAAGCTCTTTTGTTAGCTGGTCCCGCATATGTAGCTTCAGGCGGGTCCGAGAAAACCGCGGATCCGCTAGCTTGAACCTTCACAGTAGCGGCACGGGTTCAGACCCAGCTGGTTTTTCGTAACTTTTTTTGTAGCTTTTTTGTTACGCCGGTCTCCCTTTTGTAGCCTCTACTGGGCTTGAGCAAAGCGCGGATCTGCTTGCAACGTCATTAATTGCTTTCTTGATGTTGTTTACTAGATTACAATCATTATCCATTGTTTTTATGATCATGGCTACTTGATAATTGCACGTCTTAATGACAACCAAAAACCTTTGATGGGCATTTTAAGGCAAACGGTTGCTTTTAGGCTTAAGAACTAAGTGTATATTATTTTTGTGCTTTTTCATTCTCTTTCAGATAATAATCTAAAATTTCAAAAAAGTTACAGATAACGAAGTTAGAGCAAAAAAAAGTTTTGAAAGGTAGGTAAAGTGCCTCTTACAGTCAAGTCTAGTCGATGAAAATTTTTGTATTAGTGTATTACATAATAGTAAGCATGTGTACCAAATTTAAATTGATATCTCTACATTTGCGGAAATTAACAAAAAAATAAAAAATAAAAAATTGAACTTCAAGGCCCTGTAACTTTTTACTGGAGGGACTTTGTACTAAGGTATATTAGGTTTAATCAACTTATTATAACCTAAGGAATCTCTGACTAATCGGTGTCCCATTCTTTTTGAGACACCCTGTATATAACTGTACTCTTTCTATGTGTTGGTTATTTATAAGGAGTTGTCCAGCAATGTTCGTATTCTTTGATACTACCATATATTTTGTTTTTGTAAAATTCATTAAGTGCCCATATCTTTGGCTTACTTCCACTACACTTGTCATTATTTTTTTCGAGGTTGTCTGAGATTACCACCGTATCATCTCACATCTGCATATCTTATATTATTAATATACTCGCCATTAATTTTGATACCGCCACTAATCTCTTCCAGAGCTTCTTGGAAAATTCTCTCCGAGTATAGATTGAATGAAAAGGGTGACAGTACGCACCCCTGTCTGACTCCTTTTTTAATACGAATCTCCTCAAAGTCCACTCCCTGAATACGTATGGTTGATGTTTGGTTCCAATATAGATTACTGATTATCTTAATATCTTGCTGATTCAGTCCATTTCCCTTAAGTATTTCAATAAGTTTATTATGGTGTACATTATCAAATGCCTTTTGATAGTCTATGGAGCACACAAAAACATCACAATTAACATCTCTGCAGCGTTGGATAACAACCTGAATACTAAAGAGAGCGTCCCGTGTGCCTAAAGCATTTCGAAATTCAAACTGTGTGCTGCTGATGTGCTCTTCGCATTGTTTAGTAATTCGTTGATGTATTATTTTTAGGAAGAGTTTCAGGAGGTGACTCATGAGGCTAACGGTGCGGTAATCATTGCATATTTAGCCTTTTGTTTCTTAGGTAGTGGTATGAATGTTAACCATATTTTTGGTATCGTTCCTGTAGAATATATGTTGTTAAATAATATTGTTATTTGCCTAATGGCATCTGTGTTCATTAATTTAATTAGATCGGCATGTATACGATCACGGCCAGCCGATTTTCCATCTTTTAATCGTGTTATTGCACGTCTCACTTCGTCTATTGTAATTGGTAGACTGTCTAAGCAGTCCATTACTGGTGGTTGTTCTGTTCTGTTGTCCTGAAAAAGGTCTTTTATATATTGTTCCCAGATAGTCATCCTTTCTCTGTCATCCTTTATGATTTTTACATCTTTAGTACTACTTGTCTAACTTTTTTATGCATGTTAAATAAATCAAATTTTTTGTTCTAGAGCTTCAATTTCTTCACACTGTTCTCTATACCATTCTTCCTTTGTTATTCTTATTTCGTGTTTTATCTGCCTTTGAATCCTTAATAATAATAATAACTAATATACGAGAGACACAAGATCTCATAATTCAGGTCATTAATGACGTAATTCAAAGCAATCAATGTTACCATTAGGGAAGCACTCAAATAGATTTAAAATGAGAATTTCTCAATGCATGATGGATATACATATTTTAAAGTTGTTATGTATCATCAGGTAATATATTTATAGTCGTTTTGGAACTAAGCAAGACAATAGATTTATATTTGCAGTACTTATTTGCTGACAGCACATTAGTTTGCAATTTTAAATGTTTATAGTTTTCATCTTGCATGGAGGGAAATTCAAAATGTATCAGTACATATAAGAAATATGCGTAATTTCTGATAAATTATGTCAGTTAAAATAACGGAATTTAAGTCCAGGTGATTTCTAGTACAGGCGCCAGGGAATTTTTACATGCAATTCTTGGTACCAGCATTTTGTGTTAATGGGTGGGTGGGGGGGCTGTGCTTTGAGTCTAATTTTAAGTTTTCGGATGGATCGGAGAAATTGTTTTTCCGCAATATCGGAAGAAGTGTTGAAAACGGTTTTTCAGCAATTTCTTGTTTCCTATTGCTTTGGCACTGGAATTGCATCAGTACAAGTTTGTAGTTTATAAAATTCCTCACAACTTTTGGAAATGCTTTTTTCTCGTGCGCTCAACAATTTAAAAGTTGTTACCCCCATAAAGCCAAGAAATTAAGGGTTGAAATGGGTTTTACGTAAATATATCGCTTTCAGTTAATCCTACGATAAAAACTACTCTTATATTTTTTGTAGAACAACTAATTTGCATAAAATTTGTGTATGAGTATTTTTCCATTTGGACAATTATTTACCGTTCTACAGCGCCGCAAATGTCGCAAGTCACGTAAACCGTACATTTAGTGTGCACTTTCGAACGGCCCTGTTCCTTCGAGTGTGCCGCACCAACTGTTTTCCACACCACCTTTGAGGTACAGCTTGTGGCGCGCTTTTTTTTACGTGGTCTCCCCTATAGGCCTAATCCACGAAGTGTATTTCTACACTTCCCTTGGTCTTTTTGATGGGCCGGGTTCTGCATCGTCAATTCCAATCATTGCAGAATCGTTGATTTTGTCGCCCTACTTAAGTTGTGTTTCCTTGAAACAAACTCGGGAAGAGAAAATATGTTATCGTCGTAGCTGGTGTGATATTCGTCTTCGTCTGTAGCAAGCATTCTGGAGATTTCTTGCACGTTCTCACAGGATTCCACGGCGCATATGGAGCAAATGGCGGTGCACTTTAAACCCTCTTTGCGGCAGCCACAAGCCTTTCCACATTTGGTCTTACACCCGCATGAAATTAATTTAATTATTGCAGTAGGCGCGGGAGGCTCAGTGCTAGGGACCGGTGTAAACGTACGGCCACGTTTCTTCCAGCCCCATTTTTCCGCGGGTAGAGTGTCATTTCCAAGCCAGGATTGAACTTGATGGTATGTCCGGAATGCGTGCATCCTGGCCGTGTCTTTTGTAGGTGGCAGGGTTGCCAGATTAAACGTTGACTTCGCAAGGGATTTCTCGAAGTGTTTGTATCGCAGTCTGTACAAAGTGATTCACTGCAGATTCCAGGCTAGGTGTCTTTTCTAGGGTTTTAAGAAATTTTACTTTGCCATACCGTAAGCAGCCGATGTTGTGTCACAACCAGAAAATGCATGCAAAAACAAGATATGCTTTGATACAGCATCGCCGTGTTTCACGCATGATGTATCCTTCGTATTCAGTTTTCCGGGCTTGCAAAGAAAAACACACTACAGTCTAGATTCAAAAAATTAATCAAATAACAGAATAACCGAGTTGATTGTTCTTCACATGGTGAGTCGTGAATCGTTCATTTGAATATAAATTTTTATTTTGTTTAAGTTTGGTGACACTCTACCCGCGGGAAGATGGGGCTGAAAGAAAAGTGACCGTACGTTTACACAGGTGTCTATCACTGAGCCTCCCGCGCCTCTTGCAATAATAAAATTAATTTCATGCGGGTGCAAGACCAAATGTGGAAAGGCCTATGGCTGTCGCAAAGCGGGTTTAAAGTGCACCGTCATTTGCTTCCCGCCGGAGAATCCTGTGAGAACGTGCAGGAATTCTCCAGAATGCTTACTACAGATGTTGACGAATATCACATCAATTACGACGACGACATATTTTCTCTATCCGAGTTCTTTTCAAAGGAAACACAACTTGACAAGGGCGATAAAATCAACGATTCTGCAATGAGTGGGATCAACGATGCAGAACCCGGTCCATCAAAAAGACCATGGGAAGTGTGAGACTGTTAGAAATACACTTCGTAGAGTAGGCATATCGGGGAAACCACATAAAAAGACGCGCTTCAAACTGTACTTCAAAGGAACAAGGCCGTTCGAAAGTGCACATTAAATGTACGGTTTACGTGACTTGCGACATTTGCGGCGCTGTAGAACGGTAAATAATTGTCCAAATGGAAAAATACTCATACACAAATTTTATGCAAATTAGTTGTTCTACAAAAAATATAAGAGTAGTTTTTATCGTAGGATTAACTGAAAGCGATATATTTACGTAAAACCCATTTCAACCCTTAATTTCTTGGCTTTATGGGGTAACAACTTTTTAATTGTTGATCGCACGAGAAAAAGGTATTTCCAAAAGTTGTGACGAATTTCATAAACTACAAACTTGTATTGATGCAATTTCAGCATCAGAGCAACAGGAAACGAGAAATTGCTAAAAAACCGTTTTCAACACTTCTTCCGATATTGCGGAAAAACAATTTCTCCGATCGATCCGAAAACTTAAAGTTAGACTCAGAGCACAGCCCCCCACCCACCCATTAACCCAAAATGCTGGTACCAAGAATTGCACGTAAAGCCCTATTAACGATTTCCCTGGCGCCTGTACTATTCCGATTAATGAGTAATCCCATAAATGCTGTAACAATAAAAACAACCGCTAGAAGCTTCGCTGAAGAATTTAGAAAGGTGTGTAAACGCACAAGCAATAGCGAAATCATTAAGAGGTTGGAAAAAGTTTCTGTAAGTAATTGAGCTTATAATACACTGTATTATAGTTAATACTTCTGATTAATTTTTAGATTTTTATCACTCGTGTTTATAAATATTTAAAATCTAATGTTCAGACTGTAAAATATTATTCAACAGAGCCAAGAAGTAACTACTTGGAAATAACTTTTTGAAGTATTAGGGTCCGAAAAATTTGCGAATACCACGAAATAAACGAGAATTTTAGTGTTTACAATTTGTTAGACCATGCTAGTTTGAATTTGGAATACACAGGAGGCTATGCAAAACTTCACAAACAATTGAAAGCGATGGGGTACAAATATAAAAAAAAATAAAAAATACATGATTGATTTAAAATTTCTATTGGCCAGGAAACCCAAACTCTTTTAAAAATATGTTGATGGCGAGGAAGAAGTGACTTTTATTTACCTAGGTGAAACCTGGATATACCAGAAAGGAAGAGTGTTTCGGACGTGGTTGAAAGATGATAGATGTACTAATAATAAGAGATTGAAATCAGAAGGTAAGAGATTCGCAATGCTTCATGCAGCCTATTGTGATGGTTTACTACCAGGATATGACCTCCTCTTAGACTCAAAAATGGAATCGACATCAACACAAAAATATGAACAGCGACATTTTCCAAACGTGGTTAGAAAATCAGTTGCTTGCTGTAACTACCATTGGTGATAAATGTGTTATCATTATGAGTAATCCTCCTTATCACTCAGTGTTGTTAGTGAAGAGACCAACTACTCATTCAAATAAAAAACACTTCCAGAAGGCTGTATAAAAACAAAAATAAATTTTGATGAAAGATAAAAAGTAACTTTGGAATCTAGTTGAAACTAACTTTAATAGTTTCGACAAAAATATAAAAGTGACGAGTTTCTAAAGCAAAACAACAATCGTGTTCTAAGTATTCCTCCCTATCATTACATTTACAACCCCATTGCACTTCTATGGGCAGTCTGTAACAAACTATATAATAAGTTAATAATGACAGCTCCAAACTCAAAAGTAAACGTCAGCAAGGTTTAGGAGAAAGTCTTGAGCAAAGGCGATGCTGATAAATAGATAAACTGCATTAATGCAGTTTATTAAGCACGATAAATATCTGATCAGGAGTGATTTGGTGAAGTATATGGGACAACATTGTGTAGTTGACTTTCCTCCTGTGGTAATTTTGTTAGCAGGGTCGTCCGATTGTGATGAAGATTCGAATTTGCAATTATCAAATTAACCCCTTCAGTTTTAATAAACAGACCTAAAAGAACATGCAACAGAGGAGCACAACACAATGTTGCAAAATGTGCAAATTTTCAGTTTGTCGATTGCTTTGCATAGAGATGGGCGCGTGACGTGAAAACAGTCGGGTCACGCCTGGTCATGGCGGGTTCCGTCGTGAACGTGAGTACAAATTGAAAATCGGGCCGTGAACGTGAGTGAAAATTCAGGTTAATTTCACGTTAACTATTTAGTAAGGAACAAAAGACTTCAGGGTGCCCCGATCCCCCGCTGCCCGACATGTGGAAGATCTAGAACTGGAACGGGAGGTCATTGTACTTCTGTGTTGCAGCCTGCAGCGAAGGAGCTTCGCACTTGTGTTGTGTTGTAAATGTTGTGATACAGTCAATCGTGTGTTTGCGTCTATAAGCGACCAAGTAGAACTTACTTTTAGTTTCTCGGAGGTAAAAGTACCTTTAATTCTAGGAATTAAAAGTGTTGCCCTAGCAACATATACTTTCCTATACTCGTATCAGTAAGGGAAACGGCAATTCCAATAGCAGCTTTTGATATTAAAAAAAGTAATGTTGCAAGAAACGTTTTCGCGAGAAATCAGTATTTATCCCTTGTTGTAGTCAATTTTCATTAAATTTCTTTTTGTGTCTACTATTTTTATTGCAACATATCACGTAAATTAGTTTTTAGTTCTGTTGCGGGTACGTTATTGGTTTTAATTTTGAACATTCTGTTCTATCTGAATTTGAAATTTCAAATAAAAGCTGCGGGTCAAGTCGTGAGTGGCGGGTTCCGCCGTGAACGTGCGAGTGCGTGAACGTGAGTATTTAAAGCAAACGTGAAACGTGCTTAACGTGGGTGAATACTCACTCACGCGCCCAGCTCTAGCTTTGCATTGAAATATAAATCTGTTGATCCTAGGTACGATTTAGTTTGACATCAAAACTGACACTCAATTAGTTCCACTTACGACACTATAAAAATATGACACGAATTTAAAAAAAATAAAGTTACTTTCACAAATCTGTGACATAACCTAAAATTATTTAATGCTTTGATTACTGTATGACGTTTCAGGGTGGAATTACATTTATAGATTACTTAATTCTATGTAATGGCAATCCAAGCTCAAGGAATTATTCTATATTCTAACAATCTAGTGTCCCGCCTAGTTCCAAACGAGTATGCAGTCTATTAATTTTTGCATAGTGATAATGAAAGTCGTCTTTTTTAACGCAAAATCGTGAAAAAAGTAAACTTTTTTAACTATTTTATTAAAATTGTCAATTATCAATTAGGCAGTTGTAAATTTCGAAGTCATTTCGATTAAATTTCGAGTTACAAAAGATCACTATGCAAAAAACTACGTGTACAACACATTCCAAATGTTCGTTAGCGTATGTTAGTAGATTATTCAATGTAAAGTGTTCATTTTTACTTGCTTTATCGTAAAAGAATTCACCCCAAAAATGCGAAATTGAGTTTTCAACAGATTTTCACGTTTTAGAGTCCCCTGAACCCAAAAAACATGTTTTTGTTCATTGGTCTGTGTGTCTGTCTTGGTGTCTGTGAACAAAATATCTCAAAAAACGAAAAGAGGTATGGCTTTGAAACTTCATATATACGTTTTGAGTACTATCTAAATCCGACAGCAAGCGTTTGAAGAAATCTCATAACCGGAAGTATGGTGTTCACTCTTGTGATATTTCAGTTTTTTCAATTTTTCAAAAACGGCTCTAACAATTTTTTTCCAACTTCACGTTTTTATTACATTTTTAGTGTGTATTGATGTGAGATAGGTGATTTTCCAGTTGAATACTTCTAGAATGGGTTTCTTTTGTTTTTTTTTAATTTTTTTATTAACTCCTATTTTAAATAGAACCCGGAATATTATTACATTTTTGAATTCAGCTTAAAATTTTAGAGAGGATTTATCTCTTAAACTAACGCTCTATTTTGTACGGTTTCTGTAGAATTTCTAATTTTTGACAAATGCTAAAAAATTAAAAATCAAATGTTTCCTTAATTATAAGATCACTGTAGAAGGAAGTTGTGTGCGTAAATCACACCAGATATTTGAAATTGTATTGCTAAACGTGTAGTTGCAGATATTTACAAAATATCTTGGTCTTTAGAACATCTGCCAGATCATTTTTCTAAACATTCTTTCACTGCTAATTTTGAAATAAGCCACACTCTACGTTCGTCTCCAATGTTCGTTTTACATGAAGCTTCGTTTTGCAATGAATTGTTTTTGGCATTTTGATATTAACGTAACAGGAACAGTGATCGACTTCTTGGTTGATTGTTTGAAGAACTAATTCGGAAACTATTCTAAGAAGTCTATTCTGAATGCAAATACTTCGTATTCTAAAATTTAATTCTCAAGCATCGTATCCTGGAAAGGTTATTCCTTGAGCTTCTATATACTCAGAAATTATCCTCAGGTATTCTATATTACCTTGCACTTTTTTTAAAAATTGTCGTTACTTATTTGTGTTACTACTGATATGATAACGTTGATCTTTTCTTAAATAGTATTAACGCACAACACTTCACTCTCCTTGTATTGCTCAAAGAGTAAATTTTTATTGAAATTAGAATCGCTTTTCAGGGTTCTTCCAGCTACTGTATCCAACGTAATGGTACATTTTTTTAAGGTGTTTGTGAAGAAACATGTCTGAACCATCTTCTAAAGTACTGTACTCGACGCATTTGAACGTTTCATACCATTAAACTTTGAAAATCGCCATCTATTTTCATATCTTCTTTGCGCAATTATGTGTAATCCGATTATAGCAAGGAATAAATGTAGCAGCGGCAACCGTGGATTTTTCCCGTGGAGCATGGTCTAGCCAACTTAGCACTTCCATGGGTGCGACTTTGTAAAATTTACATATCATTGCCTTTGTTATGTAAGTTCTGGTAAAAGGGAGTTTTGCGAAATGTGATTACCCAAATGTTATCACAAATCTGATTTATAACAAAACAGCGATACCAGCATTTTGGCGTCGAAATTTCCAGAACTCAATCGATATGCTCCCTGCGGGGTCTCACCAATTAAACGCGGTCAAAGAAGTAGCGTATCATAATTGACCAATCGGAGGCAGTCGGCCCCCCGTACTCTTGCTTTTCGAGTTGCGGGCAGACAGAAGGCAACAAGTGGCAGGAGTTGGCAAAAATACCTTGGTGTATAAGGAAGCACCTTACCAAAATAATTACGTAGACAGTTTCGTGTCGGGGTGACATATGTGAGTTATGCTATGGTTGTGAGGTTACATATCGGAAGACAGGTTTTCAAATCGCATTTAATGCGGAATTAGCAAGGAATACAGTGAGCAAAAGATCGTTAGAAAAGTGAGCTTGCCGGAACTCCCGGTTTATAGTAGCACGCCTTCATTACTCGTGTTGAGGATCTCAATGGCGTTCCCCTCTTGTCAACATTACCCCGGGGCTTGAGGTTCTTTTAGTCTCACATCTATCGGATTTTCCTCGATCCTTTTTGCAGAAGTTGAAGGTGTCGACGGCGAATGACAGGTGCGGCCACCACGTTCGCCCTACCGACCGTAGTTCACAAGTGAGAAGCCGTTATAATTTCTGTCAGGTATTGTGCTCTAGTATTTAAACGATAGTGGCGCGTTATGAGAACACCGCATAGCTTCGACAGTGAGTTATAAACTTTCATTCTTGTCGAGCAATAGGTAACCTAAATTTAAATATTTTATAAGAGCCAGTAATTGCGTTTAGCAATCTGTAACGACCCTATGACGTCATATAAATATAGAGACAATAATTGCTTTTAGTTGGCTTTAGTGTACTTGCACATCTTTTATTTAACTCCAATATAATTAAATTAAACCAGCCCTTGCACCCTCTTGCGGTATTTATGTAAAGAGTTTTAGCGACTGCAAGAGATTAGGATAAGTTTGTTGCTGCAGGAGCTGGACCGTAGCACCCAAACGCTGTCAGCTAACCTAAAGGTGTGCCCCCTGTCTTCAGGGCCAATTATTTTCTTATAAGGAAAAATAATTTGAAGCCGGTGGAGTCCAAACCTATTGACATCTTCGTAATTCATCAGGTCATTGCCGTAATTAACGAGTATCCAACTGAACCTCGATCCTTCCGGCGAGCTAAGCTGCCAACCTGTTGTTACAGGAACATCGTAACGCAGTTGCGGCGAATGACAATTAGATTTTACCAATCTGTCGCCTTACAATTATCAAACTAAGGCTGTGGCTTATTTTTATGTCGTAAATACAATTTCGCCTGTAATACCTTAACACTTTGTTTGTACTGAACCGTGAAGCACAGAATTACTTATCGCTGCTTCAAAACATTTTAGAGTTTTTTACAAACACAATCTAAATATAAAACAGAAAAACATCCAACGGCCATATATGGGTGTGACTCGTGAATTCCTTATAGGCGATACGCACAATAATCAGAGAAATTCCAGCAAAGACAGCTAAGCCAACTCATGGGTATTAGATGGTACCATCGAGTATGCAATTCAAAAGTTCTTGAAAAGGTACGTGCGAAAGTGGTAAGGCTTGCCAAAAGTCTGCTGGCGATAGCTCGGTCACATAACATGTATGAGAGGCAATTTCATTCCCAAATGTCTCTTATATGGGGAGCTGATTGATGGGCTTCCAACTCAGAGTGGTTAGCGAAAGAGACATAACTTTGTTATACATGCTGGTCCAGGTGTAACTTCAAGTACTTTCTGTTCGGTTTCACAGGTATGGGAATACTATCTACGTTGACAGGTGAACAGTTGGTTTCGTATTGAATGTAACTCGTGTCATTTTAATTTGATTTACTTTAATTGTCCATTGATTTAACCATTCGTCAATAATAGTCCATTTCTATTAAACCTATAATGGTCGAATAGGAAAAACAAATTATAGTTTTGCCGTTTGGAGGTTATACACACCAATAGAAGAGCTTTGAAAAACAAAAAAGTTCTAAACTCCCAAGTGGTTGCTCCACCCCCAAAAACCACCCCTAACACTCACTGCCGTAGTTTTTAGCATTTTTCTCAGAAACCAATTTTATACTTACTAAAAATATTCCTTATAAAGTTCCCTACAAAAAATATTCATTGTCAATTCCTTTTTCTCCAATGGATTTTGAGCAATACGCATTTTTCTTGTCATACCATTATTGTTGTCAAATAAAGACAAACGTACAGAAGAAAGTTCATGCTTGAAACAAGAGAGTAAATCCGCTGGAGAATAGATGGTGCATATTATTCGTTGAAAAAGTTTGGTAGAATCGACTTGAATAATGTCATTGCCATCTGTAAATTTTCCAGCTGACGAAGCTATAGTCCTTACTATGTTTGCACGCTTCAATTTAAGTATTCCAAATTCACTGCCTTCTGCTCCATGCAAAATGTTCTCTCCAACCGTTTTCGCTTTATGACAATTGGTTTTCTCCTCGGCAACAAAGCCAGTAGATAGTGAAACAAGATTCTTGTAATACTAAATGGAGAGTGTTTCTGGAGCCACTGTTCAGATTTCCGACAATCTTGTTCGTCTGTCTGTATTCTTGAGTCCATAATTTCTACATGCTGATCTGTCGTGCTTGATATGATACCGCAATACTTTTCCACAGCTTTGCATACGTGGTGAGTAGATGGCATTCCGGGAATCCATTTATTTAGAACACTTTCCGAAAAATTCTCTTCCACGAGTGAGACCGCCAAGACTTTTCAAGCATCTCATGAGCGTTTACTCAATAATCATATCCGACGGTCAGTATAGTACTTAACTGGGTCGGAGGTAGTGCGAGAACCCTTGACTTCACATATGGCAGAGTTGAAGTAATTTCTGTCATAAATCCTTGCCATGTAGGAAAAGAGGGTTAATGCAAAAAACGTAAGGTCGGGTGAAGTATTGTGATCAAAAACTCGCGTCACTAATCTACGCTGAAAGCAACCCTCCACTTTTATCGCTTTTTAATCGAAATCCATTGGGAAAAATGGAATTGGTAAGAGAAACTTTTTTATCGAAAATCTGATATGGAATATCTTTGATAAGTATAAAATTTTCTATACGACCAATTTTTTCTGAGAAAAACGCTAAAACCCACCACAGTGCTTGCTAGGGGTGGTTTTTTGGGGGTGAAGCAACCACTTGGAAGTAGGGAACTCTTTTTCTTTTGGAAGCTCTTCCATTGGTGTGTATAACCTTCAAACGGCAAAACTTTATAATTGTTTTTATCTAATTTTGCTAATATAAATGGACTATAAGGTTTAAATCTTGTTAGAGATGCTCACTGGCTGCAAAGGTAAAAATTAAAGTACTATATGTTATAGAGGTTAAGGTATGATTACTTTGTGACTACCCAAGATCACAATGAATGGTCAAAACATTTAAATTCAGCGAGGACGATAGTTATCTGGTCTGTTAAGTTTATTTGGGACTCTTTCATATTTTCTGTGTCCTTCACTAGTAGCATAGATCGGGTGTACGTTTTCGGTGGATATGGTAGGATTTTTTGGTCTCCTGGTCTAAAGTTTGTCATATTGGGAGGGTTTATTCGTGTTTGGGTTTGTGCTGGGGAATGTTGTCGGTTGCTTTGTTTCTAGTGTACAACAATTCTTTGTAAGTAGAGCTTTGTAACTATCAACATAAAGCACATCTTTTGTGGCGGTGTTTTTAGAGTTTGCACATATTTTTATGTCATGATGTCCACCATACTTTATGCAGTTGTATGGTCGGTTGCAATAAGGTTTTGAGTAACCATATGACTGGCATCTCTTACGCTGCACATTTTGTTATTTGGGGAATTAAACAGTTATTCTAGTGTGATGTAAAAACTTTTTTGTTACTATCATCAGGTTCTAGATTAAAAAAGAACAATGGTAACGGTTCTTTGCTTTTACGTCGTAAAATTTTGATAACATTTTGGATTTATGATCTGCGTTTTCTAATTCTTTTGTAACCACGAGATGGATTTTATCTTATTTAAAGCAATCGTTAACAAGTAATTTTCTTAATAATTAATAGTTTATTCCTTTATTGAATTTACTGTACAGTAGTAATAAGTAGTTCGCCTAAGTGAAAATCTTTTGTGAAGTTAGTAGTCCACGTAATACTAGCAATTCTGTAAAATGTTTATTTCACCTAATCAAACTTATTTTAAAAATAACTGGAAGGAAAACTTCCATTGCAAGACATTTTGTGTGACTGCTATTTGTCTAACTAATTAATTTTGGGTGTTTTAGAACGGTTTGTCAAATTGCAAGCCTCAACGCGCTGTGCGATTGTTGTTGTCCTATCATATTTTAATAACCTTCAACGTGCAAATCACTAAATTAGGACAATGGAACGAAATTATTAAGCAGAACCAAATGCACTTTAATGAAAGTGTTGTCTTTGTTGTCATTGTTCAGGTTTAGCTCCGTGAAAATACTTATTATCGAATGTCCATTGCGCGACTATGAATATCTCGGTGACTCAATTAAGCGCTACTGTCGTGGGACGTTGAAGAGTGCAATGAAATCTTCCATGCCACGAAATTTATGACAATTTGATGAAAGATTTGCGTTTTTCTTTTGTTAGTCATAACTCATCGACTTAAATTGTGTTAAGGCGATGTGGTAATTCTGTATACTAAGAGATATGGACATAAAGACGCCCAGTTGGCAGGTAGTTCATTTTTAAGAACAATTAGTCATTTACCACTCTCATTTTTACTATTTTAAAAATGTATACTGTATTTTATTGCTGAGCACAAGAATTACGCAGTAAATTTTTAGATACAAATAAACTAGTCATGATTTTGAAATATCCTCCTCTCCTTAGACATTGGTACATCTGTGTGTTCTATTTCTTGACAAATGAAAAGCCACCTACCATTCGGTTTTTTGGAATGTTATTGCTCGATTTATCTGCTCGTCAACAAACTG
Organism: Agriotes lineatus; assembly: GCA_940337035.1. Classification (NCBI taxonomy): domain Eukaryota; kingdom Metazoa; phylum Arthropoda; class Insecta; order Coleoptera; family Elateridae; genus Agriotes; species Agriotes lineatus. The sequence goes on from OW679194.1 coordinate 246,975,497, forward strand.
CTATTAATAAACAAGGCGTTAAAGGCCGGGAACTGATAGTGTAATCATTGGAACTGTTATAGAAGGAATGCTATACTGTGGAAATCGGAGAGACTCTAAGTGGCAGTTGAGGGTGACTCAGAAAAGACTAATCGATCACAGAACATGTTTAACAAAAACGAAAATGAATAGGAAAACAACAACTTTTAAAAATTTGTACCTGAAATATTGAAGCAGTAGCAAATATAGAACATTAACTAATTAAAATTCTACAAAAAGCATGCCTTTGAAAATGAAACTAAAATGAAGCTAAGAGGAATAAAGGACATGAGTAACCAATAGACAATGATATAAAGTGGGGTAAGTAGAATACAGTGTGCACAAGCTGGAGTAGCTATAATAATAACTGTAAAATCTGGTGTGATACACGCACACAACTTCCTTTTACAATGATCTTATAATTAGCCAAAAAGTTGATTTTAAATTTTTAAGCATTTGTCAAAAATTTAAAAAATTACAAATTTTACAAAAACGGTACAAAATAGAGTGTTAGTTCAAGAGACAAATTTTCTCTAGAATTTTAAGCTCAATTAAAAAATGTAATAATATACCGGGTGTTCTATTTAAAATAGGAGTTGATAAAAAAAATAGAAAAAACAAAAGAAACCCATTTTAGAAGTATTCAACTGGAAAATCACCTATCTCACATCAATACACATTAAAAATGTAAAGTTTAAAAAAAATCGTTAGAGCCGTTTTTGAAAAAATCGAAAAAAACTGAAAAATTACAAGAGTAAACACGTACTTCCAGTTATGTGATTTTCTTCAAAAGCTTGCTGTCGCATCTACATAGTACACAAAACTTATATATGAAGTTTCAATACCATACTTCTTTCCGTTTTTTAGATATTCTGTTCACAGGCAGACAGACACACAGACAGACAGACCAATGAAAAAAAATATGTTTTTTGGGATCAGGGGACTCTAAAACGTGAAGATCTGTTGAAAACTCAATTTCGAATTTTTGGGGTGAATCCAATACTTCCTTTATTGTAAAACTAAGTAAAAATGGAAGAAGAGCCTACGTTCATACAATTGGATGTTAATTGTAAGGGGCAGAACTATATGTGAACTTATTTATATTATTTATTTGTGTTTACTCTCCAGAGGACAGAAAGGTAGAGACCGAAGTTGTTTACAAGCAATCACGTAAGACACTTAAAAACCCAACAAAAAGACTTTGTCTCAAAGAGGGCACCAAAGTAAAGAAGATTACTTTTTAACACGCGAGCGAACATAGAAATTCTACCACGAAACTGGGCATTGAGTATTTCATGTTATAGGCTAAATTTAAAATGCTAGTAATAATAGGAAAAGTAAAGGATTAAAAAAATCACGAAAATCAAGAAAGTGCTCAGTTCAACTCCACTACTGATATAATCAACGTTGAGTCAGCCGCTCCGCTGGTATCCCAATCGGCCGCACAATTATATTAGAAAATAATGAGAAAATACAGTAACAGTAACAAAGTGGAAAAACAAAACCTAATTACAAAAGAAGCGGTTGATGAAGCATTAGGAAACAGGAAAAAAAATGCGAAGAAATTGCAAGTCTGGTATGAAGAGCTTAAAACGGCAGTGGAAAACAAGAAACAGCATATCTGCACTACCTAAAGAATAGAATAGATGAGACTTTTGGAAAAAAAAAACACTAGTAAGGAATCCCAGATATGAAAACTGGAACAGGTACATAGAAAATGACATACAGAGAAGACACAATTTTGTATACAAAACTATAATGCAACTAATAAAGAAGGAAGCTATATATTAGATAAATAGATATACAATAAACTGTTGAATTTACAGCAAAAAATAATAAGGACCATGAAGAACATGAAAAACAGTAGATTTCTGACATTAAGATGAATAAACGAAAAACTATTTACAAGCACCCATATAAGTGTCAAAGGAAAGTAATTAAAATTTCGATATTAGTCTTCTTCTTCTTTCTCTTATTGTAGGTCAGTGCCCTGTTTTAACCACAAAGTAGTTTTATATTAGTGTCGGAAGCAAAACAAAATACCAAACGATTGCCACACCGCTGTGATAGGTCCAATATTTAGGAGAGGTAATAACACTGATCCAAACAACTACAGCTGCATAACACTAGCAATACCATAATATCTAGAAAACTTAGATTACCATAACAGGGTCAAAGTTGACCCAAAGCTGCATTGATATAAAATACGTTATTATTTCTTCAGAATTGGTTTCTTAGGAAGTAAATTAATAAGAATTAGTACATAGTGCATTATTACCATTACAGTGAACACAAAACCTAAAATAATGACATAACGTTAGTAAAAACCAGATGAAAACGCTGGGTCTAGCATTGCCAGACGAAGTAGTAAACAGGATTTAAAATTTAGCTTAAAATAATATTTCTAGGATACTGCATTGGTAACAAGCGTTTACATAGTTACAAACGAGTCCGGTAGATAAAATTTACCGGCCTAGACCAGTAGTAGTTGACAACGGCCTTTGATCCGGTCAAAACGAGTCCGGTAGATAAAATTTACCGGCCTCGACCAGTAGTAGTTGACAACGACCGAATCAAAGGCCGTTGTCAACTACTACTGGTCTAGGCCGGTAAATTTTATCTACCGGACTCGTTTGTAACTATGTAAACGCTGGTTACCAATGCAGTATCCTAAAAAATCTTATACGATACACGACCGGTAGCATTTTTATGGCCTTGCCTTGCCCTACGGGCTCGACCTGTAAAGTATTGGCGCGGCCATAAAATTGTTGCTACCGGTCTAGTAACGTAAATAGCTATTTTTCTATGACCGGGAGTAGAAGTCGGTTTCTATAGCATTACAATTGTAACAGCAGTAAAACATTTACTCTCTAGAGACTAAATCAGACAAAAATTTCTCTAGGGAGTTTTCATTATGACTGACAGAACAATTATGTCAAATTCGAGGTTATCAGGTTAGATTTCGCATCAGTTTTGACACAAACTGATCTAAACCTAACTTGCTAACCTCGAATTTGACATAATTGTGAGCTCTTGTCATAATGACTTACAGTGCCACCAACTTTAAAATTTACCATAGGATACTAATTTTAAAATAATTGTAACTATGTCGGTTTTCATTTTAAATCTTCCTGCAACGTGAAAAAAATAGTATATGTACTGTTTGAGGCTTTCGCGGTTACTCGAATTATTCTCCTTAGCATAGAATTTCGGCTTAGACCGCGTAGTATTTGTGTATGAACGCCCAGCATTTTCTGGCTTAATGTGCCTTGCACCTTGTGAAGTCGAGCAAAAAACCGCGCGATGGCCATGCTCTTTGGTGGCTCGTGTTGTTTGAGTATCTTGAGAAGGAGGATACTTAGGCAGATTTGGCCGTTTTGCTGTTTGTGCATCCATATTCACTAACGTTTAGCAAGATCTTGCAGCTTGCATCATCAGAGTGAAAGTTGCACTAAGAACCGAAGGTCGGTGTGGAGCTATTTATAGTCCTCTGTGCCAGGCGCGCGGAGTGGCGTAACGCTGGTTGGTCATCCGAGTGCAACGTAATCCGTGTATGACGCACAGTGGTTGTAATGCTTTAGATCGTGTATCACAGGGGTCCACGTTTTACTAAGCTTAAAGCCATCTTTCCTGTTGACATTATTTGGATGTTTTTCTATTTCTATGGCTTCACGTATCATTCGCGGGAAGTAACGAGGTATTCTGCCAAGTACTCTGGCATGCTCAAATTCTAAAGTGTGCCCATTTGTAAACGTATGCTCAGCTACGGCTGATTTTGTGATGCGTTTGTGTTTGCAATCGCCTTTATGTTCTTGGAGTCTTAGATCAACGGAACGACCAGTCTGTCCAATGTAACTCGAGCCGCAAGAACAAGCAATGCAATATACGCCAGCGGTTTTTAAACTTGGAATCTTGTCTTTTACAGATCTGAAGCCGTTACCGAAAGTTTCCTTGCTCTTGAACACAGTTTTGATGTTGCATCGTTGCAGGACACGTCCTATCTTATCATTCGAGCCTTTAACGTAAGGTAGAAGCTAAGCCTTCCAGAGGTGGAGATTCTTCTTTAGCCTTTTTTGTCATAGTCTTGTCTAGTGCTTTTCGTATGGCGGTAGTTGTGTATCCGTTTCTTTGTAAAGTCAAACAGATGTAGCTTTTCTCTCTCTAGATTTTCCTCGTCTGAGATACGCACGGCTCTTGTCGCCAGAATCTGGAGAACTGTTGCTTTTTGCATTGGATGATGGTGTGAGTCTGCATTTAGATATCTGTCCGTGTGTGTTTTCTTTCTATAGACTGCATGTGCTAAACTGCCATCTGATTTATGTTTCAGATCCCCGTACTGGCTGGCCCTCCTTCTCTTGGACACACGGTATAATGTAGATTTCAAAATTAAATATGTCCATAAACTCGTTTTTCAAGTATATTAATACAGCACTGCAAAATTAATTGTCTTAAATAAAAAGACATCAGAAATTAAATAAATGATAAATGGAATGCTCATGCTGTGGGGTTAAATTCATTCATGGTCTTTGATATTGTTACTCTGTACAGCAAGCATTAATTTCATTGTCCTTACATTCGCTATATTTGTCGTAGATTATATAGCCACAAGTCATTTAATAAATATTCAATGCACACTTAAACAGCAAACAATATAGGAAATAGTAATTTACGATACAAGTGCGTAAAGCTACTTTTTAGGCACGAGTAGGGTAGAGTTAAAACGCGAGTGAGCGACCGTTTTAAGCCCCACGAGTGACTAAAGATGCTTTACGCATGTGTATCGTACAATATTATATCTACGATAGAATCTAAAAAATACGGTAAATATAAAAAATATTTTACATGTAAATTAGAATTACTAGCAACCGGTCCTAATTTTGAGTGTTTTAAAAATTTTAAAACACGTTGCTACTAACTACGTGCCTAATGAAATTTTTTAAGCACGTTGTTATTAACGACGTAAACTAATGAAAACATGTTATTAAACAGTCGTTTTACAAACTTAAAACTGCCAACTAAATAGATATTTATGTATTTAGTGTGTAAAGAGAGCCATTTTGGTATGAGGATGCGAGTTTCGTGCCGAGCGGCAGCGAGGCGCGAAAAAGCAACCGAATACCAAAATGGCTGTTTACACTCGAAATACATACAACATTTTTTCTACGGTCCTAAATAAATGACAAAATTGTTAAGTAATTGAAATTTGGATTCACACCATTTGATGAAGTCGTTGTACCGCCGTTCATAAAGGCCGCGCGATTTGGCCGGCAACAACTCATTGGTTGCTGTCTGGGCCGCTTCAAATACTTCAGGCGGGATGCAATTATCTTCAGATTCCATCTTCAACTTCACAAAAACTCTCAAACTCAATAAAACTGTTGCGTGATGATGAACGCGCCGTGATGTAATTGTCAATAATTTTAGCCAGTTCCAGAAAAATGACGAATTACAATAATAATCAGGTTAGCCATGGCGATGCGTAAAGTAAAATGAAGTGACGCGATTATTTCATTAACACTTTAATCGCCACGTGAAGCTAACGTGCATCTCTATCTTTTTATTTACAGCGCCGTGTGATGCTAACTTGCATCTCACGTTGAAAAGTTTTCGTGGCCGTGTGATTCACGGTAGCTTCTCATTGTGCGTAACTTTACATGCTTTGCCTAATGCACGTGGCCTCCTATACCCAACAACACATTTACCCCTTGGATAGCGTATTTGGTTGCCTATTTATAGGCGTTTCAATATTAGATATGTTTTATTGTTTCTTCTACGTAGTGGCCCTTGAGACCCATTTCTGAATGTGTATTGCGGCGATTAACGTGTTTTAAGACATTGTTTACGTGGTTGCGATGTTAAAATGGTTACTAAGGAAAAAAAGTGTGAATCGCTAACTTTTCGCATTGACAGTGAGCTTTTAATAGTCGGTTTTAGAGGTGACCGTAGAAAAAAGCAATTTTACACACTGTCGTAGATAAAAGTAGATTGTTCAATTAATTGTCAAAATAATATGTATCTGTCATTATTGCAAGTCGCTCAATTTATTGATTTCGAATTATATACGGACTCTTAGTTAAACGTACGCATTACGGAACAACAAAAAGTTCTAATTGCACACACCCTTAGATATCATTAAAGCGTCTTTCTTCTAATGGCTCGTTTATACTATACTCTCAGCTTTCCCTTCAAATTTATTTCCTAAACTGTTGCTGGCAGGCCCAACGAAGAAAGGCGTCTGTAAATGTCACTTACTTTTGCATCACCACTTTTAAATATTGGTAATATCAGTGCTGGTTCATTACTTGTCGTAGAAGTTTTTGTTCGACCTCCTCCATATACTTGATTGTTTCAGTTAGGATGCCGTCATACCCTGGAGCATTTTCTAATCGTAACTTTGCTATTGCTCTTTGTAGTTCTTCAACAATTATAATATTTCTAGGACCTACTATATTCTGGATGATTTCCTAGACCACATTTTGTAAATTCGTATTATTCATTTAATAATTGCTTAAAATATTAACACTATATTTCCATACTTTATCATTCTCCGTAATCACAAATCCATTTTTATCATTATAAACTTTCAAAGAACTTCTTTATATACGTAAATTCTTAATCACTCTATAAAATAGCTGATGATTATCGTTATAGTTTTCTTCCATTTTCTGCCCCAATCTATTGTTTGTATTTATCAAAATTTTTCGGAGGCTTGTTATTCAAGCTCCAAATAAGCAGCTCGTAGTTCCACCAAGCTCCTTACTAGAATTACGCCAGGGTCTTCCAGGAAGGAAAACTACGTAGAATAATAATGGATAGCGTCGACTCACTTCACAGAAACCACTGCCCTAGTTGCATTCAGTTTTAGACAGCGATCTACAGGCTGGCGAGCTAAGAAAATGGAAAATAGAGATCCAAGATAGGAAACTGTGGAGGAAAAGAGTTGAAGCCATAGGCCAAGGTAGCCTGTAGTGCTGTTAATGAATGAATGAATAATAAATATAAGATCTTTATAACTGTATTAATTTGTAATGTAATTAAAGAGTTGTATGCACCGTTTAGCTAGTCTAAGTCGGATAGATTATAAATGTTAAACATATAGGAAATCTAAGCTGTATTTATGAGCAATTCTGCTTTGGTTTATCGTTGCACTATTTTGAAGTCATTTAACTAGTCTTTTTCGGATAAGGCAGGTGGTAAGTGTATTTGACAACCCTAACAAAAAGGACAGAGCCAGCAATGTACAGTGTAAGCAGCAATCCATTTACATAATCAGGCCACCTTACAAAAGAGAAATTTAGAAAGGCTTGAATAAAAAATATTTTTGAATTTATATTATACATTTAATTTACTGTAATTATACAGAGATTCTTATTTAATTCATGAATGTAGTATATTTTAAATAAATGGGTAATTATGTAAATGTAGATTATAACAAACTCTCTTACTATGTTAAACGCTTTAGCTATTTCAAATATTTTAGTTATTGGGTTGTGGTAATAATTATTAATTAACACAGAAACCTTCTAATAACTGTTTGGTTGTGGAAGTAACTCTTCTTTTAATTCGTAAATGAGTACACACACATATACAACAACTGATTTATCTTTACTTTCACTTTAACATCTACTATTCAAATGACTTACAACTAACACAACTGATTTCAGCTAACCACCCCCATATTTACCGAGCAAGTATCTGAGGCTGCAGGGTACTTGCTTCCTTACTTATTATTATATTAAATATTCTTGCTTTCTTACTGCTTGGACGTTATAATTTTAGAATAGGCACATAAAATAGACGTCCAGTGATGCAGAATTATTACCGTAGAAGCATACAACTTGGGACAATTTGCCCCATTTAATTCAAATTTCAGAATCGGCCGAGTTTTAGGAACAAGAAAAAATAAAATTTGACTGTCCCAAGTTACCTACTTAGGTTTGCAACTTGGGACACTTGTGTGTATTTTAAGTACAACACCCATTTTGGGACACATGAAATCATAGCATGTAACTTGGGACACCAGAAAATAATTATTTAATTTAAAAAAATTTGGTTGATTTGTATGTACTATGATAGGCAAAGACTAATAAAATTTTCTTTTATGTAAATTATTTAATATATTAAATTACATATGTAAATAACGCATAGATACAAAATGCATGTTTTGAATACAATAAAAGAAATACAAAGCATCAACATTATTAAAAAGTTACATTTTCAGAAAACTTATGTTTGCCCCTGACAATTTCAGGAAAACCTAATATAGTACAGAGATGATCCTTGGTAATCGTCACTTCATGGATTACATCTGGGTATACATGTGCCTTTAGAGCTCTGTTGTAGCGCAAACAGCTAACCAGGTACTTATCACCCTCTACTATGTGTAATATCTTACCAACATATTTTTTTATAGTTTATTTTTTGTAGCTTTGTTATAGATAAATTTGCATACAACAAAACTATTGATTGATGGATTAAGATTGTTTTTATTAAGGGTTTTTTCAATTTCATATTCTTCGGTTTCATGACTACCTTCAGCTTCATTTTCTACAACTTCTTGGATTTTACTTTCAGTGGTTTCTTGAACATCTTCTGCTTTTCATTTTCAGATATTTCTTGTGGATCTTCAATTATTTCTTCCGTTACATTTTGAAAATCATTTGCACACACGCTCTTCCCAGGTGCTGTTGTAATTTTCTTTTTTCTTTGCTCTCTAGTATTTTCAGGATGTCTGTAGCCTTCTAAAACAGTTTTTAGGGATTCAGTCCAATGATTGTTAGCATCTTCATTTTCCGAAGTACCAAGCACTCGTTTCAACACTTGATTAGGGTCATATGGAAACAGACCACATTCACGAAATCCAGACAGAATGTTTTGAACCCTAGTAGGTTTAAGTTCATCCAGACATTCTTTTAATAATTTCGGAAATTGGTCCTTAAGAATTCTACCAAGATTTTTTTTTCCAATTTAAAACTGCATTCCTCCACTTTAATTTTAAGGGTCGAAAGTAAGACACGTATAAGGGTTGACATAAATGTGTTGCATTGGGTGGCAAAAGAACAAAGGAAATATCTAATTTCTGGCATTCATCAATAACACCAAGTGACTTGAGCACGACTGCGCTTAATGTTTTCACACATTCTGGCAGAAAGCAGGTGCTTGTGGCGACTTAAAAAACCTCTACACCATATTCTTCCCGGTAAATTATCCTTGAAGCTCTTCTCCACTCTACCTTTTCTGTCCAAATATCCCTTGACAGCAGTTTTTATATCAACAGTTGTTAATGGGAAACCCCATTCAGATGCAACTAAAATACCATTAACTAATTTTTCTTCTTCAAATTTTAATAAAATAGTTGGCCTGCCATGTTTCAGATGATTACGTCCATGAAATTTGCGATGAATAGTTGACTTTGATGCTCCATATGCTTCAGCAGCTTCACGAATGGATTTTCTATTGTTTACAACATCTTCCAACGCGGCTTCCAAATTATCTTCTGTAAAATCTCGATATTGACGGGAACCCACACGTCTTCTAGTGTTAGGCATTTTAGCTGTTCCAAGTTACATTCCAAATTGAGTTTTTGTACTAAAAAAATTTCTAACCTTTAGCAGTAAATTTTAGGTTAAATTTGGTTAATTAGTCATTTAGAACGAAAATGCGTTCACACTTACCTGTTAACGTAAATTAATTATATCTGTTGGTACAAAAGATGCAGTAAGTACTATTTCGCTAATAAATTTATCATAAAAAGAACTACAGCATTTAAATTTTTTAAATCAAAATACGCAGCTGTCAAGTTTTGGTTGGCAATTATCATTGACCTTGCACTCTGTCGCACCAACATTTATTTTTATTACACTTCTAAACTGTACACATAGATGGCCATACCCACATTAGCGGGAAATTTAACGTTTATCCCAAATTATATACAATGTCCCAAGTTGTATGCTTCTACGGTACGTTTAAGTTTTTAGGGTTTAGAAAACTATCCTTTACACAAAATATAACGCTTTAGAACTGCTTAAATAGCAACGGAGCAATTAGTTGTAAAACATAGACTCTACTACTATAACCTCAACACGTAACTATGTAACGTTTCACTCCGAATTAAGCGCGATCAAAATTAATTTAAAATTAATAGCGCTTAATTTTAGTCTAGGCCAACAATGAACGTTACAACAATGGAAATTTTTCAAAGCGCTCGAACTGGCAAGATTAGCGATCGACGCGAGCGGTACGGAAAATCGATCGCGGCGCACTCCTTCCAGAATGCACGATAAATCCCGAGAGTCGATCGCAGTGTTTAAAACCAAATTCGAGCAGCGGACTCAACCCGGCCTCCTGCCGCCTTCAGCGGCTTCTGCCGCGGAAGATCCCAGGTCTCCGAAACCAGCTAGACCGACCTAAATTAACCAGGGCCTTCAGCCAAATTCAGACCAGAAAAACCGACCTGAAGAATTGCAACTAACAACTCGATTTCTTCCAGGTATCTGCCTATATCGACGTATTTCTGGACTCGGACTGCGTTTATTAGGATTTATTTGTAAATCAAAAACGATAAATTTATTCCGCACAACTCTGGGAATCGGATTGTGCAAGTTTTATTCTTACAATTTCGTCAAGTTTGTCACGACCGTTCGCATACGAATTCAGCTTATATTTGGGTTATCGAAATAACTTGATTTCGTGGGCGAGCGATCCAGGCAATCTTACAGAACGAATAAATCACATTTGAACTTGGCTGGAATATCGGCGAGTTTCAAAGGAGTTTATTCCGTAGGAATAAAGATAACATTCAAATATAACATCTACGAACACTGAAATAACAATAATCTCAAATCCAGTAAGGTCGCAAAACACCTGTCAGAGTACAGTTAATTTCAAGAGTACATCCGAGTACATTAAAGTAAATTCAGTTTGAATCACAGAGTTGAAAATTACAAAACCGGTCCCATATTTTACGCGGGATTAGACAAAGTATTACAAAAGTCAAAACTCACCGCCCCTGTTAAAATATTTATGATGTGTGGATGACCTCCGCACATGTCGGAGTGTAGATAACAGAAAGAATTCGACCTCAGGTCAAAGGCTAAATGCACATCCTGACTATCACCAGAACGTGCAGTTGCATAGATATTAACACCGATTAAACAACTCGTAGTTTCAATCAAGTCACTTTATAGTTGAAGTAATTTCGAATCTCCCGTTTATTTACATGAGTACTAAACTGTCATTTTTAATTTGTTTTGGGATTACAAGACTGCCAACGTAAACGTGAGAACCCTCGTATGTTCAACAACCTGGCGTCGTGAACACCACGGTCCTACACCGGTGTGAGAAGGGCAGCCTACCCATCCCGGAACTAACCAAAGGATTGACGCAAAACAAATTATCTTGTACATAATTCAATATCTAATTTATTTTTAAGTTATAACGTGTATGTAATAGGGAATAAATGTTTCTGTTAAATCTTGTTCTTTTAAGTCAGTCAGAGTAATAACCAATCCAACCCTCGCCCATACTAGAGCTACCATTTATAAAAGGCATAATCGATAATGCTACAGGGGCACTTTCCAAATTATATATAAATCTGAAATTATTACGAAGCCCCAGCTAGCATTCCAAATGGCGTCCCCGAGCAGGAACCGAACTTTGACTGATTTAAAGAAATCTTTCAGAAACCTGCCCAGTCTAGAACTAGAGCCGACACCCAGATATAATTACAAATTTAAATATTATGGTAATTATACTAGCCGCAGCTTGTCTTCCCCGTGGCGCCCGAGCATCTAAAAATAGTAGAGTATTAGGTTGTGTAAACGTAAGGTTCATATTTTAACATTATGTACAAACCCTGTTACAGCCTAGATAGCCAGAAATGTACCAGAGCCCAGAGACGTCACCGGTAGTCCAGGCCGTCCAGAGGAATCCGAGATCCCAATATCCTTGTCCGGATAGATCTTCAGAAATTCCGTTTTCGTATGCTAGTCCGGAAATACCAGATACCGCGTACCGTTCCAGTCCGCCGAAGTATCCGTCCGCGTAGAACCGCCCGCGAACACCGGATGTACCTGTAAGATGCATGTAAAACTGTATGTGTGACCTGCCACCCTTAATAGTATGAATGCTTACCCCTGACGCGCTCCCTTCTGAAGCGGACTCCGCGCTACCGTAAACGCGGAGATTAGCAGGAGATTGTAGACACATCGTCGAAGCTTAAAGGAGAGAATGTGGAAAGTTGAACTTCCTGTACCACCACCCGTAAAGCGAACCCTGGCGCCTGTTTCCTGAAGATTGCACGCCCTTTCGTGGCCTCTGCACCACTTCCCTAATGTTTTGCATGCCCTTCCGTGGCCTCTGCACCAGTTCCCGAATGTTTTGCATGCCCTTCCGTGGCCTCTGCACCAGTTCCCGAAAATTTAAAAGCTTGCACGCCAATCCCGTGGCGTCTGCACTAGCTCCAGAATGCTTGAAGGCTTGCATGCCAATCCCGTGGCCTCTGCGCCAATTCCAGAATGTTTAAATGCTTGCATGCCAATCCCGTGGCCTCTGCGCCAGTTCCTGAATGTTTAAATGCTTGCATGCCAATCCCGTGGCCTCTGCACTAGCTCCAGCACATTTAAATGTTTGCACGCCCCTTCCGTGGCCTGCTCTAGCTCCAGGGAGTCTGAATGATCGTGCGCCGATACCGCGGCCTTCGCCTTTATTCGCTCCAGAGTATTTGAATGTATACGCGCAGACCGCGCACCCCGGCATTTGCTCCAGAATGTTTGAATGCCCCCTGTATGTTTTCTTGAGTTGTATTCCGAGATACCTGCACGCCGACACCGCGGCCCAGTAGTACTCCCGTCGAATAGCAACGAAAGGACATCCCTGTCCGCCAGTAAAGCATTTCGCTTGCCCTAGTGTGGCATACGCCTGTTGTATGATTTTTTTCCTTGTTTTCGCCTGTTAGTAGCCCCTGGTGACAGCCATCTTATCTTGAAGCGTGTTCTTGTCTCCGTGAACCTAGGTGACGGCAAGACATTGTAGGTTTAACCCGCCGAAGCTGGGATAAAAGTTCCTGAAAAGAGTATGTGTTTACGCAGCAGCTTATAGATTTAATCCGTCGAGAATAAAAGTCCTTGCCCCGTAAAAACGTCCCGACGAACCAGTAACCGAGCTCCAGGTGTTTTCGCGACCACTTTTTCACCGGTAGTCCATCGCTTTCCGAAGAGAGAGGCCTGTGTAACGTTTCACTCCGAATTAAGCGCGATCAAAATTAATTTAAAATTAATAGCGCTTACTTTTCGTCTAGGCCAACAATGAACGTTACAACAATGGAAATTTTTCAAAGCGCTCGAACTGGCAAGATTAGCGATCGACGCGAGCGGTACGGAAAATCGATCGCGGCGCACTCCTTCCAGAATGCACGATTTATCCCGAGAGTCGATCGCCGTGTTTAAAACCAAATTCGAGCAGCGGACTCGAGGAGATCGTCACCAGAAACTAACCCGGCCTCCTGCCGCCTTCAGCGGCTTCCGCCGCGGAAGATTCCGCTTCTCCGAAACCAGCTAGACCGACCTAAATTAACCAGGGCCTTCAGCCAAACTCAGACCAGAAAAACCGACCAGAAGAATTGGAACTAACAACTCGATTTCCCCAGGTACCTATATAGACGTATTTCTAGACTCGGACTGCGTTTATTAGGATTTATTTGTAAATCAAAAACGATAAGTTTATTCCGCACAACTCTGGGAATCGGATTGTGCAAGTTTTATTCTTACAATTTTGTCAAGTTTGTTACGACCGTTCGCATACGAATTCAGCTTATATTTGGGTTATCGAAATAACTTGATTTCGTGGGCGACCGATCCAGGCAATCTTACAGAACGAATAAATCACATTTGAACTTGGCTGGAATATCGGCGAGTTTCAACTGAGTTTATTCCGTAGGAATAAAGCTAACATTCAAATATAACATCTACAAACACTGAAATAACAATAATCTCAAATCCAGTAAAGTCGCAAAACACCTGTCAGAGTACAGTTAATTTCAAGAGTACATCCGAGTACATTAAAGTAAAGTTAGTTTGAATCACAGAGTTGAAAATTACATAACCAGTCCCATATTTTACGCGGGATTAGACAAAGTATTACAAAAGTCAAAACTCACCGCCCCTGTTAAAATATTTATGATGTGTGGATGACCTCCGCACATGTCGGAGTGTAGATAACAGAAAGAATTCGACCTCAGGTCAAAGGCTAAATGCACATCCTGACTATCACCAGAACGTGCAGTTGCATAGATATTAACACCGATTAAACAACTCGTAGTTTCAATCAAGTCACTTTATAGTTGAAGTAATTTCGAATCTCCCGTTTATTTACATGAGTACTAAACTGTCATTTTTAATTTGTTTTGGGATTACAAGACTGCCAACGTAAACGTGAGAACCCTCGTATGTTCAACAACCTGGCGTCGTGAACACCACGGTCCTACACCGGTGTGAGAAGGGCAGCCTACCCATCCCGGAACTAACCAAAGGATTAACGCAAAACAAATTATCTTGTACATAATTCAATATATAATTTATTTTTAAGTTATTACGTGTATGTAATAGGGAATAAATGTTTCTGTTAAATCTTGTTCTTTTAAGTCAGTCAGAGTAATAGCCAACCGACCCCTCACCCATACTAGAGCTACCATTTATAAAAGGCATAATCGATAATGCTACAGGGGCACTTTACAAATTATATATAAACCTGAGATTATTACGAAGCCTCAGCTAGCATTGCAACTAAAATAAATAAAAATAGAAAGCTTGATTTACAGGATACTAAGTACTAATCACATTAGCAAAAATGCCAAATGTCAGTGGCACATCTTCGTCTAGACAGATCGTGAACAGAATATAGTTGCCGATTATTTAATGGATGTTTTACCTTTGGTTGCCAAGCCGACGTCTTTTAAACGTCATGTTATTACACAATTTCACCTATATGTTAACGTTGTAACGTCGTTGCCTTTTCAACAAAAAAGTTTATATGTTAAAACGGGGTTTTATTAACCCCATTTTTTTATTTAAGTGCTAAAGTTGTAAGCATGGTACGTTATAATCACGTTACATTTTAACCACATATTCAACTCGTCTTTTACGCTAAAACGATGTTTCATTTGATACAAAATGACTTTTTATGTACTTCAAGTATTACCGTTAAAAGCACATTAACTACATTGTTTACAAATAATCTTTATTGTGTCCAACCCAATTGAATAAACCGGCGACTTCACTAAATCTCAAAACCGATCTGGTAACTGCTTCAGCATTATGTAGTTCCACTCAAAGTCAAGAGCCGTTTTATCTAAAATCTAAAAAATATACGAGTAGTTACATAATGTTTGCGGCTTTCGCGGTTACTAGAATTGTCAATATTAAAATTACATTTCGGCTTAAACCGCTTCGTCTTTGCAGATAAACACCTAGCATTTGTCGGCTTAATCTGCCTAACGCCTTGTGAACTTAAGCAAGGGTTTGTGTAACGGTTATGTTCTTTGGTGGCTCGTGAACTCTTACAAGCTACCCATGATTTGGTCAGACTTATTAGAGTACAAGGGAAACAAAGATACTTTGGCATATTTGGTCTTTTTACTGTGTGTGCACCGATATAAACTAACGTTTCGCAAAACATTGCAGCTTGCATCATCAAAGTTAAAGTTGCTCTGAGCGACGCGCTCTAAGCCGAATTTAATTCTAATATTGACAAAACAAGGTTAGTGGAACATGTGATAGCTTCTGATACCCGTTAAACGAGGATAAGAAACACCGAAAACCGATTTCATTAGCGGTACAAATGGCGACCTAAACAGTGAATCTATATCACCAGACAAAGAGAAAGAACGGCTTATTAGAATGCTATACTCTTCCGCTGTAGTGTGGTAGCTAACGCGTTTTAATTGGTCGGCACTATTATGTGAGAAATGACCTCACGTGTGATAGGTACGCCGAGTACATGTGTTAACTGCCAACGATACTGAAGGAGGGTAAAAGTTACTTATTTTTGTAAACGTTATGTCAAGGTTTGACATTAACTGCTGGTTTAAAAAGCACTTAAAATTAACGACATAAAAACGTAATGAAAACATTAGCAGGTTGTTATATTAAAGTCATATCAACATTAAGAGGCGGTTACTAATCTAAAAAGAGTTTTATATTAACGTTATTTGAACTTAATATGATAATATCAAATTTTCGTGTTTTTTGAACTGCATGTCTGTTATTCATTAACTGTTGTCTAAAATAAATATTAACGATACAAGTTTGATTATGAGCATCTTAACGACACGAGTTTGATTGCCAAAAAAGAGGCGATGAGCCGAGTTTTGCGGCAATCAAACGAGTCTCGTTAAGTGCCATAAGCAAACGTGTATTGTTCAATATTTTATCTTCGTCAATAAATTCTGGTTCAATGTATTTCTTGATACAAAAAGAGTGCGGTAATAAAGCTCATAACGATACTAAAATTAGTTTGGTTAAGAGTCCATACCAAAACCGATGAAGATAAAGTATATAAAATCAATTATTGTGGCCGTCATATAAACACGCTCAATAAACGGCATAACTGGCGTATCTAATAAACGAAATAATTACATAAACAGTAAACAGAAGTATTAAAAGTGAACTTCTAATTTAGGTTGCGAAAATTAGGTTAAATATGTAACTAACATTCAACGTTTAATTTTCAACGAATAATGTCTTTTCATCTAAATCAACTCCTTTGCAACGTATTGTAAACGTACGTGTGCCTGCTGGGTTCCAACAAATAGTTGTTAATTCTACCGGACAGACAGAAGGAATTGAGTTTTCCTCACCTAGGAACCCTGAAACGTGAAGATGTGGAGAAATATCGGAAAGTGATTTTTTCACTATTACAATACTCCTTCGCCTTTTAGATGAGGCAACTAAAAAACGAATAAGACTACAAAACGAAATAAAATAAATGTGGAAATAACGGAATGAACAAGAAATACTAGAAGAATGTATCTGCCGATACGAGGACATGATCAATATGAAGAACAGAAGAAGATATAAAATATGCTAGACAACAGGAAGATACCGATCAATGAGTACATCTAAACTAGTCTCGTACCGCCTAGAACTGAAATCTGGAACAATGACATCGTCGCTACAATAGCCAAACTTAAGAACAACACATGTCTAATCACAAATAAAAAGATTAAATATAGCAGCCCTGAACTGGCACAAGAAGTATGAGCTCTCAGTAAAAAAATTAAGAGATTGGTAAAGTACTAAACGAATGAAGAACAAGTATAATGATACCTATTATCTAAAAAGGAGTTAAAAACCCGACAACTATAGAAAAATAGGTTTCTTAGGCCCTGAACACACGGGATTCCGTATCCCAGATTCGGAATGCGGGATACAGAATCTGAGTCTGTTCAGACACGGCGACTGAATCACAGAATAATAATAACCAGAAGGATATCTTCTACACAACCGCATTGATGTCGACGCCGACAACGGGTGACCTCGAACCTTTGTATTCCATGGGCTCTCCCAAAGCCGCTACTGCACTGGCCGTTTCGGTTAGAAATTTCAGGGTAGAAACGTCTCAAGGCTATGAGGGGCCGGCGGTCAGGTAATACGAGATATCCTTCTGGTTATTATTATTCTGTGGTTGTATAGTAAGGAACGCCTTGCTTATTCGATTTAAATAGAAGTTGAAGAAAATCTGCTACGCCTATGACATGATATCATATGTTCTGGCTGACAAAAGTAGGCGAGTCCAGGCCGTGGTACACGTGGACTCATATCCTCTATATGCTCCAATGGTAAATCTGTATCCGAGATACAGAATGTGTCGCCGGCGGCCGGTTTTCCTTATCTCTCCATTTCGGCCGCCGGCGACAAATTCTGTATCTCGGATAACGATTTACCATTGGAGCATATAGAGGATATGAGTCCACGTGTACCACGGCCGGGATTCGCCTACTTTTGCCAGCCAGAACATATGATATCATATCATAGGCGTAGCAGATTTCTGCAACTTCTATTTAAATCCAATAAGCAACGCGTTCCTTACTATACAACGATCATAGAGCGTACATTATTTGACAATGAAACATTTATTAGCTTAGTAGAGCCCAATTCGTGACTTTAATACAGCACTTCTAGACTAATTCGACAGAAACAAAGAACAGCAATGCTAGGTCCATAACAGCACGGCACTGCAAGTGACTGAAAGCCCGCGTCTGAGATTCAGTCGCCGTGGTCTGAACAGACTCAGATTCTGTATCCCGCATACCGAATCTGGGAAAACGGAATCCCGTGTGTTCAGGGCCTTAAGTGCAGTATCAAAAATAATGACCAAAAGCATATAATATAGAATAACTTACGCATTAAGTCGGAATAAGCGAAGAACAACACGGTTTCCGTTCTAGCAAAGAACCTATAACATGAAGAACTTCAGCCCCGAGGTTTACCTGCGTATATCGCGAATTACTCGTCCACTAGGATTAAGGTTACTAAATAATAAAAGGTAACGCCACTGTGTAAACAGATATCTTTCGTCTCTTTTAATTTGGGGTTCCTGTTATTAGTGTCTCACTCTCACTCTCACTTTCTTACAATGTTCTGTCTTTTTAATTTGGGGAACAAAATCTTGGAATGGAATGGCGGTACCTTTATGTATTTAGTGACCTTAACCAGGATCTCAGTTTTAGGCCCTCTGTGGAGTACCTTTTCTCCATGTGTATATGTTGTTTTTTAAATCTCTTCTTACGTTGTCCCTGTAAAAGACCTCCTTTTTCATATGGATTCTTTGTTTTTCAAATCTTTTCTTACGTTTTAGTAAAAAAACTCTTTTTTTATATGGATCTTTTGTTTTTTAAATCTTTTCCTACGTTTTAGATAAAAAAACTGTTTTTCATATGGATATTTGGTTTTTTAAACCCTTTTCTACGTTTTAGTAAAAAAAAACTGTTTTTCCTATCTTTTGTATCTTAAATCTTTTCCTACGTTTTAGATAAAAAAACTGTTTTTCATATGGATATTGGTTTTTTTAAACCCTTTTCTACGTTTTAGTAAAAAAAAACTGTTTTTCCTATCTTTTGTATCTTAAATCTTTTCTTACGTTTTAGTAAAAAACTTTTTTTTCATATGGATCTTTCGTTTTTTTAAATCTTTTCCTACGTTTTAGTTAAAAAACTGTTTTTCATATGGATATTTTGTATCTTAAATCTTTTCTTACGTTTTAGTTTACAAAAACTCTTTTTTCATATGGATCTTTCGTTTTTAAGTCTTTTCTTACGTTTTAGTAAAAAAAACTCTTTTTTTATGTATCTTTCGTTTTTTAAATCTTTTCTTACATTAAGATAACATTTGGTAGAAATTTGCATCAGCGTTTGGAGTGGAGGAATGACGTCAGATAGATAGGAATTACATAATTCAGAAATATTTTAACGGTAGGTATCTGGACGTATGTTTACCAAAGTAACTAGCTAATCAAGGTAGGGCGGAAAAGACCTGACAAATTTTAGAAAACAATATTGATTATTTTAATTTGTCTAAAGACTTGAAAATAGCTAAAGCTCTAGCTGTCATATACATCGTTAGTTTCTAGGATAATTTTTGTATTATCGATTAAATAAACTGTCCATTTTAATGCAGTGTTTTTCATTTTGTATTTTATCTAAACCTATATTTTTTTAATAAACACATATTTTGTTAACTTCATTATACAGGGTGATTTTTAAGTTGATTCTTTCCGTGTACCAAGGTATAAAGCTAAAAAAATAAGCATTTTTTTCATTTACCATTTTTGCGAAATATCAAAACTAACGGAGGTACAGAGTGTTAAAGTTTCAAATTAAGAACTAAAATTACTTGACAAAAATTAAACTAAACTTAAATCTAACATACATTACATGTTCAAAGTTATCAACCAATCGCTTCTACACATACGTTTCGCGTATAAGAGCGATGCGGCAGCGGCATTTTGACGAACTCTCAGTAAATAATAAGCATATTCACTAATTTATTATTTTCATAACATGAACCATTATTGTAGGCATTGTAGCAATAACATTAATAAAATTACAACGGAAACTAGTTGACAGGTTATTGCTTGACAACAGACATAAACAAAAATAAAATTGTTCAGCCACCTTTACGCCAAAGTTTAGTTTTTACTTTGAAACTTAACACCATGTACCTACTTTTGTTATTTCCGAAAAGTGGTAAATGAAAAAAATGCTTATTTTGTTTAGCCTTATTTACTGGTAAACCGAAAGAATCAACTTAAAAATTACCCTGTAGAGGAAGCATTAAAAATCTGCAAAATTTTATTTTAGTGGTCATTCTAATGCCGATGTAAATGCCGACATTTCAGATATTTGACTAGTGCAAAAATTCTTAAAAGAATTATTTCAGTTTAAAAAAGGGTAAGTAGCTTTTACCGTTCCCGACCTAATCATTTTGATTGCTAAATTAAAATCGTAATTGACCAGTTTATGTCATATTTGAAATCATAATTTAAGTAATCCTGAAAATGAAGCTTGTGGTCCAAGGCCATTGCCGCATAGGAGCAAGCCACTATGTTGCAACAATGTTAAATATTTTCTCTGAAAGCAGGTAAGCAAAGATTAAATAACAAGGATAGGTAGAAGAGTTCCTTGTCTCAACGATTATTGGCACTCTCTCACAAATATTTGCTTATGCAACCCACATTACACACTTACGATTATTGCCATAAGGTTAAACCTCCTTACGTTATATGCTTTTTGATTCTAGCATATTCAGTGTGGACGCCATATTTGTATCACGTCAGCTCACTGATGTCATAAACACTTTAACAGGGTATAATAGTAGAGAAGGGTTGGTAGAGCCAACAGTTATTAATTATAGTTCCCCTTAATATATTGAAATGTTGCAATGCTATGAGAGTATACGTGAGGAGCTTGCTAGCTAGACATGAGTGGAAACGGCGTGCAGTTGTTTAGACAAAGTACAACAAGTTTTTAAATTACAACAAATATACTCAGATAGGTCGAGAACTTATAAACTCAGATTAATCGCAGCAGTCAAGAACACAATACCTGAAATGCAGAAGTAACACAATACCTGAAATTGAGAAGGTAGCAGTAACAAAATCAGACACTGAATGTGCATTAAATCTATAACAGCGCTGCAGGTACAGACAAACAAGTACTGAAATAATATAATTTTGGATTAGGCTATACTTACTTGAAAGGGGCACCCAATCTAAAGCTCGAAAGCAGCGATTAGTACGATCCAAATACACAAACCAATATATCGTAATGGTAGAGTGCTTACAGCAATTCTGGTTGCATTGCTAAAGTACGGACATGAAAGAAAGACTCATATAGGCCCAGAATTGGTATTATGTTTATTGCAACGATAAGTCACTTTTCAATTATCATTACAAACTTATATCGCTTACAAAGTGGGTATCATTACTATATAACCAGTAAAATATGCAATCACATATTAAATACAGCTACAGTTTATTTTACAGGCTTGCCATTCGAATATCATTAACACAACTTATTAAGTTGCAGTACTTAACTGAGAGTCTTACGCTTATGCCGGAGGTGAGAACATAGCCACAAATAAGCTCAAAACTGCTGCTGCCGGCAGTCAACTCCAGCCAAACGTAATTCACGAGCCCAAACTCGAACTAGGCTCTCATGCTGCAGAAAGATCGCAGAAGCCTCCAAAGCCCCAGGTGACGCGTGTGGTGGAATTCTCTAGCAATCGAATTGTTGGCGATCTGTACCATGCAATAATGCAAGTGACGTTTTTCACCCCGTAGGTGACGCTAAAAACCCCAGACAAGGGTCAGCTCCTTGCAATTGCTTTAGCACAATTTGAAATTGGGGAAGTTTCTCTCACCCTGTATATTACAAGAGATCGGTCAAAACGACAAGAAATTCTGTGTTCATACCCCGTCCTAGGGTGTGGACAACATGCCCCAAAAAGTGACCAATGTTCGAACACGCATACCAGTGAAGTTCCAAAAATAACAATCCACGATATCTGAAGCTAGAAACTGAAACTTGGTGCACAAATCACAGAATGGTGGCGAAAAGGACGCTACATTTTTTTCCCGGCAAAAACAACTTAAACAGAAACCTTGTTATCAAACAGCTGCTTCTTCTGCCGGTAAAACAGACTACAACCCAATCGCTTTACACAACGACCGTGTTCCAATAACTACTCTTGTGACACGTAACAGGATAGTAAATATAATAAAGGAGTCGAACACTTACAATACAGCACACATAAAATAAAGACTAATAAATACTTACGGAAGAGGCTTCGTTGCCATCCGGTTTTAAACAAGGAGACTTTCAGAGTCCTGCACTTGTCAACATTATTACGAATAAGATAATATATAGTGTGAGTTGAAAATCGAGAAATGTAAGCTGGAAAACCACAGAATAAAGATTTGTGCTATACCGACGATGCAGTAATTACAGCAGAAAACAATGACGACATGCGGCAATTACAATTTAAAACCACAGCGCAGCAGTTTAACACGATCATTTCAATTGAAATAGTGGTGTTTGTTCCTTAGAAGCTCAGGGCCTCGAGTCTCTCAACCATCGACAACTTATCTATCATTAGAAAAGGTAACTAATCTAACCTACTGTTGTAATATGGCATGGTTTAAGTAATGAGATCCGGATATCTCTATTCGATCTTAAAACATGTACAGAAGTATGTCAGCATAACATGAGTTATGTGTCAACATATTCTCACTTATCATATACACTAAGCAGATGACAGCTGCTGTGGACCCCCCAAAATGAGATTAAAACGTATATGGAAATTGCGGGCGAAAACGCTATTCCTGTAGAATTTCAATGTGGTACTAGGGTTAACGATATTGGCGCTGTCACAGCTGTAGACTCGGGGGGGAGGGGGGGGTTATCACAATATTTACAAACGTTGCGCTTCCAAAATGTAATTCAATCAGAGAGTGGAATTGAAATAAACTGTACATGTACAAGCTAAATTCGAGCATTCTTGTGTGGTCGTGTGTCGTGTTCCTTTAGCTGAAAAGGTTAAAATGGAAGCACTTGGAAGGCCTAAATAACTATTAAATGTCAATCTGCAACACAAAGTTAGAACTTGTAATTTTAGAAGACTTTTTTGTGGACATTTACAAGACAAACGAAAGCATTTCTGATACAGTTAATGTTCTGTTTTGTTTTCCATTATTAAATACATTATATCGTTTTTCGTTTTTGAACATTTACGTACATCTACTGTTTTGCCTGAATACCTTTTGTTCTGTGCATATACCTTTCTATTTAGATTAATAAAATTGAAAATCATAGCTATATTTGGATTAAAACATCAACGGAATGTAGGTGAGCCATTATTATGATTTTTTGCTTAGCCATTGTTAGAAATTAAGAGCCCCCAAATACAATTTTCACGAGCCGTCACTGAATTGAAAATACACAATTCATGACAATTTCTGGAGATATGAGACACTGGGAGCTAGACATTGTTATCAATTATCTCAGCGGTGAAATAAGAGAACAATCTGAGTTCTGCTCTTTTTAACATCCTTACGGGCAAGATAATGCGAAGTGTTAATGAAACGAAAAGAAGTAGATATACATGTATAATAGCAAATGGCAGAATGAAGATACTGTGCTACGCACACGATGCAATAATTTCAGGAGAAAATTAAGCCGACCTGTAGCAACAGCTCTTCAAATTTAAAAGAACTGCGGAACAGTTTAACATGAAAATTACAGTAATGGCAATGGAAGTTGACTCACGAAGGTGATTATTCAGGGGAGCCAAAAATCCACAAAGGCCACGTATTCAAACATTGAACGTGTATGAGAATCCAACGACAGTCGATTAGAACTTTGGAAATGCTGTCGTTTTCTTTAACGGAGGCACTTAGGTGCTGTTCTGGTACAAAACTCAAGTATATTCTCTCTTTGAAAACACGTAATGCTTTGGAATGGCTCATACAAAATGTAATACACACGCTACTGGATTGTAGGTGCAATTTTGTTAATGTTTTTACGATCTTAATAATGCATTATTATTGAATACATCTAAAATTCGGAGCTTGTTACGGTGTAAAATCGCTTTTAGCGCTTCTATTCATATTGACAGCGTAGAATCGCTTTTAGTGCGAATTGAGTTTTTAAACTGTTCATGTAACGGCTTATTCCAGCCCGTTCTAATTTGCGCTATGGGTTGCAGCCGTTAGTAGCGAATCTAGAATCTTCTTTTCGTTAGGATGTATATCTGAAAACCCCCTGGAAATTTGAAAATCTACTCGTGCCTGTCACGTGCAGATTGGGTCAAGGCCAGCTTGACTTAGTTGACCGAGATCTGCAGCTGTTACTCCTAAAGCTAAAAATGGCTGTAAAAATTTCTTCACGGAAGCAGCCAAGAAAAGTTTTCTTATGTAACCTATTTGTGCTTTTAGCTTTTAAATATTGTGGGATATGTGAGAGAATTCCTCAAACTTTACCTTTGCTTTATGCGATTAATGCTTCAACTCTTTCTAATTTTGGTGCATTTTATGCAGATGACCGAGGCGTTCAGCCGGCAGAATTGTCCAGAGTTTCATATGTCAACTACTTATAATATTTAGCTCTCCGAATCTAAAGTCAATCTTTAAACAATGCATGAACTGTGCTCCTGGATTCGACGTAGGTTTGTTTGTAATTTTACAAATAATTATTTATTGTTTGCGGAGTGTTGCAGAACATTACACGTAAGTACCTCTTTATATTGGCAATAATACACTGTCACTTTATTTGAATATTATGCACTGTTACTGTTTACTTTATTTATTTTGATATTGCGACCATCTTTTCTCGAAATATCTTGCCATTGTGAGGTGCTTTTGAGTTTATGAGCTCGTTTCTGTGCACATTTGTTGTATATACACGTTGGCGACCTCAGCATTTCATTGTATTTTAGTAATCTTGTAAAGAACTGCGTGCCCGCTCCACTGTTTAGCTCGTTATTTAAGTCGAAATTTGGTGTTAAGCTATATACATTTGAAATGATCTCTAATATAACGGATCACCTTGTTTTATTATTTACGATTAGTTTTGGCTTACAGTCCTATTTTATCTTTACTTATAAGAAAAATTAACAAAGTGTAACTGTTATGGTAGAATATGTTCCTTTTTACTTTGCATCTAAGTTACAAAACAAATTAATTAAACGAATTTGAAAAAAAGCGAAATGTAATTAATTGGCCAGCATGCAGTAGGTAGCGGATTCTGTATGAAAATAGCAGTGTTTTATAATTGCTACAGTTTCAGAGAAATGTGCGAGCACAATAAAAAGACTCGTTTTTGTAAACATTTATCCTTAAAATGCCAATAAAGCGAACTTATAGCAATAATCCCCAAACAAAATTAATTAGAAAACTAAAGTTTAGTTGATGTCTAGAAATCTATACTTAAGAATATGCAAGTCAAAATTGATAATAGTCACTGTAAACGCCATGTTCATTAGAAATTAACATAGGTACTTGTTTAGTTTATGCTTTCTCCTACGCCGCCTATGTAAATCATTATTAGTATTACCGATGGACATCGATTTATGATTAGAGATGCCGCAGCAAATCGTATCAAATGCTAAAAATGCAATAAAACACCCTACAGTAGCAATCTTGCTTCACAGTTGTAGTTTTATGAAGCACGTTTGGTATTCTTTCAATAGCTGACCGAAACGGGCACGCACGCACATTTGTGGAGCTAATATAAATTTGCTTGATAATCGCAGTTTACAGATCGTTTGTGCATGCATACTGGCTGGTAACAATTTACTTTCACTCGATTTAAGCGTCAAGTAGCCGACGAATAAACCTTACACCCATTTCTTACGGTTGGAATTAAAAATTCTAGTAAACAACTTGAAATAGACAAGCAGTCAGAAAAGCTACTTGACTAAAACAAAATAAAATTAAAATAAATTAAATAGTTACACAAATCAACACTGACACAAAAACTTTATAAACTGGAACAATATACAAACTAAAATAGTAAACATTATCCTACAACTATAAAGGGAAATTCAATGTGTCTTGTTTTACAAAATTATCTAATTAGAGCGCCTTAGCAAACGTTTGGAAAGTCAAGCAAATATCTGGGAAGGTATTTTAAACTATATAGTTAGTAAAAATATAATAATAATAATAATTTTTTATAGTTTGATATTTCTAATATTCTACTAGATTCGCAAAATCAAGATTTAAAGAAAGCAATTATTATGATATCGTGCAAACGCTGCAGGAATTACTAAATCACGGGTGGTGTAAAACTTATCAGGATAATTATAGATTAAAATAACGGTCTATAAAATTGCGTAATAAACTAGTGATCGATTAAGCCGCCTTTACACAAGTCCATTATTGTGAACAGAATAGGACACCCATCGTTCAGATGAAATCTAATAAGGAGGTGCCCACCGTGGTTGCAAATAACTCTTATCTGCATTTGGACAACAATTAATGTCAATGCACAACTCACTGTTGTGAGAAAGGTCTTTCGGACACGGTTGATAAACTTTTCAACCAATAAAACTATAACAATCACGTTGTCAAGCCTACTTTCAACATATATTGATTTAGAAAGACCGATGATATTATAAACGGCATCAGCTACTAACCAGACAGTATTTAAACTACTTTGAAATCTTACAAGCTTTTATATAGAGATAACCGAACGAGTAGGTTTAGTGGCAACTACTTTAAAAGATAATTAGCTAAGACCTAAATTTAAAAAAAAAACATTTTTTATAATTTCAGATAACCATTCAAACAGCTAGTTCTCTGACAGGCACAGTTTACAAATCTAATTTATAAATACCAAAATAAAGTAACTAATGTAAACAATAGATCACATAGTAATAATTGAGAAAAACAGAAAAATATGGAAACATGTTGACATGACACTTTAGTTTAGATTTCGTTACTCCAAAAGTCATTTAAAGAACGCAAATTGTATTGCATTACACTACAAACATTGTGTCACCCAAAATAGTAAAGAGTGTAAAGTGAAGAAATAAATCGACCGATATCTACAAATAAGCACCAGTTTAGAGAAAATTCGCGAAGGTAAGCAAAACATTTCTTTCTCATATGGGGGTATAGAGAAAATATTACGGAATATTATTCTGGTGACAACCCTTCACTTTGTTGTTGTAGGTAGTATGAATAACACTGTGTTTATATTTTTACATTTAGGTTCTTACCAACAAAATTATCACTGTCAACTATACCCCATATCCCGCAATATATGATGCCAGAAAATTATAAAATACTTAAAAACACAGTATCACAACAAAGCTATCGCAATATCTAAATATTCTGATACTGAGGATGTATGAATTTTGTCAGGTCATTTTGTATTTTAAATAGCCACCTAGGCTTTAGGGCAGCGTACCCGTATGTTAAACCCTTTTAGTTACTTATTTGGCTTCATCGCCTAATTCCATAATAATGATTTTGCCCATATTTGGCCTCAAGCGCAGTATTTCTCGTCATCCGGGGCACCCCTTTGTTGGTACTTTGACAGTCGGGTTTTAACGCTAGCAGGATTTCCGAACTTCTAGAATTTACGCTGTTGGTGTGACTGCGCTGTCTTTGTCACCGGAACTTATTTGTTTTATTGGGCGCATCGCCATTGGCTGTCGAGAGTCACGTGGTAACGCCGTTTTGGCGCACGCCACTGCGGGCGTCCTAACGCTTTTCGCAGGGGATTCAGCGGAGAGCCGTCGATCTAAGAGGTCGGATAGTGTGTGTGTTCGTGCGGCTCTCCCGCCCTTGGCGGGGGCGTCAGCCTTTTCCCGTCTCGTGCTACTTCAGCAAGTGTTTGATAAACTGTTTCGCCTTAAGCGAGAGTCGGAGTTCAACTCAGGCGATTGAACAAGGGAGGTGTGTGTGTGTCGTTAGCGGCGATCTTATTACGCCAAGGCGTAGGTGTGATGGAATTCCATGCCCGGTTCTACGTCGTCGCGTAAGGGAGTGTTCCCTTTAGCTCGTTGTGCGAGGATTCCGTTGAGGTAGGACATCACTTGGGCTAGTTTGGCCGTCGTAGCGGAGTTTGTTGAAGCGCCAATCTTTGTCACCATTGTGGGCGCATCCAGACCATTCACACGTCGGCCGTTTTAGCGGCGAATGAATTTCCATAGACAACCTGTTTCCCGCCAGCTGGACCGCATGCCGATCTCTTGGGCCGTCACCAATAAAATTAAGGTATTTGTAACCATTGAGCCATACTAACTTCTCGTGCGCGAGCTGTGGGCTTAATCATGTGAATAATTGCTGAACTCTTGGCATACGTGCTGTAAGGCGGCAACGCCAGATTGGTCGCGGTAAAATTGCATGTGCGCGAACTTGATGTGAAATCTTGTGCACCCTTAAAAACGTACCCTTCGCATCTTAATTTGTTGTCGCGAAGTGGCGTCGCTCGCTCATTTTTGATCTAATCACTTCCCTCACTTGGGCTTTGCTGTGTTTGCCCACATTATCAAGTGAGCATTTTTATGAACAAACGTTCCCTTTGTGGGACTCATATGTCAAACTGCTTTTGATTTTGTACAGTTATGGGTGTTGTTTAGTAACAGTAGTGCGCCCATCAGCTGATGCTTATTTATAAGAATTAACGTAATGTTTGCGGCATGCTTTGCGGCCCCAATGTAAGAATTGAATAATAGACGCTTATCTAATTAAGAGACGCTTTATTCTTGGTCGCTTTGTGCATGTTCTGTTTCAGCGTGCGCCCATCATTGAGGAGATAAATGTACGGTGGAGCCAGTGAGATCAGAGCGTGCAGGTAAGCTTGGTGGAGACATTGCCGTGGCTGAAAGAGCCCCACTTCCTGATCTAAGTATTTTTGCCATCACGAAATCGTTGTGTGAGTTTATAATTCACGAGTACCCCTATCGACGGAGTGTCTTGAACACTTCGCCCCCGTCTAACCGCCCAGGCCCGGTTATCCGGGTTATGACAGGCTTGGTGGCGCCCTCTTTATTTTACCGTTATTTACCGACCCTCTGGCCGTTACTTTTAGATAATCTCGTTAAGAACCCGCCCAACTCCACTGAAAGTCTAGCCGGCCTATCTTGTTGCGGCTGAGTAGCGGCCTAGGAGAACTTTCGTCCCGATTTCGTCCATTACGGCAGGCGCCGGCCGTTTCGTTTATGTATGAGCCGGTGCGGTGTCGTAAAGTCAGTTTAAGACTGTAACAATTTCTAAAGAAAACCTGTGGCAGAAAGTAAATCAACACAAACGAAAACACACATCACAGGTACAACTTAGTACACCACAACAAAATGCTAACGAATGTTAAGTAATGGTAAGGTTTTTCGGGTTATGCCGTTCCTTGACTTGACGAGCCACCGTTTATGGTGTCAGCTTCTTCTGAAGTTTTTTAAAGACTGATTTTTAGTCTCATGCTTCTCGTTATATATTTTGGAGTCGTTCCGGTTGACTGCTTGGTTGGTTACGTGTATCTTCCGTACCTTTTGATTTGTTTTGAAAGACTATCTTCCATATGTTGCTAGGAGGTAAGTCTCCTCTCCATTAAAGCTGTTCGAATTCTTAATTCTCAAATATAACAGTAGAAGCTTGTAGTCCTGGGTAATATGATTTCAGAATCGTTCTTTATTTTGTAGCCTGCTTGTTCTAGTAGTTGTTGGGCGAGATCCAATTTTTGCAAGAATCTTTGTTGGAAGTTGGAAGGGAACAATTGTTCGATCTTTTTCATTCTACCAGAGCAAACTCCGATGGTTTTTTTATTCAAAACATTTTGTATTCTGTCAGTTATTCCGGCGAAGTAGGGGAGGTGTTCGTAATTCGTAGGTTTTCGGGTGTTTGGGAATGCTCTTCTGAACAAGTTAGTGAACTGAACCTTTAATAACAGATTAAGCCATACAGTATACCGACAGAAGACCCATACTGACTGCAATCTACACGCTCGTCTCATTATCGTTCCCAACAAAAGATATCATTAATAAAAACTATTGTTCATCGAACCAACGCAGTTTTTCACGAGTACAGCAAATTACAATAACTAAAACATGTGGAAGAAGTTCTATGGAGGAATGGTTACAAACTCAAACCTACGAATTCCAAACGCGTTCGTCTTCCCTACATCTCCAAAGTAACCGTTTGACTAAGAAAGGTCTAGAATAAGAAAAATGTCGAGATTTACTATGATACAATGAGACAGATCCAACAATCTCTCAAAAAAGATTCTTTGGCCAGGATGCAGACAAAAGACCAGACCAGATCCAATGTACATCCAATGTTCATTAAAGTGTTGTACAGAATTTGTGCTTTGTAAATATGATTTAATGTCACAATATTAAAAAAGTGTTGTAGCCAGTGCCGTAACTTGGTACCCGCAGACACCGCGGCCGCGATGGGCCTTGAGCAGAGGGGGTCCGAAAGGGCCCCGCAATTGTCTTTTCCTTTTATTCAATAAACGCAAGCAGAAAAAAATCTTCCTATTTTTATTTATATCATAAAGGGATGTCCACGCAAAAGGTAAAAGTAGTTTTGAATTGCCGGCTTTTAAGTTCAGGCTGACATGGATTGTTTTGTTTGTTTGTTTGTTTATTTGTTAATGGACAAGATCTAATAAGCATTTAGAGTACCAGGTACCTTAGACACTGACTGCTTTGGTCATTGTTTTGTAATATCGGGTATAGAGTAATGAAAGTGGCATTTTTCCTGCAGTCGTAAGGCTGATTTGAGTTGACTTAATACCGCTCCTATTGTAAAAATTCGATAATTTAACAACATGATCATTAAATGTTAGATTTATGGATTGTTTTGACGCCATCTCTAGTTCATTCTGTTAGTAGCAGCGTTGTTAACTGTACCATAATTACCTCATCCGTAATCCGTAAGGTAATTTGTGAATTACAATCCCGTGGAGGCCCGAAAAAATTCTACGGTTGACAATGTCCATTATTGTTTACATTTGTGCATTTTAACTTGGTGAATAGTAAAGTCTTGATATATTTTTAGGAGACACTTGACATTTTCAATGATAAATATGTTATTTTTCTTTCGTTTAAATATTGGCGCAAGCGTGGAACCAGTCATTACTCAACTTATCACGAAGCTTGAAGTTCATTGCGCTGCTCACAATCCAAATCGGTGGCATCTTTTAAGTTACACTACGGGCGAATCCGCTATAAAATTTAAAAAAACTTAACACTATACGATGGTCTTCCAGAACCCAAACTCTCACCGCAATTAAATTATTTTTTAAATCTATTACTGCAGCTCTTAAGAAAATAGTATTAACATAAAAAATCTATAAAGGGGTTTACACGAAACTTCCCTCGCGGGAATTAGAACAATTTGAAAATTTAAAAAATGTAGCCCGCTGGGGTTTGAACTCCGTCGCATCTGCGTAGCGATTGTAACCGCATCGATTTGTTGTACTGCGCCATCCAGACTTATTGGAAAGAGTGCGCGCGCGCCTCTATTGAACAGAACGGTCTTATTCTTTAAACGTTTTGTCTCTTGACATTGACCTATATGAAAATGATTGCTTCCATCTATTTCAAAGTTAACTCAAAAATAAACAAAACTTAATTTTTTTAAGGTGCTTAACCTGTATATATTTATATGAAATTTTCTCACCAGGTAAATATATAATCCGCATGCAAAATATTGTCATCCTCCAACAAATAGTTTTTGAGTTATACCGCCAACAGACAGACAGCCGGAATTGAGAAATCCTGTTTTTCGCCATACCCTGAAACGTAAAGATCTGAAGAAATATCTGAAGGTGATTTTTTTGCAATTACAATACTTTCATCGTCTTTTAGACGAGGGAAGTAGAAAGGAAAAATGCGATGAGGAGAGAAGAATCCTAACCAGCGTCGATAATTTTGAATTTGTGATTCTTTGTGTTTTTGTGAATAAAATATTGGGGGAAATTGACATCACTTCAAAAATGCTACAGAATCCAGACACGGATTTTATGAAAGCTACAACTTAGATTAGAAAACCTCTAGAATATTTTAAAGAAATATCGAAGTGAGTACCTTAGTGTTGAATTAGAAGCAACCAATTTAGCCAACTACTGGAACATAAACCCTACATTAAAAAAAAACGCAGACCGAAAATTAAAAGACATTTTGACGAACTTTTGGAAGATCAAAGATGATCGGTCACAATTTTTTATAGAGCTTTAGATATCACAATCACTCAGTAAATCAGAGATTTGAATTTACGTTTCAAACGGCAAACCTTTTTAGTTTTTTAAATCCAGCACTGTTATTACCTTTCTTTATTGTTCATTTAATCGGAGGTAGCTGATAATATAGAATCGCAAGGTCAGACGTAGATACATTGTTTAAAATATCGTTTTTATTTTTTTAACCATCTTAGTTGAGACATTGTTTTGTAGTGCCTAATGTTATTATTATTATTGCTGTTTTTGCCGCTTTTTTATTAAGGACCTAAGGGGTTCGCAGCAAATTTTCGCCGGGGGGCCGAAATCTGAAGTTACGCCACTGTGTTGTACGGTATTTATATACAAATATTTTGAAAGTATACGTCTAGATCTACACAGTGTGAGCCTTTGTTGAGTAAAAACACAACCACCAATAAATTTAGAATCCCTGTACAACACATTTTTGAACCCGACTGTACTTGTGGCAAAAATATAATCAGTAGTAATAGTGGAGTACTTGAAATCTGAGAATGGCTTGGTAACGATTCCGGCCATTATTTTTTTTTTATTTTTTTATATATACTTCGGGTCTGTATTTATGTCTGGAGGTGAATGTGACCGCACTATTCAATGGAGGAGGAGATAAATTGGCCCGAAAATGTGCAAAAATGGGTTTTTCACGGATGCCTTCGACAATTCAATTCGAAATAAAAAAACGTTCGAATAAAAAATTCTGCTATTCTGAATACAAACAATTTGAGCTTGGATTTACGAAAATCGGTTAACCGGTGCGAAAGTTACAACCCTTTGAACGACCTCGCCCGTTGGAATTGTTTCTCAGGGATTTCCTACTCAGGGCGGATGGTCGGATCCTGTTTCTGGGGGGGTTGGCATGCAATTAGAGCGTCCGTTTTTTTTTAATTTATAGATTCACGGGCATACGAGAAGATGTGCCACGGGTAAGGTGCTTGGCCTAAAGGAGGCAGAGGGGGAGGAGGGCCGCGAAAACCCATTCAAACCCGACAGTAGAACAATGAGCGTAAGCCACGCCCCCGGCATCCCGCTGCTACTCGGCATAAAATGCATTGCAGATTCTAATTTGTATCTCGGGCTCCTGCAGGCCCTAATTAACGTAGGAAATTGAAACAAATATATTATGAAGAGGAATGATAGATCTTCATTATGAACCAAGTGTAAACACTGTAACCCTTTCGGTCTCCCTGCTAGGGGCCGGGAAATGTGCCCGAGTCCAGATTGTGGGGAAAAAACTGCGTCCCATCACGTAGTTTTTTTACACCCTTCGGTTTTTGAAATAAGCCAATTACAGAGGCAATTAGGCGGGTTTGAATGGGTTTTCGCGCCCCCCTCCCCATCCCTCTCTGCCCCCTTTAGACCAAGCACCTTACTCGTGGCACATCTTCTCGTATGCCCGTGAATCTATAAATAAAAAAAAGGGACCCTTTAATTGCATGCCATCCCTCCAAAAACAGGATCCGATCGACTGCCCTGAGTAGGAAATCCCTGAGAAACAATTCCAACGGGCGAGGTCGGTCAAAGGGTTGTAACTTTCGCACCGGTTAACCGATTTTCGTAAATTCAAGCTCAAATTGTTTGTATTCAGAATAGCTCTATTTTTTATTCGAACGTTTTTACTTCCTTTTACTACTATAAAGGAAGTATTGGATTCACCCCAAAAATTCGAAATTGAGTTTTAGAGTCCCCTGATTCCAAAAAACATATTTTTTTTCATTGGTCTGTCTGTGTGTCTGTCTGTGTGTGCCTGTGAACAGAATATCTCAAAAACGAAAAGAGGTATGGCATTGAAACTTCATATATAAGTTTTGTGTACTATGTAGATGAGACAGCAAGCTTTTGAAGAAAATCGCATAACCGGAAGTAGGTGTTTACTTACATTACATTTTTAATGTGTATTGATGTGAGATAGGTGATTTTCCAGTTGAATACTTCTAAAGTGGGTTTCTTTTGTTTTTTTTTTCTATTTTTTTTATTAACTCATTTTAAATAAAACACCCGGTATATTATTACATTTTTGAATTCACCTTAAAATTCTAGGGAAAATTTGTCTCTTCAACTAACACTCGATTTTGTACCGTTTTTGTAGAATTTGTAATTTTTGAAAATTTTTAACAAATGGTTAAAAATTAAAAATGAAATTTTTGACTAATTATAAGATCACTGTAAAAGGAAGTTGTGTGAGTGTATCACACCAGATTTTTTTATTTCGAATTGAATTGTCGAAGGCATCCATGAAAAACCCATTTTTGCACATTTTTCGGGCCAATTTATCCCCCCGTTCATTAAATAGTGCGGTCACATTCACCTCCAGACATAAATACAGACCCGACGTATATATAAATTTTTTTTAAAAAAAATCATGGACGGAATCGTGGGCCTTTTTTTCCAGTACTCCACTATAATACTGTTACGGGTTACGGGTAATACGGGTTACATGTCGATAACTTGCTGCACAATAATAAAAGAGCGTCAGTTTGACAGGTTAAATAGTCCGACCGCGCAGCGAGAGAATTATTCTGTTAAACTGACACGATTTGTTATTGTGCAGGAAGTTGGAGACGTATAGCCTGTTCGATTTGATTATTTTTTGAGTAAATTTCAATATTAGGAACAAATAAATAGTTTAATGGCAGCTCGATTTGTTTGTATTAACACAGCTGAAAGTCATCTCCATAGAAACAACATCAAGTTGACAAAAGATGTTTATTGCGTAGCCTAGTGAAGTTACTCTAGTATAATCAATTTTGTATAATCGAAATTATACAAGATAACTTAACGCAATCCAGCCTTCTGATTGGTTGAGATCGCTACGAAAAAATAAAATCAAGCAAATGGGAAGAGGCATCGAATGTAGAATAAAAGATCATAAGAACCACACATGACTTGGAAAAGTGTAAACATCAGAATTGCCGAACACATACTAGGACATTGCGGCCACAGAATAAACGAAATCTCAGTGAATATACTACCCCGAACTACAAATTACTACCTTCGTATAATTCTGAAATACCTAGAGCTTAATGAAAATTCAAACAACTTCAATCGAGAAGACGGTTACCATAGTATTACATGGGAGGTACGGCTGATAATCAAATCAAAATATACACAAATTGCACGTGACCAGCCAGCGACTACAAGGTATTAGGGATGTTCCGAATACTCGTATTCGTATTCGTATTCGCGAGTATTCGATATATTTTCAATATTTGTATTCGTAATCGTATTCGCCAAAATTAACACGAATATTATACGAGTATTTGACATTAAAACTATAGAAATATAGATAAGAATTTTAATAAAAACATAAAACAGGTATTCATACATTAAAAATAAAACATTTTTTAAAAATATTAACGAACTACTGATTTAGGTTCGGCACTAGCCAGGTGCGAAAGGCTAGACAACGCGTACAAAAACGATGTTGATGTTGATATTATCCACTCAAGGTCATGTATTCGTATTCGTATTCGCGAATATTCATAAGAGTATTTGTATTCGGCATTCGTATTCGCAAATACGAATTTTTGTATATTTGGAACATCCCTACAAGGTATATAACCAGAATCATGAGACTGCAAAAACAGTCTTTCAAACACTTTTGATGCAGCTAACAGCATGGTAAGCAAAACGACAAGTTCAAATAAACGACCATGAACCCGGAAGACCCTAAGATCATTGATAACGGCCATGAAATTCTGCACTCAGCTATTGAATTTCAATTAGATCTAAATCCGATCAACTAGGAAAATAGTCCGGTCGGCAGGTACATAATGAGGGGGGTTAGCTGGACTCAATTCCCAAGTTAATGAAATTTTGGGCTATTGTTTGGGGATGGTATTGGGTGTGGAATCTGAGTTTTCGACCTCGAGGACCCTGTGCTAACTCGGGGAGGGCCGAAAAACCACGACATTTTCGGACTTTTTTCGGTTTTTCGCTTATATTTTCTGAACCATGCGTTTTTCGAGAAAAACACCCTTATAGAAAGTTGTAGAGCATAATATTTCCTTCAATTTTAATTGATCAAAATTATTTATTGACCCAATACTTACCGAGATACAGCAGTTGAAAGATGGAACAAATTTCTCAAAATGCAAAAAAATAGAAAAATACAGGTTTTTGCCTCATATTTTTCAACGTATCTATGTATACTATACATAGCTACTTATTATTCTTTATTTTAAACTAGCTGACCCGACAGACGTTGTCCTGTACAAATTTCAATAAATTTGTGATCGTTTTGTGAATTTGTGAAGAGATATTGGCAATGTGTAAACAAAGTAAAAGGAGAAAAAAAACGTATTTCTTAGTGCTAAATGCATCTATTAACGATTGTGGCTATGGATATTCAATTTAAGGAAGGGTTAATTCAGAAGTACGCTAATGGAAAATTCGTTTGGTTTGTAGCATTGCGAGTTCTGCGACCTAAATTAATTGCTCCGTGTGATTAGCGGCATTGCAATGCAATTAAATTGTGTCAATTCAATTCAATTCAATTATTTGGTTTGCGACACAATGTGCGATGCGAAGAAACACAATTTGGACAACTGATTCACTTTGTTGTAACTGTATAACCGTTTGTCACTTCAAAACTCATCGTATTTCGTAGGTAAATCTGTAAATTAATAGAAAACCAGATCAACACTGACTAACAAGTATTATGCATGGTTGTGATGTAGGAACTATTGTTTAATTTCTGTCTTGCGCGTATGCTGACGCGGAGGACCCTGACGCCTCGGAAACTTATTGATTATACACTATCACTTCCACTATCACTTTGGTTTAATGGTAAATCTTGGAAAAGCCGTCTCTTGAGTCGTATGTACATTACTTCGGCCTAGTTGCTGGATGGTGATGTTATCGGTGAAACGTAGATTGGTTAGTATTTTTTTGGTAGTTCTGTTTATGAATTGTTCAATGGTGTCAATTCCTAGTTCATGGTGGATTTGATCATTTCGAACAGAACCGAAAAAAGTCCGAAAATTTCGAGGTTTTTCGGTCCTGCCCGAGTTAGTACAGGGTTCTCGAGGTCGAAAACTCAGATTCCACACCCCATACTATCCCCAAACAATATCCCAAAAATTTAATTAACTTGGGAATCATTGTTCTGTTGCAACGTTTCATGAAATGAATTAAGTTTCGTCGTTTGATCTCAAACAAATTTACAGATTTACCTACGAAATACGGTGAGTTTTGAAGTGACAAACGGTTATACAGTTACAACAAAGTGAATCAGTTGTCCAAATTGTGTTTCTTCGCATCGCACATTGTATCGCAAACCAAATAATTGAATTGAATTGAATTGACACAATTTAATTGCATTGCAATGCCGCTAATCACACGGAGCAATTAATTTAGATCGCAGAACTCGCAATGCTACAAACCAAACGAATTTTCCATTAGCGTACTTCTGAATTAACCCTTCCTTAAATTGCATATCCATAGCCACAATCGTTAATAGGTGCATTTATCACTAAGAAATACGTTTTTTTTCTCCTTTTACTTTGTTTACACATTGCCAATATCTCTTCACAAATTCACAAAACGATCACAAATTTATTGAAATTTGTACAGGACAACGTCTGTCGGGTCAGCTAGTTTAAAATAAAGAATAATAAGTAGCTATGTATAGTATACATAGATACGTTAAAAAATATGAGGCAAAAACCTGTATTTTTCTATTTTTTTTTGCATTTTGAGAAATTTGTTCCATCTTTCAACTGCTGTATCTCGGTAAGTATTGGGTCAACAAATAATTTTGACGAATCAAAATTGAAGGAAATATCATGCTCTACAACTTTCTATAAGGATGTTTTTCTCAAAAAACGCATGGTTCAGAAGATATAAGCAAAAAACCGAAAAAATTCCGAAAATGTCGAGGTTTTTCGGCCTTCCCCGAGTTAGCACAGGGTCCATGAGGTCGAAAACTCAGATTCCACACCCAATACCATCCCCAAAGAATATCCCAAAATTTCATTAACTTGGGAATTGTGTCCAGGTAGAAAGTACAGTGAGCGCCAAAAAGCATTGGTCAGTTTGAATACCTAATAAAAACCCATACACTTCACCTATGGAATAAATGATAATTTCTTCATAAACAGGAAACTTGGGAGTTTGCTTTCAATGTTTGACATCCTCCGAAAGTGACAGTTTGGTGTGCTGTTTCATCGTCAAAGACTGTCGCGGCTTATTTTTTCGAGGAAATTGGTGAAACGGTAACGGTTACATCTCAAAGACATTACATGCTTCAAAGATCTTTTTATCGCAAATAGAGGAGGAGATAGTAAATGAATATTGGTTTCAACAGGACGGTGCTACCAATTACACCGCAAGAATTAATGCGGATCTCCTACGACAATCGTTTCCAAATAATC
Source organism: Agriotes lineatus (assembly GCA_940337035.1). NCBI lineage: Eukaryota > Metazoa > Arthropoda > Insecta > Coleoptera > Elateridae > Agriotes > Agriotes lineatus. The sequence continues at coordinate 247,014,140 of OW679194.1, forward strand.
TGATTTCTTGCAATGGTGACCTTCCTTGGCCCTCGAGATCGCAGGATATAACCACTCCTGACTTTTTTCTTTAGGATTAATTGAAGAGCAGAGTATTTACAAGAAAGATAAGAAATCTGGAAAAGCTTAAAATGTTTATTCGAGAAAATATTGAAGCTATACTGCAGGATATGCGGCAACGTGTGTTGAGAGATTTCGGCCGCCGGCCGTTTAAAAGAGTGCATTCAACAAGAGGAGAGTCATTTAACCGACAGCATTTTTCATAAGTGAATCTCCCATTCTTAGTCTTTAAGAAATAGTTTTGATTAACTGTGTAATTTAAGCAAATAAATTGTTATTACAAATTGAAACTGGCCAATGCTTTTTGGCGCTCACTGTACCTGCCGACCGGACTAAAATAAGGTTGCCTCTTTATCATTTAAATACGTCACGATGTACGATACAGAAACTGAAACTGCCCGGACAAAACTTCTAAGCATGTTGTTATCTGGGTGAGTGTAGTAAACTATTCAGACATGGACGCTACAGTCTTTAAATACTGCACCTAATACGACGCTTATATATCTGCTTCTTCTTCGCTAATCATTTTTGCACTTCCAGACGTCGGATGTAGGTTCTTTGCCCTGTATCAATTTCTTACATTCTTTCCTGCCTCTTGCTAGGGTTTTCATTTCCTCAACCGCCCCATCCATTTTCTTCTTGGTCTTTCTCTTTGCTTTTTGGTTTGGTTTTTCAATTTCTATTATTTTTCTGGTCATTCATACCAGTTAAATTGCTTCTTTTTTATCTTTTCAATTATTGGTTTCTGTTTTGATATTTTCTGTAATGCCATGTTCAGGGTGGAGTATGTAGTGGACTGTACCTATACAGCGTCCGCCAAAAAGTCAGCGTAATATGGGAAAACAATTTATATTTGATTTTTCAACAAAATTTTTGCCGTCAATAATTTGTGCTTGTCTAGAAATCTATTTTGCCCCTATCATATACAGTGTGGTCCATTAACTGTGCAACAAATGGGACATTTTTTTATTAGTTGTAAAACCGAAATTTAAATACCGCTAAAAGTTAGTGCATGTTCGATAACCATATCAGATGCCCTTATAATGGCTTCAAGTCAAACAATATACAGGGCAGGACAAAAAATATGAAATTCGTTCAAGAATAAAGTTACGTTATTTAAAAAAATATAGCAAAATTTTATTGAGAACAGTTGTTTAGAATCAAAAGTTATGCTCAAATACAAAGTCACGGCCTCCTATTCGAATTTTGATTCTTTTTTTGTCAAATTTTGTATTATCCCCGTATGATACATATTTTTATTATTCTGATTTTATTAAGAGTTTTTCATATGTAAATTATTATTAGTAAAGCATTTGCCTTGTTAAAAAGAATATTTGAGAAATTCTAAAGTTCTGTTAAATATCGTTGCAACAAACATGATGTGGACGCTCACCTAAAAAAATATAAATCCAAGTAAATTTTACAAATACGCTTCAAGTTGCTCAAAGTTATTTAAAAGGGATGTGGTTGTGGCTACTTTAAATACATATAAAGTCAAAATACTAAAAATATGTATCATACGGGGGTAATACAAAATTTTCCAAAAAAAAATCAAAATTCGAATAGGAGGCCGTGACTTTGTATTTGAGCATAACTTTTAATTCTAAACAACTTTCCTCAATAAAATTTTGCTATATTTTTTTAAATAAGGTAACTTTGTTCTTGAACGAATTTCATATTTTTTGTCCTGCCCTGTATATTGTTTGACTTGAAGCCATTCTAAGGGCATCTGATATGGTTATCGAACATGCACTAACTTTTGGCAATATTTAAATTTCGATTTTACAACTAATAAAAAAATTTCCCATTTGTTGCACACTTAATGGACCACACTGTATACCGAGTGATTATTACTTATTTAGAAAATGGAGTTTTGCGAAATTGCCAAAATCCGAAAAGTGCTATTTTTCGAAAATTAAGTAAGATTTCATTGAGATTTTTTTAGTATGTGTTATTTTTAGCTAACTGAACAATATCAAGGCCAGAAACCCCTTATTTTTTGTAACTTTAGCTAAAAATTAATTTTTCAATTTTTGAAATATCTTCCAAAATTTCACATATCAAGACATAATATTTTTTTAATAAGAAATTTGAGTGCCTCAACAACAAGGTCTTATGGCACTAGGTTACAGTAGGTAATTATAATTATATACATCACAGCAAATTAAACACTTGTATGTCTTGAAGATATAGCAGTAGCTGGCCTGGTTTGCGCGTGCTTCTTCGTATTTAGGGCACATACATAGAAGATGTGTTACTGTTAAGTTTGTGTTGTACTGTTCACATATTGGACGACGGCTTCGTTGTAGTCAATAATCGTGGGTTAACCTGGTATGGCCAAACTTGAGACGTGCTATCACTGTTTCTTCATTTCTTTTCAGATTAGTATTAGTCCATTTAGCAGGAAGGAGTGGTGTATAATAATTTTTGGTTTCTGTAATTCGCATCCATTTTGATTCCATTTTGTGGAAAGTTTGTGTTTTAACGAGGTTTTTAGATCTGTTCTCGTGTGATACAAGGTATTATATGTGTTCTTCGATGCAGCTTCTTTGGCTTGTTGGTCTACTTAATATTAAAATGCAACTTTCTTTATGTGAAGATTTTAAAGATTTATAATTCGAAAAAATAATATAAAATATTAATAACTTCTACAGAAGTAATTAACATTTTTTATACGTTTTTCCAATTATAAATCTTTAAAGTCTTCACATAAAAAAGGTTGAATTTTAATATTAAGTCCTGATATGTGAAATTTTGGAAATATTTCAAAAATTGAAAAATTAATTTCTAGCTAAAGTTACAAAAACTTAGGGGTTGTCTGGCCTTGAGATTGTTCTGTTATCTAAAAACCACATATACTAAAAAAACCTTATTGAAATCTTAATTACTTTCTGGAAAACGACACTTTTTGGATTTTGACAACTTCTAAAAACTCCATTTTCTAAATAAGTAAAAATTACTCGGTATATATGATAGGGGCTAAATAGGTTTTTAGAGTAGCACAAATTATTGACGTAAAAAGTGTAATTTGGAAAATTTAAAAAATATCCTATATTATGCCGACTATTTGGCGGACACTGTATATTAATTTTGGGTGGCTTAGAGTGCTTAAACAGTTACAGGATAATTCTTTGGGGTGCAGGAATGTAAAAAGATGCAGTGCCAACGGTCTTATACAGTCTCACATAAAGACGGCAATAAACACTTGGATCCGTTTAACAGATTTGTGTACACAAAAAGATATCTAACTAGATTAGTTGATTGACTACAAAATTTCCTCTCGTATTGGTATGAACTGATTTTAAGCCTTTATGATTATAATAGCAATTAATTTCATACATATTAAATATTATTTTATAAAATGTTTCATAAACGTGCTAGTTTAATTTTTGTAAATCGAACGTGATAATAATTTGTAAAACAGTATTAAAAATAGTGTTAGCCTTGATTTGAACGAAATGTAATCAGAGCAGACTTGGAAATATTGTAAAACAATGTAAGATCGAAGAAAAACAATTGGAGAAAGGAAGGTAAGCTATGAAGCGCTGTCAATTTGGCTTCCCAATAAATAATTGTTAATACGTGAATAAATACCATTTTCCCAATTCAGTGTCTGAAAATTAATTTTATATCCTTTGGGTACACTGTAGTAGATTGCAGTAATTTGTAGCACCTTTGCAGAAGTCTGAAAAAGTGTTTAATTTGTACATCGAGTGTTAGCTGATTTTTTCGAGATTGTGTACGAGCTTCGGGTAGTGCAATTCGAGCTTTGTTAGCTACAAGTAAGAAGCGACCATCGTGGCACGCAGTTGGAGCCCTAGGTTGAGGCAACGGCTGAATTGGAAGCGTTTTTGCAGTGGTCGAGTCGTTCTGCAAGGCGTTCAGCGACTTGTATCAGCACGCCAACGGAGAAAAAGGGGCCCAAGCATCGTGTGACTTGCTGGGGCTTAAGTTAAGCCCTAGTTTCCATTGGAAAAGCAACAGAAAGCTCAGAAAAGTTGAATTTTGTGAATTCCAAGCTTGGGGTCGATTTTATGTGCTTTTCCGGAAGAAGCGTCCTCTGAGTGCTTGTTGTTTGTGGTGTGTATTGACTTACTGCAATTTTTATCACCTAGACAACGCTTTAATTACGTAATCACAGATAATTACCGAATAATAATCAACTTGTTTTGCGAATTCTGAGGTTGGATCGCCATATTTGAATTAAGTTTCCATTAGTTAAATAATATTTTATTATACAAAGTGTTTATAAAGAATTTATTAAAAACGATATCACGATAATTAAGTTGATAGCAAATGTATTTCCTATAATTTATACAAATCAAAATAATACTTGCTAGGATGTAGAAACCCGACTTTTTCGATATTATTAAACATATTTATTTTAAATTATATAATAACCACTTCAAGTATAAACCATAACAATATATACACTTAAAATATATCGTAAATTCTAAAGGTTGCGCACATTAATCCAGTTTAAATTGCAATTCTACTTAACGTGTTATATTTCATAACAAATGGTAATACTAGTATCAGCAAATTCAGCATAATTGAAGTACCAGTCAGTCATAAAGTGCTGACTGTTTGTAACGTATTTGTTACACAGGCTGCGTTATGAAATATAGCGGTCCTATTAATTATTAAAAATGATGTTTTGGTTTCTATAATTTCTTATTCTGTCCCAGTTAGATTTTCCTGCGATTTTCTTGAGATGCTTCATTTCGATAGCATTTATTTTGATTTTGTCTTTCTTCCTTATTGTTTAATTTTCACATGCGTATGTTTTAGTTGGTATTGTTACCATATTATGGATTTTCCTTTTCACCGCTATGTCTATATCTTTATGTCCTAGTATTGTTTTGTTTATGCAATAGCATATTCTTTTTGCTTTATTTGCTCTATTTGTTCTTTCGGTCTCTATTTTCTCATCCTTCGTTATTATACTTCTGAAGAATTCGTGCTTCGCTATTCTTATCTATCAAAAACTTTGAATAATAGTAAAGTAAAACTTAATATGAAATCCATAGAAACTTATCCAAATATTTTTGCAAGATAAAAACATTATTTATCCAGCATATTAGCAGAAAGATGAAGAAGCTGTTAGCTATATTATTTTTTCAAATAGCGCGATGCTACGAATGTATGTTTGAGGGCCTGCCAGCTACACTCGGTGAAGACTGTGTGCAGTTCTTTAAGTAATGGGATAGGTCACGGGTGGTGTAGCTTGAACAAGCGTCCACGTTCGATCAGCAGAGTTAAGCAACGCTCTTTCTGGTCAGAACTTGGATGGAGTTCCACGGCTGCATCTCTCGGCGCCTCGTGATCCGGCTGTCACGGAAATAGTTGGTCCCGGCGGTCATAACAACATCATAGCAGTAGTTAGTGGGGTTGGAAGTCCCAATAAAATGCACAGCTACGCCTATAATTGGCCTAACGGCTGTTGGCTGAGTCTTTAATTACATCAAATCTACTCAGATAGGTCGAGAATATTTAAACTCAAATAGCAGTCAATAGTACAATATCTGAAATACAAAAGATAGGAGAACCAAAATCAGATACATACGTGATAGACTGTGCATTGAGTTGATTAGGCAAACATTGCATCTAATTGTCAAACAACAGGTTCTAACGGCAATACCCAAGCAAAGAGTGCACCCTCAAATAACATTTTATACTATTAACACAATTAAATAAGTAATCATGGGTTAATCCAGTAAATTGAAATTTACGCACTAAGAATAGCTTTAATTTCTCTACATTAATGCGCCTGAAGCTTGCAGTATGAATATAACTAACCCAGTTAAGCATAACCTGAGTTCTGAAGGAAGGTCAGCTTCTATACGGCTGCGGCAAAGCAGTTTATTAGGTCGTCAGTTACTTATCTAAGAGGCTTCTGCAGTAGTTGATTAAATTTCCCCCAAAGGGCTGGGGTGCCTACAACTATGCAGTATGCCGGTTGAGGATGCTTGCAGAGATCACCAGCGGATCTCCAGGCGATGTGGTCCAAAATCAAATAGGCGGAATCGATCGAGTTTCAATACTCCCTAGTGAACTAGAAGCTCCAGAAAAAATTCAGAACCTCCGGGGAAAAGCTAGAAATACCGGACGCAATTAGCTAAATGTAGTACGCTACCAAAATCTAAAATGAAGTAACCGCTTACCCTGTATAACAGGCTTTTCTGGGAAACGACAATGCAATTGTTTTGCTAATTTGACGCTATATACGGAAAAGAAAAAGGCATCGCTATTCAGGTCGCAACAATGCGTTTCATATATAGAAAAGGAAAAACCAAAGACTCGTGCATGACAATTAGGCCAATTGGGCTACGTTTATACTATTACGACGCCTTAAATAAAGAAACGTTTATATGGAAAATATTTATGCAAAAAATTAATTCCAAAGCTATGTACGCTCTTTACACCTGACAAAGCATACTCCGTTGTCCTAAGGTATCTATATCCTGCAATTCCTGTAGAAGGAATAAAAAGTAACTTTTATCAATTGGGATTCGAAACTTGTAATGTTAGCAATAGAAAATCTGACGTGACACCTCGCTTGCTTTTTGTTGATCTAAAGTCAACAAAAAATAATTAAGCCGTATACCTAATCTCAATTCCTTTTAAAATATGTGCCTCAGGTAAAACCACCTCGAACTGGAGCAATGCACGAGATGCCAATCCTGCAATTACACAAAAGCCTACTTGTTTGTGTGAAATGAGGTGAAGAGTTTGTCTTCCCATCATATACCTTACGTCGTGGAACCCAACTGGCGAACTATAAAGGGTTCATGTACCTTAAGTCGTGGAACCCATTTGACCAACTATAAAGGGTTCACAGTTTATCAAGGTCCTCAGAAAAGCAGCACACAAGCTAACAAACTATTTTCTAATACTTCCATATATCAAACTTCTGCCCACGCCACACAAGTAAAACCCAATATAAATCAAACCGCAGCCTCACCTATTAAATTAACACTTTCCAAGTTCTTAGAAGAAGGTAAAAACCTTCCTAATCAACTACTGCAGCAGAATAGTGTCATCCTATGCATGCTTACTATTGCAATAAACACCAGTGCTCCATAATAACAGATTTCCCCCACCAACATAAAGAAGATGTTAGAACGTTTCTTCACATAAACAAAATTGATGCGCTACTGGTATCCAAAGCCCGTTTTACCAAAAAAAATATAAAGATATTTCAATGCGAAGACTACTAAGCACATTATCTATAGTATGATCAAAAATCATTTTCATTTAGTATGGCAATGGAATATTTCCTAATTTATGAATGCAACTATAAATAACTTAAAAATCAAATGTTACGTTTGGGATTTAAGTATAACTGTAGTTATATTCATAAAGTAGGAACTAATCCATAGCCATACTAAATGAAAATGATTTTTAATCATACTTTAGATGGGACTGCCCATGGTAAAACAGTAGTAATGGTAAATAAACCAATGTGCATCACCATTTATTCAGTTAGTAATATGATTATCTTCAAGCCAGTAACGATATCTGTTGTCTATTGTCCGCGCATGCATATACTTAGTAAGGAGAACGTGACATATTTTTTTTATTAATAGGGCCCACAACTTATGATCAGTCCATTCACCCGTAATTCCCATCCTTAGTGCAATCATCATCCTCAAAGAAACTCAATCAGTTATTCACAATAACAATACAGACTGGTAAATATTCAGAACAGGCAAACCTTTGGGTGCTAAAGCAAAATTGAAAACGACAGGAGTGTTTTGGCGGCCGCATATCCTATTATAGCGCATAAACACCCGGCGATGGCATCGGGTATTTATAAGTGGTGCGACTCTTCGGAAACTATACGCTGGCTAAACTTTCTCTTGCAGGACGAGCAGACGAGTTCAAGTCTCTTTGAACCGATGGAAGTTATCTTCAAATCTGAATTCTGACATTGGTTAGCATCAGCAGTGGAGACGTCGAGGAGCATTTGTAGTTCTGCAGTTGACGTGATCAGTCTTTAGTCTGAAACTGTCTTGATTTTTGGTTTTGTTTTAGAATAATGCGCCGGCTGCATCCACTTTCGACACGCATACTTTTTATTTCCCGTCCAATTTCGTTTGCTACCCGTGCCTGTTCGAAAATTGCAAATTATTGAGATGGTATTGAGCCCACCACTCAACTCTGCTTGCAGCACAAATAAATAAAAAGCAAGTCAGAAAGCACAGAGTTGGGGTAGTTCATGCAGCTGCAAGATTTAGCGTATAAATTTCAATGTCGGTAGTAATAAAATGATTTTAGTAGAGAAGGCAAAGGGCAGAGCTCGTTTTTCATGGATGGGAGTCGATAATTTTAAATTAGCCAAAAATAAGAGGTTTGTTCAAAATTAAAGCCGAACCAAATAAATAGAACTGTTACAGAAAGGTTTATAATATGTACGTTTTAAATAAAGGTAAAGGAAGCAGAATTATAATAATACATTGCAAAGAGCATAAACCAGGCAGAACATGGCAATTTAATATCAGACAGCAATATTTGAAAATATGTAAAAAGTAGACAGTTGATGAAAATACGAGGAAAAGGACACAGCAGGATGTAAAACAAAATTGGTGAAGGAAGTGAACTATTAAAAAAAACAAGTCAGTGTAATTACGCGAGCGAGAAAGACAATCTAAATAATACAAAGTGCTAGTGGCGCTATGAGACAGAAATAGAAATTTTGTAAATCATTTTAGTTATAAGTAATATTAGTTAAGAAAGTTATTGTATTGAACTTGGTCTACATCCGTTTTTATAATCTAGATAAGCATTTGTTAATAACGACCATTAGACAGAAACAATGGAATAAAAATTAATTGTTGACACACAGTTTTTGGTCTCTCATTTAAATGCAGTTTTAATATAGACATATTTAATTTACAATAATAAAAAGTACATCATTGTGTAGCCAAGTTACCAGTGCACCAGTGAAAGTGTGGATAGCGAATTCCCTAACAAAAAAATAATTTTCTTCGTTACCACCTTCAGAGGACTTCGGCCAAGACCAGCTCAAAATTTCTATCATTAGTCACGGGCAGAATTGAGTTCCTGAGCCCGAGATTTCAACAGTAAAATATCCACCCAGCGTGTAGGAGGACTCCACAGCAGTCACAGCATTCCAGGCTTCCAGCTTCAGGCAGATACCATCAGGAGCCGCCGTCGGAACGAGCTACCGCAACACTGCAGAAAGCTTAGGTTAGATTTCAATCATAGTATCGGCGTCAGAAACGGGAAAGTTACAATTAGAACAAGAGTACGTCTTACTGAAGAGAGATCCAGGCATATTAAAGCATCTATCAAAAGCAATTATGCAAGAATAGCATAAAATTTAGATTTGAGGTTAGAAAAAACAGTCACAGGTGAGCGTCTTTTAACAATCAAGGATCGGGTTTGCCTTAAAACAAAAGTTACCCTATCGAATGCTCATAAACTCCTTTTGTTAAATTAAATCACAAACGCGGACCGCAATACAATAAACCGATTTGTGTAGAACTTTAACAGCGTAGCAAAGTAGCGACTGCGCGGTCGAACTAAATTCACAGCCCATTGGCGTATCACATAAATTTTAATATTAACGTACCGGGGTACCCAACTCTTAGGAATGAGTTTTCTTGCCTATCGAGCTAGCCTTCTGTAACATTAAATTGCAGATGAATGAAGTACAATAAAGGGCATAATACTGTTTTATTTGCAAGCAATTAACAAACCCAGCCAAAACAGAGTTATGTTTAGTCAGTCTAAAATTTGACCTAAATAAAAATAAGTTTGCAGGTAGTAGTAATTACAAATAAAATAATCAATCATATCATTATATTTATCACATCATACCATTGCAATATATCAGTCAGGCAATGGAGCCCGCAAAAGTCTCACCTATAACCTCTTCTCTCCCTGCGTTTAGTAATGAATCGCTTCGACTTGATTTTATGGAGGAAAAGCCTAAAAAACGATTTATTTGAATAAACGAAGTGTTTCAAACAATGGAAAAGTAATGTTGTATTCAATTTACTTTGGGAAAACCTTCGTTAGAAGGAAATTCGTGAAAACAGCGGCAAGTAAGTGTCCAAAATAAATAAAACAATGCTTTGTGCACAATAAACACTACACAATTCACACTCAATTTTGTCTACTCAATTCACAGCATTTTTTGTATGTTGCTGGGATACCTTTGGCAAAGGTACACTTGGAATTTAGCTTAGCAACTGACTCTGAAGTACCTTTTTTCAGCAAGGTGACGTATTTTGGTACAACTTATATACATATACATTCTTCATAAGCTTGTTGACGACCGGTCGAGGCCCTTTTGATGAGTTTTCTTCCTGGTTTTGCAAAAACCAGCCTTTAGTTTCAATGAGCAGCGTTTGATGATGGAATAACGCTTCTGATAGTGGATTGAGAGAATACATCACACAATCACACCAGGTCAAAGAGAAGAAAAATATAAATACAGCCAGATTCACCCCGTTAGCACCAGAAGGCTCATCAATATCCAAGAACACAACCACACCAGACTAGAAAGAAGAAAACAGCTGAAAGAACAAAAAACGAGAAGGCGAAGAATGAAGGACCAACCGGCTCACAAAAAACAACCCACACAATATACCTAATCTCTTACATGCGTTCTCCAAGGTGAAAAACAAACGAACGGCCACAACAAAAATGTCCCCAACTGGAGATCTCAAAGCAAACCAGTCAACAGCCGACATGGCAAAACGCCAGCAGCAGTACACTGAAAACTCTACTCAAAAACAGTGGATCAGTCTCTTCAACAACAAAAGTGCTCTGAAGCAAACCTAAAACCAAAATGTACCAAAACCAACTACAAAACTGAATTAACTGCCAGCTGCAAGCTGCTCCAGTGTCGCTAGAGGAAGAACTAGATGAAAAAGCTCCCTAAAGTAATCTACCCTGCAATGCCCAACCAACCACCATAAACTTTTAATTACCTATAACTGTCCTTAGCTGACCTTCTACTGGATTAGTCCTACTTTTGAATTAGAATCACCAATACTAAGTGTAATTTTCCTGTTTGGGATATTTTGCGATGTGTTTTCAAGTTCTGCGTAAAACTTTTCTACATCAGTTTCTTCAGCGACGCTGGTAGGTGCGTAAATCTGTGTTATGTTTCAGATCGTTGGTTTGGAGTTGCTCTTTAGAGTAATTATTCTATCACCAACTGTTTCATAACCAATAACAGATGGCATTACACTTTTGCCTATCCATGCTTACTTGCTTGCCACTGGATGATGTAAAATGTCCTAAGACTTGATAGTGTGTTTCTGCTAGTCCGATTATGGTTTTATATTATATTTTAGTTGTTTAATTCAGTGTCTAATATGAGCAGTGTTCACAATTTTCTGATGCAGGTCTGCTTTAGTAGCTATTTCGCCTGGAGAAAGTACAGCTTCGGGGGTCAACCGGATGGAGGGGCTTATCCAAGGCTTTGCTGGCATTTATAGCTAGCATTCATATAATTAATTCTCTGGAAAGTATGTACCTTTACGTAGTAGTTTCCCGTTCCTTCCTGCACCTGTAAGCCAACCGTTGTTGGCAGCCGTTAAATCTGGCTGATTGCGCTGCCGTGCCTGTTTGGTCCGTGTGAGTTTTGATTTTCTTTCCATTCGGTATATCTACCGAACTTTCTTCTAACCGCCACCTAGGGACGCGCCCAGTAGCACCTACATGCTCCCATGAGGCAGATCTGATTGCCTGAAAAATATAATGTGTTATTTCTAAAAAGAAACTGGTTTAATACTTGTATGATTGTCGGACAACGCAAATCATGCATTGTTTTGTACTAAAAAAAGAAGTAACTATTTGTTGTGCATATTATTTTGTTGTTCCTCTTTTGTGTTTTATCTGTGATATGTTGTGATTTCTTTCTTTTATTTATCTTCTTTTAAAAATTTTTAAATTTTTCTAATTCTATTGATCTGTACTTGTTTTTATTATTACTTTCCTCGTGTATAGGACGAAGAAAGTATTGTAATCGCGAAAAATTTAAATACAGATATTTCTTCAGATATTCACATTTCATGGTCTCTAGATGACGAAAAACAGGTTGTCTGTTTATCTGTATGTCTCTGTGTTGCCGGTATAACTCAAAAAGTATTTGCTACAAGAAGACTAAATTTTGCATGCAGATTATATGTTTGCTTGGCAAGAAGCCGAGAAAATGTTGACAAATATGGCTTCACGTTGGGAGGCCTATAAATTTGCAATGACCTCTCTTGTCTTATTTGTTATTATTTTGGTACAAAATTAATAAGTTAAATTAGGGCAAGTCACCACACAATTCTCAAGTGATTTTTATACTGTGCTATATTTCGCGTGTCAGTAATTTAAGGCTAGTTAAAATGAAATGTATTAGCTGATGTTCAAAACAAAATTGTTGAATGCCTCTTTCTTAATATTTTATTGAACTGCAATATTATTTAAGCTAGCTCTCGGCAAACACAACACTGCGTATCTCAGGTTGGGTTCATAATTTCACTATATTCACAAATTAATAGTTCATTTCAGATTATTCGTCTTTGAGTAGCTCATATACGCGGTTCTGGTTGATAAAATTTACAATCTGTCAGATGACACAAAAACTTCGTCAGTGCAACAGCAATTACTTAAATGTTTAAAAAAAATCGTGAAGTTAACAAGAAATCGTCAGGTAATTTGATTCAATTATCGCTTGGCAACAAAACTCCACTTCATTGTTACAGGGATGACGTAGATACGACGCCATCCATACACTTGTTTCTGCTGTTTGAAATCTTTGCAAAATCCGCAAAAGTTACTGACGCCATGTAATTTTTGGATTATTACGGCGTAGCTGGGCCCTTGGATATTAAATAGTCTTCTTCAGCACAGTTCAATCTCGTATTTTAATCAGTTTTCCGAACTCTCACACTCGATTTATAGCTAATTCTAACCTCGTAAAGATTTCAACTTTGCTCGGAGATAGTCGCAGATGACGCTGCTGGAATTTATCTGCTGGAAACGCTCCCCTGCTTGCAACTTTCACTCAGGATGCTCCTGGAGACCCCGCTGATGTGATTCAGTGTAAATCTCTGGCTTCCAATGCTTAATTGTGCCAGATCGAAGTTCTAAATTTTCAGTTGTCGGCTGCCGATCTTCAGTCGCAGATGAAATTGGAAAATTTTTAATTTTATCGTGGCGGAAAATGCCACAAATACTTCCACTGGTGCACAGTGACGTGTACAATAAAATGCAACACTTTTTATAACTGGTAAACACTTTTTATTTGCCAAATATTAATTTTAAGAGAGCACAATTTCGCTCAAACTGTCTTAATTTATAATTTCCATTATCCTCCCAATTTTTTTTTACAAAAACGCATTGCGTTGCTATGTTACCGCGATAATTTTTGTTAATTAGAAATGAGTTTTGATAGCAAAATACACAAATAGTGTAAAGTTTGATTACATAAATCTTAACTTATCATTTTCTGAAATCTAAAAAAAAATCTCCTTTGCTTATAACTATCATTGTTTCTTCCGTTACGCACACAAATGATTTGAAATCACTGCTCTGCCTTTTCACTTTGTCTTATTAATGCACTAAAAACTGAGCTCAAATTTACACACGTTGCTCGCTTTCTTTCTTTTCTGTTGCTTAATTTCGGGAGTGCTCTTTGCAATTTTCTATTATCTCTTATTCCGATCTCATTTACCTTTCAGATTGCTTGCCATTCACTGACCTGTACTTTTATTAATAATTGCGCTCATTTTGTCGGCACATAACAAACCTTTTGTGTCAATTAATTTTGTTTGGCCTGGCGTTAAATATGCAAAAACTTATTTTATTTAATTATATTACTTTATTTAAACTCTCTGAAATATGTTTTGCTTATGCGTGCCTTTATCTGCTTAAGTACTACTTCTCGCATCTCCTTCCTAATGCATTTAATACTTTTATTATTGTTTAAATTGCAATTTCATAAAATATCTTAACTCTGTGCTTTATTGACTTGGTTAAATATTTTGCACTATAAACAGAGCCAAGTTGTAGCTTTAAAACCATATCAATATATGCTTTAACCGGGAAATAGATAATTTGCACATAGCTCACACTATACCCTTCAGAAAAATGGGACCCAACAGATACAGGGTAAATGTTGTAAAAGCAAAAAAAGGGCCAAGAATAAATGCGTTGTATTTAAGGCAGCCGCATCTCCCCGGTGCGATGTGTCCTACGTGTCAGGGTGCAACTAGCGGGCGGTTTATTTGCGGGCTACGGGAATCCTTGAAATAGCATCACAGTCTCGTTCACTTACGCTGAAGTTCGAATTCTACGGCCGGTAATGTTTTTTATTTGAAAATTGCTGTAATTCGCATTACCAAGTGTGCTATTTTATTTTTTCACTATTATTACTAACGTGAAGATATTTTTACTCCTGTTTTCCTTTGCTTTTTAAAATTTCTTAGTGTTACAAGGTCCACTGACGACGAAAATTCCGAGTAGAGATCTTTGTCAATTTTTTTGTCATTTTGACTAATTTAGTTTTATTTAAGATTCGAGGATTTGGAGAGTTGAAACAAATAGTTAATTTTGAAAATTCATAATGCCGTTTACGTATTCGCGTTAAGAAGAAGTTGGAAAAATTGTTATGTAAGGGTCAAAAACAATTGAACATCTGTAAAGAAAATTCAATTTTCTATCAATTCGCATTAACTACTAGATATAGTATAATTTAAAACAATCCTAGGTGCGTTGTTAATTGTTTTGTATTAATAATAAATTAAAGATCATTATGTTCTGTAGTAGAGGACGCCTTTATGATCAAATTTTTGAGCATTTTTTGTATCTCTAGTAGTTTTCGTTTTAAGCAGCCCGCAATAGTAATTTGACCACCCTGTTCTGGATTCTGGATTGTATGCGAAGGGTGAGTTACCTCACATGCACCTACGCAGCATTAAGTAGGTTCATTTTGTTATTTCCCCAATAGCTCTTTAGGTTGCGTATCACTCAAGCCATCCAATCCTTTGAATGTACTTAAGGATAACCGCAACTGGAGTGTTTGACTCCTGGATCCTCTGACTCTTGTGAGAACTGGGCAGTGGCACAGAACGTGTTCTGATGTCTCGTCATTCTCGTTGCATCAGCGACAGTTTGGGTTGTCCGCCAGTCCCATCATGTGCATATGTTGGTTTAGAGTGCAGTGTCCAGATAAGATATCCACGACTAGTTGAAGGTTCATTTGGGACAGTTGC
>OW679194.1:247029544-247184761 GCA_940337035.1 Agriotes lineatus
GGCCGGGGCTGCGGTAAACTCACCCTTAAATTACGTAGTTTAGTATCTGCCATTTGCTTGTACGTAAACTTAATCTTATTAGTATTAAATTAACGGCTGTGTCTAGGGAACCGAACGCGGTACCCTTTTGTTCAATTTCAAGCTTCCGTGATTTGTTTGCGCGATTTTAATATGTTTAACAATGTAAAGGGGCATATTCAAGTAGATTTTGGAGCGTTCATTGACTTACTTGATGTCTTTGCAATAGAAAACTACCTAGAATTTTATATGGCCATATATACTCGTCAGTGTTTTCGCTTCGTAGAAATTTTGAGTACTAATATAGTCATTTTGAGCTGGCACTCGGGGTTAGACGTCAGCTGATTGCTTGGATAGCTCTCTTCTGCCACGCCCTGCCTCACGGGATGCGTGCAGACTATTTATTTATTTAGCTAGATTATTGTTAATGTTTTTTTTTCCTATTCGCGAAACGCCGTTACAGGGTGATACAATTTTAATTACTTATGCCGCACCCAACTAATTATTTTAAAGTGTTTGTTTTGTCGTAGCTTGCCTTGATATATATTTATTGTTGTACTTGCTTTTGTGTGTGGGTATTTCTGGCACTATAGTACGCACCGATTTATTTGAAATAAAGCTGTGATCTATTCTTTGGTTGTTGGTTTGTTTATTTTTGACTTGCTGGTTTTTATCCTCGACCTTGTGTAAGGTCCGGCACAAGGAATTGGATCTGAGTCTAGGACCTGGCGCACATTCTCTTCGTATTTCGTATAGTGTTCTTTTCAGCATAGTTGGAACCCTGCGACCCTCGCGGCGAGCTAGCCCAATTAGGCCGATAGTTACCAGCCGGCAAAATAACTAATATAACTTTCGCCAAAAGGTAAGGCCGACCGTCTACCTTCCCTGACAGTGGGGGTACAAGTGGAAACAGATCCCAGTGGGCCCCGAGTGGAATTGCCCGAAGACGACCTCTTGCTTCAAATGCCAGGTAGAGAAGAGCGCTTGTGTTCCAAAAACTTTGGCAACCTGCGTCTTATCGCAAGGTGCGCGCATTCAAAATTCGAAATTCCCTTACTGCTACTCTCGGAAAATGAAGATGTGAGCGGTGTACTAATAAACTAGAGATGTGAACGCCAACGTTCTAAGAGCGCAATCCATTATAGGAACCTCAAACAAGTACAACGGTGCTTTATCATTTCAACGGCTTTTGTTTGTTATTCCTTGAAATAAAGCTTTTCAAACATTAAATTGTTTTTATGTTCAAAAATCGCCTATCTGACAAACAGTTGAATTTACCTGTATGCAGTAAAATATCGAAAGAAGGCCCAATTTCCAAAAATATAAAAATATACAGGGCACACCATTTAAAAAACAAACCGAAACTGTATAGCATTAATACTCAGAGCCACCAGTTTACAACCAAAGTCTACTGTTGGTACTTGTTGCCAAGGTATCCAACAGATTTGTTAAAAAGGTAAAATGCGTTATCCTGTTTTGCGAAATTAATTTGATGTAAAAGTTGGACCCAGCAATTGTAAAGTATGTTCCAAAATTTGTCTTTTCTAAGTAAATTTGAGAATACGACTAAACAGAATTGCCTGGAGGCTGGATCAGGTTTCTGTTACTTTGCACTGGTTCTTTGTCCCTAATATTTTAAGCACAGGAGTGACACTGCATACCTGTTTTAAGACAATGTAGTCAATATCACTTAAAGGGACGATAATTATGCTACCCGGAATCGCAGCCTCACGTTTAGTAAATTTTTGGCTTGGAGAAGGGTAGCATCGATGTAACTAAATCAAACAGTCAATGTCGATTGGTTTTATTACAAAAATAAATGGGCTTTTATACAAATATAACTGCTTACTTACTAAATAAAAACATTTCAAAGTGTAAAGTATAGTTCAATGGAACGATTCTAATATTTCAAAATAATCAGTCAGCAGTAAGCGATTCTGGTTCCGCGTTGTCTGCAAGTTCGTGAGCTGACCTCGAAGTTCTAGGTCATGTCGTAACATAATATGCTTAGTGATGCTAGCGGTCTTTAAACCGACTGATTATGAAAGCAAAACGGCTTTTAACTTATGAACGGGATTTCGTAAATTTTGAATTGAATTTTATATCTGTTTAATGTAAATTAAACAACGACTTTACAAAACGTGTTACTAAAACCTCTGAGTAGTCTATTCCTGTCTTACTAGATTATATTTTTGTAAAGTACATTCATTCATAAATATTCTAATGTCTTTTTTGGATAAAGTGTTCGATTTTTTAACTCTATATCCTACAGGAAATTTCGAAAATGTTTATAAATCAGTATTTCTTTGACTAGGTTAAGCATCAAAATGGTAGAACCTAATGTTGTTGCCTTTACATCGGTTGATATTTCCTCGACATAGGCCAGGACCACATTTCCTGAAATTTTACTAGCCATCTGGCCTCGCCGTAGCTGTGGGCCTTCATTTGTTTGCGTCGAACACATGTTTCAAAGTTGTTATTACCACCGGCGTTTTCGCGGCCAGTAAAATAAAAAAAGTTTTTTCATAAGGTCGTCACATCATTGCGGGTATGTAAATCCGGGATTCTATTACATTCGCACCATTTTAATCAACATAAATTTCGTTTATACCCGCGTACAAAAATACCATAATTCTAACGAAGTCGAGAAACTCTCGGAAAGGGTGAACGTGCGCGGGAAATCTTGGCGCGCTTAACGGAAAGTCCGCGAGTTTTCCAGTCGCGGCCTGCGTCGACGACGACGTGCGCAAGAACTTGCGCTCGCTTCCAGCAGTCAGTGCGGGCTAGTTGATATCAAACTGAAAGCAGTGTAAAGCAATGTAAGGAAATGCTATGATTCCACTTCCAATTAACCCTAGAACGCATACATCTAAGAAAGTTACATTAACGTATATGTCGTGTCGTATACGACACCACACCTTTTTTTGTTTAGTGAGGCACTTTAACTTTACTATACACACTTTTTAATATCTGGAAGACAATTTTGACAGCATAGATGCATATTAAAGCGCAAAACGGAAGTTTAAGTTGTTTATATCTATTTATGAGTATGAATAAAAACTTACATTCTAAATTAATTTTTAAATCTAAGGCAGCTGATCAGGTACTAATATCTACGTTAAACAGTTTTGCCAAATAACTAGTGTGATTTTTTTAAAACCTCAATTGCAGCAGGCCCTCGATAGCCTGATTCAGTTGGCAGTACTGAAGTGTACTGTTGGTGACACTGTAAGTCTATGTCAAATTCGAGGTTAGCAGATTAGGTTTTGCGTCAGTCTGTGTCAAAGTTGACGCAAAACCTAACCTGCTAGCTTCGAATTTGACATAGACTTACAATGTCACAAACAATACATTTCAGTACTGCCATCTGTATCAGGGTATTCAGGCCTGCTGAAATTGAGTTTTTAAGAAATCACTCGGTAGTCTCTGTTCAGCACATAAATTACACTGCAGGTTATCAGGTTAGGTTTTGCGTTAGTTTTGACACAGACTGGCGCAAAACCTAATCTGCTAACCTCGAATTTGACATAGACTTGCAGTGCCACCAACATATTATTCATACGTTTGAATTTCCATAGCCCGCAGAGGATCAATTTTTTTGGATCTCGCGATATTGGCATCATAACCTCAAAAAGTTATTTAATGTCAATTGAAATTAGTTCTAATCATCTGTTTCCTTTTAGTAATTATAGTTAAAATATTATCGAGTGACCTTTGTAATATGTTATTTTGGTTGCATGGACGACTCTATCTGTTCGGCGGCTCGAGTATAATAACTAACTGGCCATCCTATAAACACAGTAGTGATAATTACTATTAACAAATTCCACTTCGCATTACGTTACTATGAAATATATCTACATAAACTGGCAGATGGCAAGTTGTTTCCGACCAACACCTACCGAGAAAACTTGTTACGTGATTGCATAGATGGCGTCATATACGACACCAAGTAAGTAAAGAACTAATTATAAAGGTTGTAACAATTTTTGGAAATTAAAAATGAAAGGGATATATTAACAATAATCTTCTGGAGAGGTACTGAAAATATGAATACGATAACATCACAGCAAATCACCAAAAACTAGATAGTAAAATAGGTGGTGTCTCATATGACGCCACCTATGCGTTCTAGGGTTAATATAAAGTAAAATTGTAAATGAACAGCTTAGAGAAAAAAAATCTAGTTATAAAAATAGTTTGGATTGAATACTCAGTTATAACGAAACGGTTAAAGAAAAAATAAATATGAAATACAGCTGATTTTGGAGGTTTCAGCGGCCATTGTCAATATGTAACCAACGACTTCCAGGATTGGACCGTGTCATTGTTGAAAAAGAAGAATGCAATTAACGTTACATTGTATTTTATGTTATACACCAAAACTCGTTGGCAATAGATAACAATGCAAAAGACAATTTATTTGGCTTTAAATAGAAGAAATTGTAAATGGGACTAAATAATATTAATAACCTAACACTATAAATAAAAAATATCCTAAGCATTGACCTTAATAAAACATGCCCCTGCTCCATTGTATCAATAGATTGTGGAACTGCGATATCTGACGTAATGAGATATACTACTGTACCTACTTTATTTACAATTTACATTAGGCAAATATGTATTAACTTCAAGTATTACTGCAGTCCTGATTATTATTTTTATAGAATATTACAATATCAACAAAGCATTTAAAAATATATCTAGAGAGTGTATCTAATCGATTGTAAAGAAAGTGCACTACGATATTCTACGTAAAATTTTGAGTAGAATATCTTAATACCAAATTGATGGATTTGTCTTCATGGTTGTAAAAAAAACTTTTTTCAGATAAAGCACCTTTTCTGTTCTAAATACGTCAACATTTCATCAAAAAAGTTGTTCAAAATGTAAAATTATGGTCCCATACAAAGTACTTCATCCAATATACACGGTCTCATAAAAGTAATACTATTTCTAAAATTTTGCATGCAACCATAATTTTACACATTAAATAACTTTTCTTGATGATACTTTGATGTATTTAGACAGAAAAAGTACATCACCTGAATTTTTTTTTAACTACCACTCCTTAAAGCTCATGAAGACAAATCCATCATCTTGGGATTAAGGTCTTCTACTCAGAGTTTTACGTACTAGAATATCGTAGTGCACTTTTTGTACAACCGATTACATACACCCTGTATATGTAGGTAGACCTTGAACTCAAAATAAAGTAGAGTAGATGAAGCTAAACTTCTAATAAATATATTGTACCGTAAAAATTCTATTTGCGACAATTCTTCAAGTGAGTCTTATAGTTGACCTAGTCAGCTGCATACCGTAATATTCTAGTCCAGGGGTCGGCAACCTTTTTCGGACGGCGGGCCATTTTCAAAATAAATTTTTTTTATGCGGGCCGCACATTCAAATGTAACTTAAATAGTGCTTTTATATCATATACGAGTATAAATATTATTAAAAATAAATATAGAAAAAAAATTATGTTTTATTGACATGCTATAATAACAATAATGTTAGAGAACACCAAATTTTACAATTCTTAAAAGGAAAAAAAAAGAAAATACAATTCCAATTAAATATGTATAATATGTAAATATAAAATATATAAATATAAAAAAATATAACAATATTGTAGTGACACGTCATAACGGCTGTCAACCATGAACGCACATATGAACATACAGTAGCAAACTGGCGAAATGAAAGAATTAGTGATGGGCCTCTCCGGAATGAATAATCGGAAAGTTTCCGATTGTTCAAAACAATCGGAAGGTTCCTCTTATTTCGGAACTTTTCGGAATTCGATTATTTTACTGTTCGCTGCACAAAATTCGGAACTTTCGGAATTCGATTATTTTACTATTCGGTACACAAAATGAGAAACGAAATGCCAATTTGAACTGAACGGAATACGGAATGTTGTATTGACTCACTTGACTGCTATATGCTGGTTGGCGAATGTCGACGGGTCGCGCCGTGTGCGCACGTGTATGATACGTGAATGGCACTAATGGCAGTGGTATTTCGTAGATTAATTATTAGATAGTACACCTACAGACTTCAAATTCAAATATTGTTTTATACTCTCTATTATGTACTTTATGTGCTATTAAACTTTAAAATATCACTACCATTTTCCGAAAGTCTATTAACGTAACTACTGTAATAATTTGAAAAAATATTTTATTTCCTCATATCCCACTGTGCGACTCAAACTCATAAATTGTTTTTTAGGATACTGCATTGCTAACTAGCGTTTACATAGTTACAAACGAGTCCGGTAGATAAAATTTACCGGCCTAGACCAGTAGTAATAGAACTACTACTAGTCTAGGCAGGTAAATTTTATCTACCGGACTCGTTTGTAACAATGTAAACGCTAGTTACCAATGCAGTATTCTAAAAAAATCTTATACGATACACGACCGGTAGCATTTTTATGGCCTTGCCAAACATACAGGTCTCGCCCTACAGTTCGACCTGTAAAGTATTGGCGCGGTCATAAAATTGTTGCTACCGGTCTAATAACGTAAATAGCTACTGACCGTCCTACAAACCCAAAGAATAGATGCCAACGCAGAGAAGGGCTTACGGCGCGACGGCGAGCGTTCTCATTGCAAATTTGCACGCACTTGATCTTCCTTCCGCTTGTTGTTATTTCGCTCGTTTTCCCTTGCTTGCATTTACGGAATGTAATATAATCGGATGATATTCCGATTTTATAAACATTCCGAAATGGAACATTCCGATTATTGAAATCATCCGATTATGCCCATCACTAGAAAGAATGCTACACTTGCTAAGCGAGACGTCGTATTCGCTGGGGAGTGGGGATTAAACTTGCGCAGTAAAATAGGTTTCCCACTATGCTTCTGTTTGTCGCGCATTTTTGTCACCGGCCACATTTCGGCACGCTTACGCTCTAAGTTTGTTGATTTTTCCTAAAGTTATATTGGTGCTTTGGCGGGCCGCGCAAAAAGTTGCAAAGGGCCGCATGCGGCCCGCGGGCCGCAGGTTGCCGACCCCTGTTCTAGTCTATTGACGTTTCTTCTTGTAGATAAAGATGATCAGTATAGCAATTGTAGCAAAGCCTGATGTCAACGTCCGATATTCACAAGAATTCAAATGAGAATCAGAATCGTTATACAGTTTGTCTGACGGAATCCGGAACATAGGGAAACGCTAATGGTAAATTTTGCTAAAGGTAAAATAGAGCCGTGGATATCTGGAGTTCGCAGCGTTGCATTAGTCGGATGTGTCATTTCGCGTGCATAAAATGAGTTCATTTACATCGTTCTGCCTAAGTTAATTTTGAACCTAGATAAATCAGTTTTAACTATATTATACATCATAATTCGTTTTCCTTTATAGTACAGTTTTATTTTTACTTATAACAAGTATTAACTAACTGTGAACACTTTAGAAAAGGATGATTCTCTGAGATTTCGCATTTATTTGCCCGTCACAATAACTGCTGCCTTGAAAAACAAAGTTCCTCATTTAAGGCATCCACGGCCCTCGTTGATATTTAGCAAAGTTTACCATTGGTGTTTCCCTATATTGCACATGACGTCAGACACATTGGGCAATATCACTACTATAAGATGTAGTCATGAACTGACAGATAGTAGGCTGTTAATAGTGTGATTATTTATGCAAACCTGTATGTGTAAGCAAAATTGTACGCATCTGCTGTCGAACAGTGGAGCTGCGAACATCGAGCTATGTCTAAGTGGACGAAAAATGGGTATCGTAGACCAGTAGAGTTTTACCCTACAATTTTTCTCGAGGGTTACCGTGGCCCCATGGCCAGAGGAAGTGAATAAATAACTCCTGTCGTCTTGTGACTCTCCTGATTATCTATATTTAGTTGGTATCGAGAGTTCCAGAGAGGAAATTTCAGTTTTGCTGGCGTTCTTTGGCCAAGACGGCGGAACATGCTACAGCAAGAAATACGATTGACATACCAACCTTGTATATATGTGTATCTCTGCACCTACGGTGCAGAAAATTGTACATAACCACCTGCATGCTGAAAGAGCTTGTCCTCTGTGGATCCTACATTTATTAGTGAAAGAGAATATGACGCACCATGTCTTTTGGTATTTGGAAATAATGAGGAAGCTTGAAAATGGAACTTCTGGTAATGTAATCTAATAAACCACTTCCAGGATTGGACTATCTCTTTATTGAGATTGAAGAACTCAAAGTTGGATGCGATAGTTAGATCACGGTACCTCAACGTGTGAACTGTGACACGTTAAGTTACCGTGCTCTTCGTTACATAATGACAAAAGCCTTGAAATCATCTGAAATATTCTAATAATATCAATAGAATCGCGACAAACGAAAAAACTTGGTTGTATACCTACGACGTAACATGCTGTGGGTGTTTATAGATGAGACAGCTTCAGTTACAATCAGAAGGTTTTGGTCAGTGAAAAAGAGAATGGTTGCCGTGTTCTTCATAGCAAAGGAAAATTGGAGCGAGTGGTGTTGAAGACGGTCACTGCTAAATTGGTGCAGATAACGATGCCAACCTCCCATTCTTTAGGAGTCATGTCCAACACATGCTTTCTGCATCACGACAACGGCCCTGTACATTGAACCAATGCGTATGTCGTCTATTTGCCAACGACCAGGTCTTGCATCCTGTGATTTTGTCTTCTTCCCGTATATGATAGATTGACTTAGCGGGAAGGACGATTTTCAATGATAAGAAAGAAACTGCTGAAGATATAATAAATAATATGCTAAGCTACCAGAGGGAACGTGGGTATTCTACGTTGTTTTGATTATGGGTTATGCCGGTGCTTGTCGAAGAGAAGAGCTCACTAATATATAGACGATATTGATATCAGAGCTGATGTAATTATGGTATCTATACCTAAAACAAATAACAATATGTCAAGACTATTTGCAATTACGGATTGCTATTATAAAAACATACATTAATCTGAGACCCATTATCTTAAAACATAAACGTTTAATTTTAACTTTTGGCAGTGGCCATTGCATTAATAGTCCGATTGGGATAAATATTATTGGAAAAATGCCACGAATAATTGCCGAATATTTGAAATTGACAAATGTTTAGATTTATACTGGCCACTGTTTTCGACGGTCCATTGTCACCCACTAGGTAAATTCAGGCGATGACTTAGTGACAATAAAAACGCACGAAGGTTGGAGATCTTCATCTGTTCCAGAGGGCTACATCGACAATTCTATCCAGAAAGAAAATAGAAGTAGCATAAATGATTTCTTCAGAGAGAACTCAGCCATCTACATCATTTTTTCCACTGTGTTTAAGTGCTACAAAGTCATCATCGTCATCTTTAGTTACTACGACCAACAGAATTGAAGCTACTGGTGACCACAAAGTTTAACAAAATTTCGTGTCAACTGTAAACCAAACAAATGTAACTGTGAATGCAAATGGCACAACAAATGCCACTATCAAAGTATTCGATAACTGCACAATTTATAATTAACATGTTAGACGTAATCAAAATGAAGTTGATGAGTTGTTTGTCCTTTGTTTAGATAATTTAGTTATTAGACACTATATACTCCTTTCTTTTAATAAAATAATCTCTGTTTTCAATAATCGTTCAAATTTACAATAATAATAACTGATCATAATACACACCGCACACGACATCAGCTGAAATTTTGAGGTTATGTTGTCTTCGTTGGTCGCTGACTCCCACTATATCTGTAAAAATCATAAATTAATTGGGTAACATGGATTATACCACTCCCTCTAACATCAAACAATGAAAAACTGCAAAGTGCATAGTTACTCATGTACTAACTTTTGATAATGTACATAGCAACTGATAATCACATACCTTCCTGATTAATAAGTGATAGTCACATTCCTTCACAAACATAGCGTAATCTGCAGTCAGTACAATTGCCATAACAACCACATTAACTGTACTTTTAATATCCTTTATCTAATAGACGTGTCTGTCTGGGACGCTGTTTCAGCAGCCAAACCGTAAGAGATAGAGAAAAAAGTTATTAAAGTTATATGTTTGGAATCGTCATCTCAGGTCAGGAACCGAATTTCAGTCTCTAACACTAATTATTATCTTAATTATCCTAATCCTAACTTTTTAGGTTAGATTCTAGGCAAATCTTATCAAGGCGAATGCGACTGGTAGTTTGCTACCAACAATGACGTACGTGTGGTGAATACGCGTTCTATTTGCAAAACGGTCTTTTTTGTTTTTTTAAATGAGACATTTGTCTCACCGGGTTGCTAGTTTATAAATAAACTGTTCAAACGTTGTATATTGACTCGTGATATAATCTAGCCGAATGCAACTCGTGTCTTCTTGATTATCAAATCATTTCTGTTTCCACTCGATATATTGTTTTAGGCAATCACGCGAGTCCGAAGGACGCGTATAAACAGAAATTATTATTTGATAATCAAGAACCCACTACTGCATTATATTGCACAGGCTCCACTTTGCGGGGCCTATAAATATGCGATAAACTGTTGTAAAAGCTACAAGCAGATTATATTTTTTATACTGTGCTCACTTTGCCTGTCAGTAATTTAAGGCTGGTTAAAATGAATGTAATAATCAATTGCAAAAATAAAATGGTTGATTGCTCCTCTTTCTATTTTATTTAACTGCAATATCTAGTAACGTTTAGCTCACGGCAACCACGAAAACTGCTTATCTCAGGGTTAACTTCTGAGATGGACTATATTCTCAAATTTTAGGTTATTTGTCTCAACGTACCTCATTTGCTCGTTCTTAGTAGATAATTCACAACCTCATAAATTGACAGATGAATACAAAAAAATTGTTTGTGCGTACAGCGTGTATTTGAACGTTTAAAATCGTGAAATTTTGCGGGAATGCATCAGATAATTAATTAGAATTATTCAGCTTGGCAACCAAACCCTCGCCTTCGTTATTCTCAGGATGACGTAAAACCCACGCCAACATTCATTGTTTATGATGCTTGATTCTGGTCGATTTCGCAAAATTTACTGACGCCAAGGCTTTACGGACATAAGGGCGTAGCTGGACTTTTGGAAAAGCGATAGGCCTCTTCGGTAAGGTTTAACATGGATTTTAATTGCTTTCCCATACGCTGACCCTCAATTTACACATCTATCCTACCTCGTGAAGTTTGGTTCTATGCTGGTCGCAGATGACGCTCCCGGTTTTCTGCCTCGGACTCCGCTTTCCTGGCCGCATATGTTGACACCGACGTTCTTGCAGACCCCGCTGATGCCCCCGACTGCTAACCTCTGGTTCCCATGCTTAACTTGGCTGGAAACGACCCTCGGAAGTTTCAGCTGGTCGGTTGCAGATGTCCACTCGAAGATCAGATTTGTAAATTTATTTCTATCGTGGCGGAACTGCCACAAACACTTCCAAAGCTGGATACACACTTGGTTAATAAAACTGGGTACTTTGTATGTGGTAAAATACTTTTTTATTATTGTAAACATCACTTAAATTGTAGCACAAATTCAACAAGATACATTATTTTCTATTTCAATTTTTCTTCTGTTAATAACAAAACGCATCGGGTTGCTAAGATACGGTGTTCTTATACTATTAATTGGAAATTAGTTTAATAATAATAACCACAAATAGAATAAAGTTTGATTACATAAATTAAAAATCTAACATTTTTTTATTGACTAGGTTAAATATTTGCACTGCAAACAGAGCCAAATTGTAGGCTTAATACCATTTCAATATATGACAATCTATATAGTATCATCTTAATATAGTCCGGCACACAGTCCGACATTTAATAACATAAAAATCATAAACCGTAATTACACTAGTGGACACGAGTCAGGCGGTCGTTGCCAATATTACAACGTCAAATTTTCCGTATCGTACTGGAGCTCAGTACGATAGGTAAATGCGTATCGTAATAAGTATGTTACAAGGTGTAAAAATAGAAACACGAATTATATGCATGTTTTTAAAAGTGGAGGCCGTAGTGATGTATGCAAATTATCGCCCTATTATCATTCAATCTGCCAAACCAAAGGCTTGGATAAGTTGGTTGATAATAGATTTCAGTCCATATTCAAGAATAGAATAGTTAATAAACAGCATGATTTTCACACTGACAGAAGTACTCAGCGAGGCGTACTCGGAAGACTTAGATAAAAGTTGGCAGTCCATTCTTAAAGATTAGATCAAGTAGGTAGTCGGCTGTCAGTGTCAAGCAAAACACTGGAAATTGGTCTCTCTTTAATTCCAGTAAAAATAGCTGAATTTTCTTAGACATTTTTACTTCTTTTTACGACAAAGGAAGTATTGGATTCACCCAAAAATTCGAAATTGAGTTTTCAATAGATCTTCACGTTTTAAAGTTCCCTGAACCCAAAAACACATGTTTTCGTTCATTGTCTGTCTGTGTGTGTGTGTGTGTGTGAACAGAATATCTCAAAAACGAAAGCTCAAAAACGAAAAGAGGTACGGCGTTGAAACTTTATATACAGTGTGTCTGCTTAAATTCGCACCATATGGAAAACTTTTTTATTATTAATTTTACGAAAAAAAGTTATTCTTTATAAAAAGTTCTGCATGATCCAG
This sequence comes from Agriotes lineatus, assembly GCA_940337035.1. NCBI lineage: Eukaryota > Metazoa > Arthropoda > Insecta > Coleoptera > Elateridae > Agriotes > Agriotes lineatus. The sequence goes on from OW679194.1 coordinate 247,042,162, forward strand.
TACTTAAAATACAATCATCAGATATCAATTTTTTAAGCCGTATACTAGGAATGTCAAAAAATATTAATTCTGTTCAAGAGTAAAGTACCTTTATTTGTGACAATATCGAAAATTGTTATTAATAAAAGTTGATTAGAATCAAAAACTACGTTGAAATATCCAATTACAGCTATCTACGATGAAAATCAGGTTTTGCTATTTTTCACATTTTTTTCAAGTTGTTTCATATGGAAAATTTTATTTTTGACAATATCGGAAACACATTGTGCTATAGTCTATTGATTATGCCCTTAATACATAATTGTGCCTATTATTACTTTTGAAATTTTTATTGATTTTTACGTACTCTATGTATTGTGATAGTTGCAGTTCAGGACTGCCGATTTATTGTTAAAAAAATAATGAAATCAATCAGAAAATAAAGCAGATTTGCTATACAAAAATATTGTTCTAAAATATAAATTAAAATTATTATCTTTGGATTAAGATGAATGGTTATTGGAGTCAACAGAGAGCAATTTATAATTAAAAAGTAAATAATTAGAACAAATTATAAGTTAGTCTAAAATAATATGAAAATTATAAGCTGAATTAATATTTCAATAAGTTACTTGGCATTTGTCAGGTTAATTAAGAAAATATACTGTATGTAGTTAAAAAAAATAATCCAGGATGTTAGTTTTAAAACATTGTGTTAAAATTGAAGATTGCTATAGGGAATTTTATTATTAAAGATAAAAACTTATTTTAATTTCTAAAATGTAAACATAATTATTTTGTATCGATTTAAATTAACACAATAAACTCTTTATAATTAAAAGTTGGATGAATATACTAGGATGTAAGTGACAAAGTTAATTTAAAATGAGTGGAATAATTGATAATTTAAAATGAGACACACTATAACAGAAAGAAGGGGACCAATTGGTTAATAAAGAAGAAACTAGGAATATTGGAATTGGTGAGATGAGTCCGTTCTAACTGGGGTGACTGGAAGAGCTGTAATAGACATTTCCTGTCAATATGCAGATATCTGCAACTAATTTGAATGGGTATGCTGGCATAAAGTTATTAATGGAGTAATTATAACCTGAACCTGGGATTGCTGGTCGTAGTTAAGGTGAGGACATCTCTGAATTGGATTTTTAATTAGGTGTGATGTCACAAAATCATTATTTGGGTCGGTGTTTGTGGAGTAAAATTGAAGGATTGGATTCCACGTGCTGTAAAGAGGACTACATTTTGGAATTTCAGTTGTATGCAATAAAAGATCTACCATCTGAGAGAGCTAGTTGGTTTTCTAGATTGGAGCATGGCACTTTAGCAGTGTTTAATTCATTGTTACACCGTGGATTCTAATTGAAGTGGGGTTCCTGGTTGAAGATATCAAATACATGTGATAACATAGGATGGTTATATTTGTGCTGTTTTCTACAGAAGAATTGGATTCATTCAAGAAGGGGAAGATACCAAGTATATGTAATTAATAAACATTAATTAATTCAACAGTGGAATAATGAGTTGCATACATAAATACTTACTCCTGTTAACATGTTGGAACTGATAGGTTTTGATGAATATAAATTCAGCTTAAGAGTAATATTAGTAATTTGACGGAGACAGTTGAAAGCTCTAAAATCATTCTGAAATAACTTGTCAATAACCAAACATTTTTTACAGTTATTTTGATAGATTTTTCTAATGCAAGTACCCACCTTAGATAAGATTTTTTTTATAACCTGAGCTAAGCAAAAAAATAAATGATTTGATTAAATAAAGTGAGATTAGGGCAAATATTTTATTTAAAGTATTTTGAAGTGAATGAATAGGAGTAGTTTAGCAGTTTAATACATATTGTGTGTCGGTATGTTAACGATTGCTATTTTAAGTAACCAGTATTGGAACTGGATGTACATATTCTAACAGGTTGACCAAATTTAGTATTGGATTTAAAGCCAATACAATAAACTAATTCATGGCCACGTATTGTGCAAAAATCAAGTAAACAATTTATACAGAGACCGGGTTAAATGTGGACAAATATGGAAAACTCCCTCCAGCTTCTCAAATGCAAAGTGCAGTTTTCAAAATTTATATCTCTTTTTCTATACGGGGAGATTAGAAAATATAAAAATGGATCATGAATAAAGTACCGCTATTTTAGAAAATACACAAAATTGTTATTTCAAAAATTGGAAAAATTAAATAGAGGTGTCAAATATAAGGTCACAAAAACTGCTTTACTGATTTCTTCATATTTTTTTCTTGTTAGTCTGTGTATTACGCAAAATCATATAGTTCAAAGATAACTTATTACCGGATATGATAAGCATGTACTATCGAACTTGAGTTTCGCTCACCTAGCAATAAATTAGCTAAAAACCTATTTTTGTGTCCAACGTAAAAAATACGAATATCTTCAAACAAATGCTATAACTAATTGTTATATCCTCCTATGTGAGGATTAAAATAATTATAACTTTTCATTGAGTAATTAATTGTCTCTCTTCGAGTTTCTACAGTGAATACACCGAAGACCTAATGCTCTTATTATAGCCGACTGGAATGATGATAACTTAGGGTTTGCACTTTCTTCCAGATACCGACTAGAAAAGTGTCATCCTTGAAGAGAGACAGGACGCGCGAGGGAAATCTTGGCGCGCTTAGCGGAAAAGTCCGCGAGTTTTCCAGCCGCGGCCTGCGCCGGCCGGCTGCTCGTCGACGACGACTCGCGCTCGCTTCCTGCAGTTCAGTTGATATCAAACCGTCGGCGTGCGTGCACGACGTCCTGCACTTCCACGAGGTCTCGCACATTTCGGCGTTGGCGCCGAGTCGCTAACTTAAGTGCTTGTGGCCGTGCTGCAGGTGATCGGACCCGACGAAGATGCGCCCGGCGATCTCTCTTTAAAGGTGGGCTTGTTTTGTGTTTGCTGGGGGGTCCACCCAGCCGAGGAAGTGCTCCTTCCGCTCCCAAATCCCATTACGCAAACTTGTAGCCTCCACCTAACGAGCCAAGAGTTTAGAGTTGTAATTATTTGCTCGGTATCTGTCCGCTGGGAAGTTGGGCTGGTTTTTTGCCAGCTCTTGTTGCCTTAACACCGCTCTGGCGGCTTCCTTTTATTTCTTCGCTCCAAATGCTAAAACTTTTTAAGGCCTGCACCGTTAGTCGCTCTTCTGGGAGTCGTGCCTTGGAAGAATTCAACTAACCAAGCCAATTTTAAATATTTCTATAGGCTTGGTAGCGGACCCCAGTCACATTGCTAACTTCAATGACTAGCTTTGCCTTTTTATTGTTGATCTGTTTTGAGATATCTAATAGCATTACGCCTAGCTACTGCCACTAACCATGTTATCGCATGGTGTGCATTTGCACATCAAGGTGGCAAATACAAGATTACTTTAGTTATCGACAAACTTACACCACAAAATCTACAGTTGTAATTTTAAGATAATGTCAGATCGCATTAGGGGGCTTTTTGTTGCATCTGACTTTCCCAGTTTCCAGATTTGAGTTGACTTTATATGATAAATTGATATAAGCATACATTAATACAGTAAGTAAATAGAATTAATTCTGATATATACTTTTGCATACCCGTTAACAGTAGTTAATCACAATAATGCTTTGCTCTTTAATATTTATCTTAGCGTCTGCATTAATTACTTTTGGTTGCCACATTATTTTAAGTAGCAACACTAGCTTAAAAACATACCTCTATTCCTACACTGTCGAAACTACTGCGTGCTTGTTTTGGTATATCACAAAAGTCGCAAAAATAAAATGCTGAGATCTTGTATGGGACATAACAGACAAAAATGCCTTGACCATGCTAGTGTAGACAAAAGTAGATGTTAGTAAGCAACTTAATTTAAAAAAAAATCTTCAACACAGTCTTGATTTTGAAACATTGTCACATATTCGACACCATCACGGAACAGAGTAAACCACTTAGAAACTTCAAAACTTGATAAAGCTTGATCTCCATAAATAAATATGAAGATTCTAGAAGTTTCCACAGGGCCTCTGTCAAGTTCAATATTAAAATTTAATATTAAAATCTTTTTTCTATTTTGCGGTTAGAATAACTCCATTCTAGAACCCAAATGACGTTATTTGAAACGCAAAATAGAAAACATTTTTTATTTTTTAATTTATAAAATGGTATAAAGCGGCAAAATGGAAAAAATACTATAAAACACTCATTGCAGAAGATCCTTCAAACACTAATTTGTTCCTCAACTCGCCGCTATGCGGCTCGTTTCGAAATTTCAAATTCGTGCTTGAATAGATGCCTTCTGCAACTTGTATTTTAACATACTATTCTATGGCTCTCCCACGAAAAAAATCTATTATAAAACAGTTTGTTCTCTATTAAATATCTTTAAAATCATTTAGTATCCTAGACTCTAGAGAGTACAGATTACTGTATCCTGAATTTATGCATTTATGGATGTGATTATCTACGTCACCAAGTTAATATGTTAAAAATTACATTATTTAAGAAACTTCAGTTGAACGTCCTACGCGACTATAATAATCACACAGCTAGCTGCAGTTTGGCAAAATTTTAAACTAAAACTAAGCCTTTTTCAAATTTAAGGTTTAAACTATATTAGTAAGGTAAAGTTTCGAGTGCTATATTTCATGGCGAAGATTGTCATAAGACTTTAAGGAGTAAGACATCGTGGCAGTCTGGACTTTTGTATTTATTTTCTCTATGCTGCACAAATTACATTTGTTGAACTGAAAATATGTCGGTTAATATCAGATTTTCAAGTAACTATAAGGAACTGTCAATTATCAATTCACTCTTACGCTCGCCATCGCTTCATAAGGGTAAATAATAATGACAAATCGCTGACAAATGTCACTGCGTTGGACTATTTCTTATGGTAAAAAATATTTAATCAATACCCACAGTATATTAAGAATTTTTAATCATCAGCAAGTAATGATTAAGTCACTAATATACATGTTATAATGAGATAGATCCCTATTTCCCTGAATACTTTGTTAACTAATTATTTCTCTAGTCAGTGAACATTAAATTAAACATTGCATCGATTTGTAGACCCTCAAACTTGAAAAATGTTTTATTTTTTGCAGTCTAAACATTATAATGAAAAGTAAGCACTATCCATATTCTCTCTGTAGAAATTAGATTAAATATTAAAAACTTTAACACCTTGTATCTCCAACATAATGCTATTTCTAACGCATGTTAGCAGATTTATCTTAATTTTAGGTAAAAGCTTCGCTATTAACTGCAGGTCTTTGTCTTTTCAGAAATTGTATTTCTCATTGATCATGAATCCCACTAAAAGTTAGTTATTAAATAACATTTTGCAATAGTTTTCTTGTTTGGTTCACCCTAATACTGCATACATTTAATCTGCTAAGTAGAATCGACCTAACAAAACTTTGAAAAGATGACAATGTAATATACAAATGGCCACAAAAGAAGGAGAAACAAATACTATGTTGATGTTTGTTAAATCGTGTTTCACTCACTGTTTTTATATATGGAACGTCAACTAACTTGCTTGTTTACCAAGCTCTGTAGGTTAGTGGTTAGCACGCCTACTTAGCATTCGGGAGGTCGTGGGTTCGATTCCCGCGGTCTTCTGCTCTGATTCAGATTTTTAGGTGGTTTTTCTGAGTCAGCAGAATACCTTCTCTGAGGCGAATGTCGGGGCAGTACTTCTCCACCTTTCCTAGCTTTTCTTCCATTCTTCACCCCTCCTTTCTCTCGCCCATCCTACAATTCCTATTCTTGGCTGAAGAGGGACCCAAGGTCCCTATAGCAGCCCGCCCCCGCTGGGAGAATTGAAATTGCCTTGAACTTTTACATTTTTCACCTTGCTTGAGTACTGATTTAAGACGGAATATAAACAGATGCATTACTTCTCTACTGTCATAAAGAGTAGAGTACTCAATTCGATTCAACGAAGCAATATTTCTGCAATTACTGCAAAAGTAAAAAAAGCATCATTGTTTTGAAATTACCTCTTATAGAGTAGCACAGAGGAATTACCATTTGTAAACATATGATTAAGATATTATTAAGAATTTATGTTTTTCTAACAAATGCATTATTTACCAAACACGTCATTGGACTCCTTTTCTACCTATTTTACTAACCTAAATTTACTTGAAACAAAAGTGCACCCGAATACTACTGTCAGCTTCAAATTGGTATTTTGTAAACACTTTCCCCGACGCGACGGTTCAATGTTCCAGCCCTTTTTAAAATTCCCGCAACGAACAAACAAAATAGCCGTTTAAATGGAAATTAATGAATCGTTTTAAGGAATTTTCTTCCGCTTACAACTGTAAAGAATCCCAATTAAACCTGCTGGCTCAGACGTGAATTCTGTGGCGAATTTAGATTTAAATAAAACATTTACTACATGTAAGCGCAGAGTCGTGGTGCGGCAGCATCCCTTTCTATTCGCAACAAAACATTTTGTAGGCTGAAGGGAAATAAACCTACAGAATTTCCGTAAAAGTAGAATTTATTACTTGCTCGGCTTATCCTATATAAACAGCAAAGACCCTGTTTTTCCACGTAAAAGGACAATGGTGGTTTTTGAGATGTTCCTTTTTGAACCTCCTGTGTTTTTGTGAGGCAATCGCAATTTTTTGACACTGTTAAAGATGAGCAATGTTTAAGTCTATTTCAAAATCTCTCACTGCTGGAAAAAATGTGTGATGCAATTTCAAAAGCTGCTTTTGTTTATTCTTATCACAGTTTTCTACAGATTAATTATAATTTAATTCTCTTCATTTCTTATTCTTTGTTCAAACTTCGATTCTCACTCTTCAGTGGTTCCATTTATTGTTGAGTTAATGGAATTTCTTCAAGCTACTCACATTATGTTTCACTTTATCCCAATTTAGATATTTCAACTTCAATTTTGTATTGCATTGTTGCCGAATGCTATTATTGATTTATCGCGTTGGTTGTAAAGCTGCTGTGGGCGTCATAAATTAATAAATAATTGACTGAGAGCTCTGATACAGTTTTACGAAAAATCCTCAAATATTTTACATATACGTCCAGAATTTTTATTTGTTCAGCTTTAATTGACTACGCTTTTACATTTCCAGCATGTTTGCCGTACATTTTTATTATTTTTAATCGATTGTTCGAAACTCACATTATTCATCCCTTGTACATAGTTAGAGGGAGTAGGAATGTACCGACCGTATAAGGCAAAGCGATCGTGCAGTGTAAATGCATTAAAAATATTTCCAACCATTAATTCAGTTCAGTGACGCATTTAATACTCGGTCGAAATGCCTTAATTGACAGTAGCTATTAATTCAACCCTAGCAATTACTATTTAAAAATAGCCACGCATTTTAACTTTTCCTCCAAAATGAAAGAGTAGGGCGAAGTAATGCTCAGATTGCCAAGAAATGAAAGTGAGAAAGTGTCACTTAGAATAAGAAAGGGTTCTAAGTTGTGATTTTTAAAACGTAGTTAGATTTGCATATTTAACACATTCCCATGTAATGTCAGACTTTTACTTCTGATTTTTATCACGGGCCGTTCTTGTTACAGGAGCCCGTTTCTACTCGACGTCTTTATGTACAGAAGTTACATCCACGTTTAAGCTCTAATTTCAGAACCTGCTTTTAGCGTTTTAGTAATGTTAATAAATAAAGTGTTTAGTACACCAGGCTTTCTAGTTTTTGTATTTATTTACAATGCATTTATAGCTGCTGTAAAGATTAAGATTTTAGGCCAATTTTAATTCAGCATCGTAAGAAGCGAATATGCCGCTGGTGCAACCTGAAAAAGGCTTTCCACCACAAACTTCATTATTATTAATTTACTGCGATTTTCGATTTGTATTTCAAAGAATATAAAATAATCCACCAGCTTAAACGTATAACACTTACCATATAATAATAAAAGCATAAAAAGATGTAAAACTTCTTCTTATTTTACACTGAAAAACGATTTCAGAAGTAGATAGGTCAGTTCCAACTTACTGTAAACGTTATTTTCTCTATCTATTTTGTCCAACAAGGGCTGTAGGGCAATTTGCTCTAACCAAGATTTAACGTCATTAATCAAGTAACGAGATTGTCACCTAATTAAATTCTTAATCCAGTTCGGCATAGGCCTGCCTTTTTTTCGCTATACTTGCCAGCCTCTTGCAATTCTTTAGCATTATTTCCTTTTATCTCTACGATGTCATCAACCCGCCGCTTTATCGGTTTTCCTAGACGCCCCCTTATCGTTTTGGGTCTCCAGTTTAAATTCCTGTTGGCGTGCGTTTCTAGTGACTATCGTAGTAGAAATACAACCTCATTTCATTGAAAGGTTTTATCAGAGTAATTGCGAAATTAATACTTTTGTCTATAAATTTGATTATTAGCATATGGCGGCAAAAGTTCGAATATATGATAATTGAGAAGTAGAAATGACGTATGCATAGCCTGTATAAGTGTTGTTGGTATTTTAAAATAGGCTGTGTACATTATTGCACATACGGGGTATTATTAAAAAATACGGTGAATATAGCTCATGTGCTCGGTCTATAAATAAGAGACCAAATTTTAGTGAAATTACATGATCCAGCAACTTTCCCTTAGGAAGCGTTTACGTTTATTGTTAAGCCGCTAAAATGCATGCCTTGGACATTTTTAAAATGAATTCTCCGAGAATAAATATGATTAAAATGGAGAAACTGATAAAAAGTGTGCATTAGCTACCACAATTTATCATGAGCGTTACTAGGACTTAAGACGGCCAAACGCTAAGTCATTTAAAAATTGCTAGAATGAGATGGGTGACAAAGTGTATTATCCGATAAAAACCATCCTAAATCGTTCCATTCTAAATTAAGAGAATGAACTAGACGTTCTTCCCAATCTTGAAGAAAAACCACAGTTAAGTGTGCGAAAGATTAGTTTCCCCACTAATATTAGTAAGAGTTAGTTGAACTTCATTATATGGAATCACACATTTCACCATATAGATTTTTTTTTAATTACTATAGAAATCATGGATGAAAATCTACATTTTCTAACTAATGTTCTCTTCGCCGATGAGGCAACCTTTAAGAACAATGTTATAGTCAATCGGAATAATATTCACTATACTGATACGATATACCCACACTGGATACGACAATCCAACCTCCAAAATCAATGGTTTCTCAATAGTTGGAGAGGCTTAATTAGAAACTACATTGCAAGCCCGTTTTTTTAAATTATCAAACTTACTTTAATTTCCTAAAGAATGACTTACTTCTACTGTTGGGAAAAGTTGACCTTCAGTTATGCCTGAACTTATCTTACCCACACGATAGTCCACCATCACCAAAATTTAGAGAAGGTTGCGCCGATATTTAAATATTTCGAGACCGAATCCATGAGTTGCTTGGCCTCCTCGATCACCAGACCAGGAACTTTGCGATGTTTTCCTCTGGAGCTACTTGAAAGAAACGGTCTATTTTGAAGACAGAAAAACCAAAGATCAAATGGAAGGCCGAATACAGAACACATTTAGAAGTATCAGAGTCCATAATGATTATGCTGCACAGTATCAAAAATAGTTTTTCAATTAGATTTAAGTATATTAAAGTTAAATAAAACGCCTCCTACGCCTTAGTATTATAATGATTAATTTCCCTGTTTGTTTACCTTGCTGGCTTAATCTACATGCAGTTCTCAAATACCACGGTCGTGGTTATGAACGATCACTATTTGCCAAAAACAGGAAACTGGTCTGCATCTGTAGCCTTCTTGGACTGAAACTGACTTAGAAATGCAGACACAAGAAAATACAATTTGTTTACACTAATAAATTGACTCTAAAACATATATAAATTCACAAAAGCCAAAGAAAAAAGAACTAAATCATAAAATAACTTACATGTGATATAAGTTGGGGCTGCTCACATATGCGATTGACACATACATAAAACAACATTAAAAGAGAACGCCAAAATAACTGCCTTTAAAAGCGTACACATTAAAAATCCTAAATCCAGTACTTGCTTATCGCTCTTAGCTGAAGACATTCCCTGTATCATATTAACTTCCGACTGTTGCGCTGCATACTAGACTACACTGTATTGCGAACGAAGCTACGTTGCTGGATAATCAAACTCTGTCTTGTGGCATCCACAAACACTTATAGGAAGCAACATTTGACTGCAATGTTTCCGTCGCCGCTTCTATTTATTCAACCCGTCGTATGGCAATATTGACTTTACCTCAGGTATACGTAATCACTACCGACATCACGAATTAATGTACCTGCAATAATTTAAATAACAGCTTTTGCTTAGCAACTATACAAAAGGAACGTCAAGTTGAACCGAACACTGGTTAAGTAGTGAGATCTGTGGTCGATCTCTCTTAAAACATGTAAAACCAATAAATATGAGTTATGTGACAACATACTCGCAGTTCTGGAAAAATAAACTACATAACTTATTGGCCCTTCACTATGGATCTAATATGGTTAAAATACATAAATTATGGGCCGCAGTCTAACACACGCACTAGGAGCCGTGTACAAACCTGCGCATTTAATCCCAGGCCCTCAAAGTAATATCTTGTTCCCATCTAAAGATGCTTAAGTTGAAAATCTCTTCGTCCCGCTAAAGGATCCTTGTAAAACGCTGCACACTGGAAATCAATTTTCACATTGTGATTACAGCACAGGATCGGACTCGCACACATTTGACTATGCTCAGCTACAATATTTAAACCTAATTAACAATATAAAAGCATGTTAATACCAACTGACTACGAACGTAAACATCAGAGTTTTGCCTCTAGGAAAATGGTGGCCTGTTAGAACGCATTGTTTAAGTTATTTTATGTTTTAGATTGTAAATTGAACCGTTGGTCCTCGTTGAATTAAAATTTATAGTTATTCATTATATTTTTTATTGCTAATTATCAACTGGCAATAATTATTTTGAGAGGTTAACAATAAACGTAGCTACGGTTTTCTTAAATTTCGTTTTCCATGACTCGCTAAAGAATTTGGGAAACTAATCGTAATTTTGGAAAAAATTGCACTTTTAATGTACGGCATGCATAACAAAAGTTAAGGAGAATTAGAAAATCTTTAGAACGGCCGAAAAATAAAGGGTGTTCAATTTGAAAAAAATAGTTATGGCTATTTCCCTTAAAAATCCAAAAATTCTAAAATTCATCTTGTATAATAAAATCAATTTTGTATGCGTCATGTCAGCATAAATTAGATATTGGGCAGAATTTCAAAAGTAAGGAAGCAAGTGTAGGTGAGGTAATAGCCGATGATATCGCAAAAAATGTAAAATTCGACAATGGCGGTATTAAACATTTTTTTTTTTTTTTTTTTTTTTTTTTTTTTTATTGACTCCTAATTTTTGTACAATCAGTCCGCTGTTACGGACTATAAATACAGCTTATGAGAATACTTAGTCTAAAACTTATTAACTATATACATGTCAGGTAGAGTAATGCTCCAGTAAGCATACTCTATAGAGTTCTGTTAAGAATATGAGAAAATGAGTTAACCGAATACCTATTTAAATAAAGCGATTTGTAAGGTCTGCTGGTTTAAACCGTTTTAATCTTCTTGGCGCGTCTTCATCATCGAATAGTGTGGTTGCCGTTTGATTAGGATGTGTCGATATCTTGTCTTTGTATTTGGCGCTCATTTTTGCAATTTCTTGTCCTACTGTGGGCATACATAAGTCCTTATGCAATAAATTATTTGGTACGTACCATGGTGCGTTGACAATTGTTCTGAGTATTTTATTTTGGTATCTCTGTATGATTTCTATATTCGATTTGCTCGCAGTGCCCCAGAGTGGTATTCCATATGTCCAGAGAGGTTTTAATATGGATTTGTATAGTAGAAGTTTATTGTCAGTAGATAGTACAGAGTTCCTACCAAGTAGCCAGTATATTTGCTTGAATTTCAAACCTAATTGTTTTCTTTTTGTGAAAATGTGAGTGCGCCATGTCATTCTTCGATCTAGATGGAGTCCTAAGTATTTAATTACATCTTTTTGCGGAATAGGAGCATTATTTAGAAAAACTGAGGGAAACAGTTTCCGTGTTTAAGTGCGAAAGTAATATGTTCGGATTTGGTTTCGTTGGCTTTTATTCTCCAGCGCTGTAACCATTCTTCATATTGGTTTAGGTATATTTGAAGGTTCCTGGAGGCAACGATGGGGTTATTGTGTGATGCTAGAATTATTGTATCGTCGGCGTAAGTGGCTATGGTTGTTTCAATGGTTTCTGGCAAATCTGATGTATATATGGAATAAAGCATGGGCCCGAGAATGCTTCCCTGTGGTACTCCTGATAGGATTGGAAACAGCTCGGTGTGTTCATCTTGATACTTAACTCGGAATGTTCTGTTTGTGAGGTACGATTTTAGGAGAGAGAATACTGGGTGTGGGAACGCAGATTTCAGTTTGTAGTATAAGCCGGTGTACCAAACTTTATCAAACGCTTGACTAATATCCACACTTACTGCTGAGCAATAACGTTTATTTTCAAAGTCTTGGTTAATTTGTTTTACCAAACGGTGTATTTGCTCTGTGGTTCCGTGTCCTTTTCGGAATCCGAATTGATGATTAGGTATGAGCTGGTGTTCATCTATTATTGGTGTTATTCGTTTCAGGATGATTTTTTCTAGGACTTTGGAGAGAATTGGCAATAGGCTGATAGGCCGATATGAAGTAACATCGTTTGGATTTTTCCCGGGTTTCAGTATCATGACAATATCTGCCACTTTCCACTGCAAGGGAAAGTATTCTAGTCGCATTATCGCATTGTAGATATAAGTTAGAGCTTGGTAGCCTTTTTCAGACAATTCCCTAAGCACTTTTCCAGTAATGAGATCATGTCCCGGTGCCTTTTTCGGATTAATATCGTGTTGTATTACTCTTTCTACCTCCAATTGGTTAGTTTTTTTCAGCGGCATAGCCATCTGATGTGGGATTTCTAGAAGTTTGTTGATTTCCTCTTCTGTTGTTAATTGTGGAGATGGATTAGGTTGGAATACTGTGATCAGGTGTTCGGCAAACGTTGCAGCCTTTTGCTGATTTGTTCTAGCCCAAGAATGGTTTCGTTTTCTGATTGGTGGTACTTGCTGTTGTGGATGTTTTATTTTGCGAGTAGCTTTCCAAAGGGAGTAGTCGGTGGCTTCAGTCGGGGTTAATCCTTCAAGATATTCTTGTATTGAATCATTTTTTATCTTATGTAGTAAGTTTTTAAGTTCTTTAGCTAATTTGTTATATCTCTGTTTATCTGTCGGAGCCTTTGTCAGTTGCCATCTTTTCCTAGCTTTCCGTTTATCGGTTAGTTTTTCTTTGAGAATTGCGGGAAGTTTTTCTATTATATGTGTATCGCTGCTATCTGGTGTTGCTTGCCATGCTGCAGTTTGTATGGCTTTGGTTAAATCTTTTACTGCGTCTTCTATATCGAGATCAGTTTTTAGTGGTATGTCTAAGGTTATTATTTGATCTAGATTTTCTCTGAATATATTCCAGTCCGTTTTTCTACTATACAGCGATGGTTTTTTTGGTTTACCAATTACATGTGTTAATAAGGTCACTAGTACTGGAGTATGGTCAGAGCTAAGTTCTAGGCAGGATTCAACTAATATTTTCTTTTTGTCAAGGCCTTTTGCAATGCAGAAATCCAGCAAGTCAGGTATTCTATTGGGGTCAGACGGCCAATATGTAGGTTGTCCGGTTGTTAGGTAAAATAGGTTATTCTGCTGAATAGTCTTTAGGAGCTCCCGTCCTTTGGTTGTGGTAGTTCTCGAGCCCCATACTGAATGCTTAGCATTAAAATCACCTCCAACGATAAATCTATTTCCTAATGTTTTAGAAAAATCTGTGAAGTCAGCTTCTTTGTTGTTATGTCTTGGCGGACAATAAATTGCTGATACGGTGATTTTCCCGGTAGCGTCTTCAACAGCAATACTAGTGGCTTGTATGTTGTTTAATTTGTACTCAGCTCGCTCATAATGTCTAATTTTTTGTTTGATAATTATTGCTGAACCTCCGTGAGCCCCGTCACTGGGATGATTTGTACTATATACGTTGTAATTTGGTATTGTTATGTGGCTTCTTGTGGTGAAATGAGTTTCAGATAGTAAGAGTATGTCTATATTTAAACTTTGTAAAAACACTTTTATTTCTTGTGCGTGTTGGCACAAGCCATTGGCGTTCCATACAGCTATTTTTAATACAGTAGCCATTAATTGGTTTTGTTCATGAGCATTGACATGAGGTTAACAAGCGTACTTATTTGATCCATGATATTTTTCATCATTTGACGGAGTTCAGTTATATCGTTGGAGGGTTGTATTTCGGTGGCGGGTGTAAAATGGTTTTCTTGAGTTGTGGGTATGCTATGTGGCCTATATGTTGCATGAGCATATGATAATCCTGCTTGAAGTGGACGTATTTGAATTTTTCGTTCCCGTAGTGTTGGGTAGAACTTTTGTTGCAGTTGTTTGTGCACAATGCAACCTCTATAGTTGGCCGGATGTTGTTCGTTGCAGTTGACGCATTTTACATCAGAGTCTTTTGCTTTTCTTGGACATTCGGCTGTCAAATGATTCGTTGTGCATTTAACACATCTAGGGATATTTTGGCAAAAGTTTTTTGTATGTCCGAATCTTTGGCAACGCTTGCACTGAGGTATTTCTCTCTTTGCATGAGGAGCTTCGAACTGTACTTTTGTGTTTAGGAGTAGATCTACTTTATATATTTCCTTGTTGTTGTCATTTGGCTTTAAGTCTATAAAGTACATTGGTAGTGGTATTTTTTTGTCACGTTGTTTTATATTCCAAATGTTTGTTACGTGGTGTCCTTTTTGTAGTAGGCTTTTCTTTATTTCATCTACCTCTGTTGTTGGATGAAGGTTTTTAAGGACTACTCGGAATGCTCTTTCACTTTTAGGCTTATAGGTATGAAATTCCGTCTTTTTTTCTACCAGAGCTTTTATAATTGAGGTGTAGACTAGGCTTTCTGATGGTTGTATTTTTACCTGATCGTTGTACAGCGTTTTTAACACATATTTGTCCTTGGCAATGTTTTCTAACATATCAATTAGAGGTTTTATGTTTTTAACTCCAGATACGAATATCGGCGGTGGCTTAGTTTCAATAGCTTTTGTACTTTCTTCTTCCATATTGGCTACTTCTGAGAGTGCATTAAATCTGTTGTCCCCCAGCCAGTATTCTTGCTTTTTATTAATGTGGGATTCGTGTGTTTCGATGGTTCTCGGTCGTTTTTTACTGTATGGCACCTGTTGCCATTGATTTGTCATATTTAAATTTGGTGTGTGTGTCGAGGTATGCGGCTGCTGGATTGTATTCATAATTGGTATTTGGGTGTTATTTTGTGGTTGGCTATTGTAAATGGGTGCATTTTGCAGGTATGGTTGTTGTATAGGCATGGGTTGCGAATATGATAAGTTTGTTGGTGGTTGAAAATACGAGATCTGGTGGTTTGGTTCTCCATAATTGTTTATGTTTGGCTGGTTTGTTGTATACGACCCGTAAACGGGCGTATACGCCATTTAAGTTGTAATTATTAATGTACTTACAGTTTATAGCAGATAATTTCTAAGTATAAACGTACGTAAGATTGCACCTGACCTTAGGTCAAGTGTGTGTTGCTTGATAACTCGAGCGCACAGATGTACTGGAAATAGTCATCTTTTGTAATACTGATGATTAATAATTTAACAAAAAGTGCAAACGAATTACATGAATTCATTAAAAAAAGGAATTGTTTTGAAAGTAAAACTAAATAAAAAGTAAAGTTAAATGCAATTGTTAGTAGCATAAGAAATATTTTTTTATAAAATTAAACCATTTACATTGTTTAATCTTGGATTAAACAGGCATACATTTCAATTCCAAAATTTACGAAATCCAGTCATAAGTTTTATAATACAATTCTAATTTCATAAAGCAGGAAGTTTAAAGGCCGCAAACTGCAAACAAGCAACTTACCCAAAAAAACGACCTACTATCAGAGTTCAGCATACGTACTTGCAGACAAAGCTGAAACAATATTGACATAATACTGACAGATTATTATGAAATATTATATCGCCACTGTAAAATATACTTTGTACTTTAAAATCGTAGTAAGTAAGCAATTATCTTTATATATATAGAACGCTATTTTTGTAATAAAACTAATCGACATTGACTGTTTGCTTCAATTACATCGATGCTACCCTCTCCCAAGCCAGAAATTCATAAAACGTGAGGCTGCGTTTTAAGGGTAGCATAATTATCGTCCCTTTAAGTGACATTGACTACATTGTCTTAAAACAGGAGTGCAGTCTCACTCCTGTGCTTAAAGGACAAAGAACCAGTGCAAAGTAACAGAAACCTGATTCAGCTTCCAGGAAATTCTGTTCATGGTCCTTCGAGCCGGATCTGTCTCCAATTAAGATCAATCACCTCCCAGCGGTCACCAGCATCCAGAAAAGAAGACAACATCTGCCAACCCCCCAAGTCTCAGAAAATGGCGAATAAAATGGAGGAATTTAATCGATTAGCTGTCGCCCAAGAAGAGCTCTCGCAAAAGATAACACACGTATTTTCCAACAGCAAAAAGGACTCTGCCAGCCGAAAAACCGAAGCCTACATCATGAGTCGTAATAAGACGCTGGATGAACTTTGGAACACCGCAACCAACAATCATGCAAAGATGGTGCAGCTAAGTATTCCAACACACAATTATTTTACGAATAGGTATTACGACCAAATTAAAGCCATCTACGGCGAACCAAAAGTTATTTGCAGAACTGTTCGAAAGCAACTGAAATTCCCAACCCTTCCGGAATTAGCAGACAAGAGGAAATAGTTGAAAATCCTGAACAAAAGGTTCGTACCCGGAAATTGTAGATTCGAATCCAAAATTTCAAGCAAGCATGGTTGATGCCGAACCGCCATCACCAAGAGGGAACTGAGAGAAAAATGGGATCGTGTGACCGAGATGGATGAAGAAGTTATATGTAGCGAGATGGATTCAGAACAAACACACTTCAGTCCTGAATGTACTACATTTTAAGACAGTATAGAAATTTAATTAATTTATTACATATACGAGGGAAATTATGAAGAATGAGCCACTTTCAAGGACCTATTCACCAAATTAGTGGATAACAACCAGAACATGGACGATGTCATCAAGATGTAGTATTTAAACACGTATGTCAAGGGAGAGGCCAGCAGACTGATCCAGCATCTAGCAGTTACCCAAGCCAACTACAACACCGCTTGGAATTTGCTGCAGCAAAGGTACCACAATATCACCTTATTTTAACAAAATTGCTAGACACCATCTTCGATCTGTCGGTCCTTTCTAAAGAATCAGCCCACGGGTTGAAGAGATTACATGACTCCATCAAGGAATATATAAAAGCAATCAAGAACCTAGGCATCTCCACCGACAGTTATGGTCCATGGATCACCAGGGCAATCGCTCGAAAATGTGATCCTGAAACTAATAAATTATACTACGAGCAGTTGCTTCAATGCCCTAATGAAGTTCAGGATCGCCAGCAATTAATGCATTTTATTAAAAGTGTTGAATGCTGAAGAATTGTTTATTACTCTAGAACCCTTTTCGATTTGTATTTATTTGATAATTTAAAAAATTAACAAAGTAAACATGGATTTCGGAGGCTCTCAGGAGGATTTCAGTCAAGTTTCGTCTCTGACGTGGTTGACACGTTGAGTTACCGTGCTCTTCTATCCCTTCCCTCGCAAAAGAGTTTCGCGTATGGCGTGGTTAACACGTTGTGTTACCGTGCTCTTTTTGCCTTTTTCCTCCTGATAAAGCCCCTTACGAAAGTGGACAAACCTTGAGTTCTTCGACCTCAATAATGACACGGTTCAATCCCGGAAGTCGGTTTTTACTTAAAGTAAACATTCTGTGTAAAATTATCAGCTAAACTGTAGAATAATAAAAGCTTTATAAGACTCGAAGGAACTATATATTTAACAAGAAAAGGGGTGATTGAGGAACTAATTATTTTCTCTGTACTTTGTACTTTTGAAAGTGATATCGCAAGAATTTAAGTATAGTAAACAATTATATATAAAAAGTGGTAGTTCTAGCAATAACAATAGCAAGAATTTAATGTGAGGATTTCGATCTGAGGTATTGAAAATTCAAGACGATTACTAAGGAAGCTATAAAACTGTTCATGATCATTGGAAAACATACAATCAAACACCAAGCACAAACTTGAGAAGAAAATCACATCCAATGTATTTTAAGAAGACTTTTATGGATTCTAAAGAAGTTGTGTTACATTAAGTAATTTTACGAGTATCTTTTGTCTCTGTGGCATAAACCAGGAATAATTTCTTTTTACTACTTGATTCGTAACTAGTCCATTATGCTTTTGTTTTGAAAAAGACAAGCTGGATTTATCGCTACGCTCGTGAGTTAAACGCGTCCGGTTTTGCCACAAAAAGTATCACTTTGACAATAATAATACAGGGTGTTAATTAAGTACGTAGACAAACTTTAAGGGGTGATTCCTTGATCAATTCTAAGATAAAAAATGTACACAAACATGGGGCTTAAACGGCTTCGTTTTTAAAATACAGGGTGTTCAAGTTGAAACAAAAACTTTTTTTTCAAAAATTTCAAAAACGGCTGAAAGTATTCTAATGAAACTTGGTATAGGTTAGTATTTCATAAAGTGGCATTGTTCGGTCAAAATAAATTTAATTTATTTTCACCAGTGGCGTGCATTGGGGCCACCTCAGTTACCTTATTTTAGAAAATTTTGGTACGCCACTGTTTTTTAGCAAAACGTTTTGTACCTATTGTAAGATTGTTATTAAATAATATTTTTTTTAAACTTCTTTAAGCGGTATTTTGAAAACGAAGCCGTTTAGATCCTATGTTTGTATGAACTTTTTATCTTAGAATTAATCAAGGAATCACCCCTTAAAGTTTGTCGACGTACTTAATTAACACCCTGTATAATATACTATTATACTTAAATGTCAAAAGTGACATTTCATTTTTAATTGACATGGTTACATTCATAAATTAAACTATTCCATAGCCATACCAGATGAAAATACTATTTGACTAAACTATAGTTCCTTTCATAACTATATAGTCTGTTTTTAAACTAGGAAGAGTAACTGAACAGCCATTTGTACACTAAAAATATTACCAGTAAATACACTATAAAATATTGCCGGCAATTTTCAATTATTTTATTTAGAATGTCAACACTGCACTTGAAAATGTAGAATGGGGTTCTTAAAACCTATGGGTCGCAACCCAAATATGGATCCCGTGACTCTTGGGATGGATCGCCGTCCTCCCAAAAAATAAAATGTAATTTATTTTTAATTAAAGCACTTAATTTAAAATTATAAACCTTTTTACAATTGCTTGTTAGATAATATTAAAACTCTATATACTAATAACTAATTTCGACACTTGTATTTTATAGGGCATTATAACATTGACACTGTTCAAAATAAACCCATGGGTCCCACAAGTTGAGTGCGTAGTTGGTTTTGGGTCTTGGCCAGTTAAGAGCCGAAGCTGTCGAGTATTGATCATCTTTTACGAAATTAATTCTAATTCGAGCAGTAATTAAACACATCAAATACTCAGTATTTAGTTGAAATGTATATACCTTAATTTGAATATAATTACAGTTGGGTGCACATCTCCTACTATTTACAATACCTGTATATCATTTAAAACCCTTCCTCTAACTGCCATGTGTTGTATTAGAAAATTACAGAGTACCTACGTGTAATTACTAATCGACCTAGCAGCAACCTTGAGTGGAATCATGAAGTGTTAATAACGTAATAATTGAATAACTGTGGAGATGAAAGCTTAAATAAGTTGAAATATCAAACTGATAGTGTCAACATAATCAAATCAAATTTAGCAAAGCCAAAGAGGATATTTCTTAATTTGGCTTGAATTGTTTTCTTCCACTGTATCTGTCATTACCTAATTATACGCAATTAAGCAATTGTGAAACGTATCATCTGGATGGGTCGATACGTCTTAGATTGCGAACTGGTCGGAAATTTTCCCATAAAGAAATTTCACACATTAGTTGCATGTCATGGGAATATTCTACCGTTCCACTCTCTGGTATTTTATCAGTAATTGGCTTTGTGGTTTTACTACGCAGCAAAAATATTATCTCCAAGATTAAGAATTTGTAAGTCCAAATAAAAAATCTAGAAGCTGGGATTGAAGGTTAGTAGTATTTCAATCATTCTTTAACATACCTTGTTGCTAACACTTGTAGACACATTTAAGAGGACATTGCCTGCAAAGAATATGTTTTTATGTAAATTATATTGTAGCATAATTATTGTAAGAAATACTAAATGCCCAGGTACATATATTTTACAGCTAAATATTAAACGTCAATACCTACTCTCACGGAAAACCACTTGTAAACTACTCCTTTTTAAACTCCTTTTTCTGATATTGTAGAGGTGATATTCGCACTCAGTTGGTGATATAATTTTTTTTCAGTTTTAAAGAGTTCAGTAGTCAGTTGTTTCCAACATTAACTTTCCGCCTGAGAAATTAGTGGGCATTTGTTTTAAATTATTTAATACTAGTAAATCTGTCACTGTCAAAAGTGACAGCATTTCAGTACTTGCTACTTTTTCTGCCGTTTGCCGTAATTGGGATAGAGCACAATCCATCAATTCAATTTCGAAGTTAGTCACTTTGATTTTCCCTGATTTTCACTTTTAAACAGTCAAAAAGATGCACTGGGCAATGAATAAAAAATTTGTTGGCAAATATAAATGCCGCACCGGAATTAGTTGATAAGCAAATGTCGTATTATATTAATGAAAACTCAAATTTTCCACCTACGAAATAAAACTATTTCTCCCGGAAAAGCAAACCTTAAAAATTTATATTATTGTTTATATCATCGACTGGGCAGCTCAAGTTCAGAAATGTGTTGATTTCTGATTGTAAATAAAATAGTATGTAGCTTTGGGTGGAAAGAATAATTAAGACTGGCGTTATTGCTTAGCCCTCGGTTGAAACAGTTGCCACCTTAGCATGTAATGTACTATTACTATCCATAAGTAAATTTCCAAAATTCTTAATTATTCGCAAAAACTTAAGCGATCAACTAGGTTTTTAAATGTGTTTTATTAGTAACAATATGTATCGTTCTAGTTGACTCTGCATACTGTGGGCTCAGTCGAACACAAGAGTCGCGAAATTATTATATTAATTCACCCAATTTCGCGTAAAAAAAATTACATTTGCATAGATTTCCCGAAAAAGTAGTAGAAATCAGAGTGTCGCATTTATTCGCATTTATTGGAAAATTTCGCATTGTTTTGCACCAATTTCGTAAAGACAAAAATTAAGTGTTAACTACTATATGCTTATCCACATTTCCTATATAAATAAGAATAGTGCGTTTCGATATGCGCACCTAGCGCAGTTTTATCATAACATTTTCAGTGAATATCTCTCTCTGTCAGTACTAGACGAAGCAATACTAATAGAACAAGTACAAAGAAATGAGGCAAAAATGATTAATAGAAGCCAGAATGGCTGGGTGCTAGCGAGATGAACAGATGTATGAACAATGCACATAGAAGAACAAATATCTTCAAATATAAGGTAAAGCAAAACTTGACAAGACAGTCGTTAGTCCAACGGTTACGAAACACGCGTAGAAACATCGAAAGTAAAACAATAACCGTTGAAATTAATACATTTAGAGCGACAATCAACACGGACGTCTAGACAGGACAAAAGCCAAGTTGAAGAAGTGACCGACGAAATAAAATTTACAAAATGGGGGAAGAGCCGAATGGAATAATTACGTTAGTAGATACACTACTGAAATATAAATAATAGTACGTAAGAAGAAACAGATAGAGAATTTGACATAGACTTACAGTCTTGCCAATTTCAAATAAAATTTTAGACATAACTCAATCAGTCATTGCTGATGGGAACAAAAATGGCGGCGATGGCGGCATTTTTACGGATCAAAGAATGGCGGTACTCTCCTATATACACTGGCTCTGATTGGTAGAATTTGGCGCTGCCATCTGCTAGTCAAGCTTAGATATACCCCAAAGGTACTGTCCCAGGCACTCTAGACAGGTTTCAACATTTGGCATGAGTGTTTCTACTTGTTTGATGTATGTACGCTGGTTAAATACTCAAATTAAACACTACCAAAAACCCAATCAAAATTGAAAAAGGCATGATATAGAGTAACTATATCCCCAAAGCTAGTTAGGTTGTGCTTGAAGGTGGACCTCAAAGATTTAAAGTGGGCGCACAACGGCCTGAATATAGACGGCAAGTTTGGCGATGAAATCCCATTGACATGGAACAACTGATACAAGTGCAACCTATGACAACTGCTCTCAATATTACAAAACAACCCACATGAAAATGAATTCAAAATTAATATAGAAGAAATAGTAAAAACGATCAGAAAAATATAAAATACCTGATAATATAAGCATATTATGTCTATTTGGGCGAAAATGTAAGCTTTAAAGCTAATAACCAAAAAGTAATCGACAGAAGAATTAAGTTGGATTAGACCGTTTTTAGTTGCTGACGAAATGTATTTCCAAGCAATACTGATCAAAAGCTAAACCAAAATTGACCACTCAAGCCATTTTACCTGTTCTCCCCCAAGCTGCTGAAACTAGGACGCTAACAAAGAAATGTAAATTGAAACTGAAAGTAGCATAGAGAGCTAGAGATAAGCCGATGTTGTGCATTTCATTGAGAGGTCAAATGAACAAGGACGGAATAAGGCAAAGAACACAAGAAGGATATAATACGGAAAGTACTCCAACTAAAGTTGTAATGGGCCAGTGCTATCGAACAAAGTATTGACTAAGTTGTTACTAAAAGGTTTGGATAGCGACCTCCACTACGATAAACTGCTGAAGTTAAGATGACGGCAGACTACCAGATGGTGCAAAAAATGAGAATAAAACAGAATTATCAATTGAATAACCTTCTAGAAGGTGAGGATACAGTGTGATATATCAAGACCGAAGGAATAGCTGGCTAGGATATATAAAACGAATGAACGAGAGAAGAAGAACACGATTCAATACAATGATGGAAAACGGCAGAAGAAAGACTAAGCAGAAGCCCGGAAAAGCCGTAGTTCATGATGAAAAACGCAGCGGACGTCCGATCACTACCACAGACGATGAACATCGCAAACGAGTCAACAATTTGATCTAAAATGACCTGCGGTTTGTGATGCGCTTTTGAGTAATTCGCCGGTCATTTTGGATCAAATTGTCGACTCATTTGCGATGTTCATCATCTGTGGCAGTGATCAGACGTCCGGTGTGTTTTCCGCTGCTTTTCCGGGCTCGCATCTACAAAATTTTATTACCCATCGATTCACAGTAGTCCTATCAACAGTTGTTAAGTCATTTTGCTATTTCAGATGCTTAATTGCATTTCACGCCGTTAGTTAGGTCATTTTGGTATTTTGAATAGCCGCCTAAGCTTAGAGCAGCGCGCCCGTATGCTAAGCCCTTTTAGCTCTTTATTTGGCTCCATCGCCTAATTCCAGAATCACGATTTCGCACATAGTTAGCCCCAAAAGCAGTATTTGTCGTCGGTTGGAGCTCTCCTCTGA
Source organism: Agriotes lineatus (assembly GCA_940337035.1). Taxonomy (NCBI): domain Eukaryota; kingdom Metazoa; phylum Arthropoda; class Insecta; order Coleoptera; family Elateridae; genus Agriotes; species Agriotes lineatus. The sequence goes on from OW679194.1 coordinate 247,065,848, forward strand.
TGGCGTTTTTCTGAATTCTGAATAGCACGCTGTGGCGGCGTGATACCAGCGTGGCCCGCATTGGTTCGTTTCATTTAGCACGCTGTGGCGGCGTGATACCAGCGTGGCCCGGATTGGTTGGTTTCATTTCATCGCCTTGCGTTTCGTTGTGGTTTAGTCACGTGGGGGACGCGGCCAAGGTGACCTTTTGCCAACGCTTCCCTCGGGCATTCAGCCGAGAGCGGTCGTTAAAACAAGAGGTCGGATAGTGTATGTGAGTTCGTGCGGCGCTCCCGCCATTGTGGCGGGGGCGTCAGTCGTTTTCCCGTCGGGTGCTGCTTCAGCAGTTATGTTGCGGGCGTTTTCGCCTTGAAGGCAGTCTTCCAGAGCCCGTGGCAGAGAGCGCTTGTGTGTGGTGGTGGTGATTCGAAATTTGTCGAGTGATCTTCGGCGTAACGTGGGTGTTTTGGAGCCCAGTTCCTGCTACTATTAGTGAGGGGTCGTGCCCCCTTCATCTCGACCTACGAGGATTTGGTTCAGCAGAACGAGTGAGGCCCCCATCATTTTCGTCGTCCCGTTGTACGCGTCTTGACGCGTCTCCCGTCGCCATTGAGGCGGTTATGCATTCACCCCCTTTCGCCGTTGTAACACCGAAGGTACCTACCGCCTACGATTGCAGCTCGTCGCAACTCAGCTGTACCAGGCTCCCTCGCCGCCCACGCATTAAGGTATGTGCCTTTAACCTGATTACCGCTGTGAACGCGAGTGTTACTCATTACTACTCATTACTACGCTAGTGTATTCATTCAGACTGCAGACAGTTCAGGCCGTGAAGGCTAATGTAAATCGTCGCTGCCCTTGCATAAGGCAATGTGTATCTTTGTACCTATTCATTACTACGCTAGTGTATTCATTCAGACTGCAGACAGTTCAGGCCGTGAAGGCTAATGTAAATCGTCGCTGCCCTTGCATAAGGCAATGTGTATCTTTGTACCTATTATTGCTGTTCACTAATGTTCAACATCTGTCGTTAAGCTTAGAGCGCGCGTGCCAGCTGGTGCCCTTAATTATAGAGTAAGATTAGATACAGGGCGACGCATTCTGCTACCCCATTGTAACTCGAAGTGAAATATATGATTGGTTAGTTAAGGGAACTATTGTTTGTTTCGGTTTGTGCATGTTCTGTTACAGATAGACGCCCCTTTATTGTACGAATTATTGTACGACGGAACGAGGAAGCTGTGAGCGTGCAGGTGAGTGGGACAGCTGCGTAGTCGTGGTCGGATGGACACCTAATCACAATCCTTGCTTAAGGCAATCCCGAAGTTGTTGTTTGACCTTGCAACTCTTGAATAATCTTATTGGCGGAGTATTTTTGCATGCTTCGCTCCCGTCTAACCGTCCAGGCCCGGTTAGCCGGGTTACGACAGGCTTGGTGGCGCCCTCATAATTTCGACATACCCTGTATATATTATGCCACAACGCGCTTGCCCAGAACGTATCGTGTGACTCACGCCCGACTCCCTGAGCGTTCCAGCCGTGGCCTATTAGCCTATTTCGAACCGATTTCAGGGCAAGTGTGTCAGGTTTTCAGGACTGATTCCGTGGTGCGATGCTCACCTTGGGTGGGTGTCGTAAAGTCCTTTTAATACCGTAACACAGTATCGTCACCATAAACGGCCGTTAAACAGTGATGAATCTCAGTCTGAATCACGTTTTCAGCAGTTAAAATTAATTCTTTAACCGCGCGTTGTTTAACTCGAGTTGACATAGCACGAGAACACGTCTCCATACGTCCGCTACTAAAAAACTAACTAGTAAACGAAACTTCTTCAAACTTGGCATGAGCATAAAGGAGAGATGTAGCTTCAGAATACAACCATGCCCGTCTCCGTAGGTCATTTCGTTCGCGTTTTACAAGCATATGTGCATTACTTTTCAACCCATCCACGTAGAATGAAACTAAGAAAATTGTTATGTATAAGATTCAGTACATAACTAACACTCTGTTATCAACCGATTAGATGTACTATCCAAGAAAGACAACTGGGACAGTCAATACGTTCTGCTGTGAATGTGACTGCTTTAATATGTATAGTTGCTAGGTATTTTTAACTTAATTGTCAACTTGTTGAGACGTTGTTTAAAATCTCGTTTAATATAATCAAATATGGCTAAAATGTCTATCAAAAGTTGACAAAGTCAATTTTGTCTTCAATAGTATATACCTTTAGCAGATAATTTAATAATATATCTCAAATGAAATACAAGTGCTACCATAAAGTAATACTGTATTGTTACGGTATAAAACGGCCGTTAAACCCCTTAATAAATTTACGTAACAATACTCGCTCCTGCATGTTTGTCACCAACAGCTAATTAGGCTCCGTCTAAAACTCAGTTGGGAGGGAGGTTCGAACGACTGAGCACATTTCAAGGCGAGGTACCACGATAAAGGTAGTTGATAATAATTGGTTAAGAGAGGCTCCGACGGTCGCCACGACTTTTGGAGATTTAAATCTCAATTCAACAGATCATTGGCCAAAATCCGAAGTCCAACAGCCGTTGCATCGCGTTGCTACCCCCGAGAGGTGCCTTACAGCTGTGGACGTTTGCACCTACCTTTGGCTGTCCCTCCTTCAGTTGTTTGGGCCCTGTACAATGGAGTATCACAGCGCGACACTGTCACTTTAAATGAACACACACAAATAAGGTACAAGAGCTGAGTTAAATTAAAGTGATCTATTAACTCAAAATTTACATACATATATAGATCTTAACATGTAATATGCATTGAAATAGCGGTCAGTCGACATTTCACAGTAGTTAATTCTTAAGACTGGGACAAAACGTCCACTGAAATCTTTTGGACCTGAATCCAGGAAGTTACAAGTACAGAACACCCGTTTAGGTTTTTTCTGTACTTGGGGAGTCAAGTTACCACAATATATGTAGCGTTCCGTACAACTGAAAACTAGCGGTACTTGTTCAATATTATAAGGTACAAAATGGCATGCACTGTCCATTGAATATTTACGATACGCACACCACCTTTAGAACAAATAGCACTCTTAAAACATAACAATTTACAGTACCTTTTAGTTGGCGTAGGGCTCCAACAACCTCAGTTTCCTATGAAAACAGGAGGGGAGGGCCTTACGTAGAAGGTCCTCTGTGGGTTGCTTAAAGATACTGCCAATTAGGGGTTGATCTAACGTACGATTTAGCTGGGAAGGTGTTGTAATGAAATCCTTACCAAGAAGATTAGGGACTGGATCGCCAGACGACGATAACTAAACAAAGCGCGTAGCACGTAATTTTCAACCAACCTCCGGCCGATACAGACACACCCCTATTAAAGACAAATGTTGTTACTTTGAGTACTACATAACCACACGTTCAGCTAAAGGTCTCAAGCGGAACTGACTCATCAGGACGCTACCAAGCGCGTCGTATTCGAGATTGCATCATGAAAAATTCCCTATGTATCTATCTTCCTTCAACTTACACCACATATACCGTGCACCACGAGACTACGCACCATTACGCTGGAGTGATGCTAGTTTATTTTAAAGATCTACTCTTCTCGTGGCAATTGATAGTCAAACGGTTGCTAACTATTGATCATTAAAATTGAATTTGCAAGTAACAAATAAAGTGCCTTCGAACGTTTTTGAATGGTCATGGCTGTACAACCTATAAATAATATGTTGGTGGCACTGTAAGTCTATGTCAAATTCGAGGTTAGCATGTGGGGTTTTGCGTCAGTCTGTGTCAAAACTGACGCAAAACCTAACCTGCTATCGTCGAATTTGACACCATACGTCAAGTTGAATATGACTAATCGTTTACTGCCATAGAAAAATAAATATAATAGGGTTTGTCATTAAGCTGTTTTCGTAAAAGCAAGAGCTGATCTTTGGGATAAATTAAAGTTCCTCTGATTTCATGGTGCGAAACTCTGTGGACACACGGTATGTGCGATGTCTGAAATTGCATCATCTTAAGTCGGCCCGGCGGTTATAATGGGGAAATTGTCTGCGCAGAGGCGCCGAGCGAAGGTAATTCGAAACCATCCTTGGCTGGCTCGAATGCAAAATGCGGACCAAATGCTAATTTCATCACGGGAGAATTTAGTGAACTGATTAGCGGGATCTGTGCTATATGGTAACAACGTTGCAGATTTCGTTCCTATAAGATGGAAAGGTGCCTTAGGGCAAAACTAGGGCAACAGATGTTGTTACCTGTCCTGAAATTAATTGCGGAACCTAAGATGGTCTTGAAATTAGCCGGAATTAGAAGATTTTGTCCCAGGGAACGGGCGTAAGAATACGAGTACGAGAGCGTAGTTTTGTTCAATCAAACGTCGGGAGTCTTAACAGTATACATATGATGTACAATTTTAGCTCCTCTAGAACGAATTCAAATAATAATTGTATTGATGATTCTGCAAGATGCAAGATCCAAATGCGTAAATTTTAATAATCATGTAATTATTCCTTTAGATAGCGTATAAAGTAAATGTGGACCCTGAAAAAATCAACCAAGTAGACTCAGTAGAAATAATTATAAAATCTCTTCTGCAAGATTATTCCAAGCTTCCAAATTTGCCATGCAAGGAAATTCTTGTTAATCATTTATTGGGGCTACACTCTTGTTCATGAATTATATAAAATAAACTGTGTCAAGTACTTTACATTACAAAAGTATACAATTGATACATACTTCTAAATACAATAGGTCAAGGAATAATATATACTCACTCTTAAGATTCTATATTTTATAAAGAAAAAGTAGATACTTGAACAGTCCTCGATAGGGCAGTAGTAATTTTGTATTTTTATTCTTTCCGTAAGGTTAATATTTATTCTAAATTTTATCACTTCTGATTGGATAGAAGTAGTTTTTTCATAATATATTTATGTAAACAAACATTGTGTTTTATTGCAGCCCCTACAGCACTAAAGATGAATAGCGAAACTGACATCGTATTTCATTATCCATCGCGTCTATTAGAATTTATTGGACAACATCCAAAAACTAAAAGAAATAAGTTTCTCTTTACAACAGTAACATATATTGGTTGCTATATAATTGTATTTATTGTGACTCTTTTACATTTCTTTTACACTGGGGAAAATATAAATTTACTTGTTGAGAATGTCGAAGCAGTTGGAATCTACGCTCAGGTAAATATCTAATGTTAATTAATTACGAAACACTTATTTTGATTTTCTTAAGCCCACAGATCTATTACATTTTTATAAACTTTATGTCTTCTATCTTTTTTTCTTGTAGTACTGGTAAATAGAACTGTATAGAAGTCCTATATTCACGGAATGATAATTTAAAGACATTTTATTTCAGACATTTTTAAAACTTGCTATTAGCGGAATATCGAGAACAAAATTATTGACGCTGTTGGATGATACCAAACCGTTTTGGAAAATAGAAAACTGTCCGTTGCAGCTAAAATTGTCGCTCAAAAATCTGATTCGGAGCACATTGTTTCTGCAAAATACATTTTTTACGTTGTTGGTGCTAGGAGTTGGTATAGTTATTGCACTGCCTTACGCCACAAATCAACTACCAATTGGGATATGGTTGTTACCAGAGTACGAGTCGCTATATAAAGTAGTTCTTGCTATACAAGAAATTATAATACCGTACACTGCAATACACACGGCAGCTTTCGACAACATTTTTCTGTATTTTTGTATTAACGTCGTAATACAGTTCCGTATGCTGAACATGCGTTTTCAAGAGCTTGATGTATCTAAGCAATGCTCTGCAAATATTGAAGAATGTTACTTAGATCAACTGAAAACTTGTATTCAACATCACCAGTATATGTTAAGGTAGAAGCTTAAAGTTTTCAAACATTATGCTATATTAATACTTTGCTCCGTAGATTTTTGAATAATATGCGTTCATTTTACTCTCCAATTATGTTGACGATCTTTTCGATGCAAGTTCTAATACTATGTTCAGAAATGTATGTACTAGGCGAAAGGTATGTGTACTATTACTATTGCAAATCTATTTCTCTTTTATAACAACTATAAATGTTTTGGACAATTACATTTAACATTAATATTTAAAATTATGGAAATTTTGTTTCGATTTCCAAAAGCAGGCAAGCAATGTTTAAAATTTGTTAATGCGGCTTTTACAAACGTTTTGGGTATGTTTGAGAGTAAAATATGTCAATTTCAATACCTAGGGTGTAATAGTAATATATGCTGTAATATTATGCAAAAATAGAAATTGGATTTCACATATATCGAAATTGAAATTTATTTGATCACACGATATAGTTGGTTTTACAAGGGAACTTACACGCCTTCGAGCCATTTAATTATTTTTTTCTATAACCATTTAAAAATGAACAACTTTCGTCACGTTTTACCCCAACCGAAAACGCCAGTTCCGGGACCAGTGATCGAATATCCCATAACGTTAACTTTCGTCTCTAGTGACGAAAGTAAGTGGTTGCAATTTCAGATATTAAATGCATTCTGCCATATCCAATTGTAATTTAATTTTTTGCATTCGTTCTCTAAAATGACTATTTTGCGAACTCATAATACGCTGCAAACTGGATTTTTAGGGACCCAATACGCTAAAGTTGCTATGACAACACTTTAGAGGATTCTTTTTATTAACAATACAATACACAACAATACTATGTCAAATATTCGAGGTTAGCAGGTTAACCATCCTTGTAGTCAATTTGTGTATAAATTATTCTATTCCTACCAGATTCATTCTTTGTAGATTTTCCATATTCCTTCTTATTCTTTAAATTTTTTCTTTTCTCCTTCTCGTAGATTTGAAGTAATATAAACCCTTCCATAATCAAAACAGATATAAAAATCTTGTTTAAAAGGGTTTATTTTTCCAAATTTTCCATTTAACAAATTAAATTACATGTTTTGAAATAGTATATTTTCGACGACTGACATCGAAAGTAGATTTTTCTCACTGCCATTTGACAGCTAAAAGTGCATTCTTGCCGCTTGCTCATGAATATTGCTGGTTGAGGCAAAGCCGAAACCAGCAATCATGCAAAAGCGGCAAGCACACTTTTAGCTCGAAATATACATACTATTTTTTTCGACGACTGAGCATATTATTAATGGAAAATCACATATTTCAGTTTATTGCAAATATTAATTGACAATCAAGTTAACATTACTCGCGCAGTCTATTAGACATATGACGCGATTATTTCGACAAACGACGGGCATTGTCAAGGAAACATTCGGACGTGGCTACCTATTTTGTTCACGTGGAAACCCAAAACGCTCGGCGAGCTGCAAAGTGATGAAAACGCACGCTCAGCGGCAAATGTCAACTTTCTGTTGTCAAATGACAGTGAGAAAAAACTACTTTCGATGTCAGTCGTCGAAAAATAAATTTGATACTTAACTAAATATAACAACATTTTTCCATAGTAATAATCTTTATGATTATTTTTACATTTTAACGCTCTATATAATTTTATTCTACTTATTTTAATACCGGGTGTTTTAAATGACTTTTGACAAATAAGTATTTGATATTAACCCTCTTTCATTTTAATTCAAATACTTTTTACATCATATTAGAGTCCCTTCCTGTGTTTTTTCCAATTAATTGTGTTAATAATGCTGATTTTATTTTAAAATACATACATTCATTTTGGTATTGTATGGAAATATTTCTAATCATTTTAATAATAAGTGCAATGTTAAACCCTCATACCAAAACCATTACAATATATTAGGTAATCCGGGTAGTGGCCGGCGCTCTGATAAGTCTAACACATTATTCAGCTGTGCGGAATAGCTGTATAGATTATGTAATAACGTTCTTTTTTTGTTACACAATCTTGAGATTGAACTACAGGCCAGGGATTATATTCCGTGGTATGAACTTTAGCGCTGGCTGTTAGCAAACCCTTCTCACAATATCACTGATAGATTAACCACATTTTCCCTAGTAGTCCAGGCGTCAGGGATTTTGACATGTCAGAAAAACCCAAGTTGATGAAATTTTGCACATAGGTAGTTTTTTGGTTGTACTTTAAGGAAAAAATGTTCTGCACTCGAACGCCTATGGAAAAGGTGGAAAATGCACGAAGAAAATCGGAAAATTGAAATTTCGCGAATATCTTGGAACAGAGTGAACATTTCTATATACTATGTCGAACCAAAATTGTAGAGCGCAACCTTCTCTCTTCAGGTTTTTTCGAAAAACTCTTCATTTTCCAGATATTTAGTATTGAAATAAAATTTGGTGCTAGTCTAGTAGCTCAGGGTCCTCCCGTGTGCACTGTCTGTTGTGCATGTAATTTGACCTTGTATCTTTATGTTTTTTTACCCGAAGAAGCGATTGCCGATGGTCCCAAGTTCCAAAAATGGTCCCCTAAATTGTTATTAACAAATTATTGCAAAATTAGGGGGTTTTCGCGTACTGCACTATAACATTTCAGAAAAATAACGATGTTAAGGTCTTTTCTAATGTTTTTTCACACGCGGAATCGATTGCCATAGGCCCCAGTTTCTAAAAATGCCTGAGTCAATTGTTGTGGGCAAATAAAAGATGATTATAACAGATTCTGAATAATTCGTGATCGCATTGGAGAACAAGAAAAAACAGAAGTAATCACTGTCTCGGACATAGCATAGCGCAAAATATAGTATGATCAAAAATTATTTTCATCTAGTATGGCTATGGAAAAGTTCCTAGTCCCAAGTAATGTAAAGAAGCATTTGATAAGTTATAATACTCTTCGTCTCGTCGAAGAACTCACAAAAAACTACATTGGGTTTGTAATCATCTAGTCTAAATCCAGCGCACCTCTCCGAGCTAATGGGGCATTCTTGAAGGCATCGTCGGTGGTGCGGGAGCTTGGGGAATCCGTTAATGTTCGCTACTAGCTTCTGAACCAAATGGGAATACCTTTGACATTCTAGCGAGAAAACAATCTTGTCACAAAGATGGAAAGGGCCAGATGGCTTGGACCACGTCGAAGGTAGCTATACGGCTCCCGAGGAAGAAAATTGACGCTACTGTGTACCAAAGCGCACGTGCGAAGAGCGAATCTTACGATAGATAAAGATCTAAGGAACACGTGAAGCTTAAAAATTATGGCTTGCACTTGAACCTGGAGGGCGTAGACTAAATATCCATTGTCTTTTAAAGAAAGCTGAAATGCTTCCATCTGGATGTTTATAGAATAAACGTTGGCTTCGGATTCCATAAGGTCAACTACGGAAGTAACACAGACTTCGTGTCTTTGAGAGGCCAGGCGGAAGCGTGCCCGTCAAAAGAACTAATCCCTAGCTCAGCTTAACAGCTGGGAGTGGAAACAACAATAGTTGCCCTAAAATGCATCGAGCTATGAAAATTAATCCGAAAAGATAGCACGTTTAAGGCTTTGGGACACAGGGCGCGGTCTTTCGCGGCGGGCAGCGATCGCGCGATCTTCTCGACGGTCGAGTACGTCACATACAGAGCGATATCTGTGTGAGCGATCCAGTGTTGTGATAATTTTCTGCAGAGCAGGTTCGCAGTAGTATTTTGCACAGGTTAAAGTGTTTTGCAGGTTTTTCTTGGAAAATGAGTAGGTAGTTCTGACGAGGAGGAACTCCTGCTTCTTTTAGCACTACAGTGTAGCAGAAGAAAAAGACGATATTGGATGCACCCAGTTAAAGGAAAAAGAGAAGAACTTGGTGAATACCACCGTCTCTGTAGGGAACTGCAGTCACCTGAAGACAAATTTTTTGTATATTTTTCCTCATATCAAGACAAAGTTTCCAGGAACTGCATGACCTAGGTACTGCAACATAGCATTAAGAGGATCACTACGAACTGGAAAAGACCTATTAAACAAGGGAAAGATTAGCAGATTGTGTGAGGTAAGTTAATCAAAAGTGTATACTCGCACCTATACAGGGTGTTTATGGAAATGAGTGCAAATATTTTAACCCGTAATATAACTCGCTAAACTGAAAAACTTCTCCATTTACCATTTCTTCGAAAACGCCCTCAAAACTGAGTTAAAATTCAAACCAAGTTTACTCTAAAAATGCATACCCGCCTATGGAATAACATTTTAATTTAATGGTACAAAACAAAAAACATGTCTTTGATATGCAAACCAACAAAAACTGTACAGGTCCTGATAACACCTTTAGTTCACATCTGTTCACCAACGTACTTTATCAATTGAGGTAGATAACGTGTGTTTTTTTTGGTGCAAGAACTTTGCAGTTTTAATATAAGTGTGTCGTTAACCTTTAGCTTAGATTTGCTTACCAAGCGGCTCGTCAAATTTAGGGGAGATGAATGATTAAATGAAAAACGATAAATAGAAAAGTTGTTCATTTTGGTGAGCTCTATCACTGGTTAAAATATTTCCACTCATTTCCATAACACCTTGTATAGTATGAAGTTATGAACGGAGTTATTTATTTCTCTCAACGAACTGATGTGGATCGCCTGGATCGCGCGATATTTTTGTGATTTTGAACAAACGTATCGCCTGCCGCCGCGGTCAAGACTGTTTCGCTGCGACAGATCGCCTCGTGTGTGACAGGGTTAATGCAATGTTGCTTTATACAAACATATCGTCGGATCGCGGCGGGCAGATATCGCTGCCCGCCGCGACAGACCGCGTCCTGTGTGCCAAAGCCTTTATACGTCACACGATGAAAAAATGCTCCTAACACCGAAACTAATTCCACACGAGCAATGTCCTGTTGCATATCGGCCACTAGCGTTTCAAACTGTTCCCACTACCTCAGGTACCGAAAGAACAAGCATTGTAATATTTGGTCGTGAATAATTTTAGCAAATTACTTTTCGCAATTAAGTGACCATATTGGTAACTCAGATTAGCCAGGGGTCGTTACTATTTGAGTCAAATATATTAAGAACATTTATCTCAATTAATTCGTTCGCCTAAATTTTCAGAAAATTACTTAATGTTCGCGAGGGTACAATAGCCGGACACTAGCTCAGAGCGTCAACGAATTTTTAATAAGTGACGACAAGTGTACCCAGGTGTTCAAAACGTGAATTCGTACACTTGATTAGCACATACAAAAAATTCCCTGAAAGAGAAGCATCAAATAACACAGGTACCCGTAATGAAATCAAACCCACATAGCTGGTATCACAGTATAATCACAAATTCTAAATTGCAGATTGACATAAGTTAACAACTATAACTATAGATCGACAAGTTACGAGATACCTAAAAAAACGCATAAAGTCTAATACGTACTTACAAGTTTACAATACAGCGATACAATATTATCTCACAAATTGAAATCAGGCAACAGCTTGCAAGGCGATGTTACCGCGGTGTCTATCCCGTGGATTGGAAGGAAACATTTTGCGTGCTTCCAGGTACAAAGCGAACTGTATACTCCCAAGGTCAGGTCGGCAATTCAAACTTCGAAATGCATGAACGGGGCTCAAAGTGACAGAACACTAGTCGAAACAACGTCTTGGGCGTCAGCTCTCAGGGAGCCGCTGCATGCGTGACGGTGATTTCTGAAATTATAACTATCATGATGGTCGCTCGTGTAAAGAAAATACGTTAGGGGCAGGTAGTTTTTGTATACTTTTAAAGAAAATTAGCACCCCCTGGAGTGTTGCTCCTGGCAGACGAGTTCGCGACGGTGCTATAGGTCGTGATTTACCATTTTATACAGTTGAACAGGTCATGTATGGGGCTAATTGTATCTCGGATGTGGCCCAGTCGGCTACGAGTCGTTATGGCGGAAGTCGTTTCAGCTATGCAGGGTAGCACGTTAAGGTATTGTGAAGTGTTCTAATTTCTAGTGACGTAGAAACTTTCCCTTTGTAGAAAAAGAGCTTCCTCGCCGTATAAGCACATTTTTTGCTTAATTATAGCCGCGAATACAACCCAAGGTTTCCTTTTTCCATGAAGGAGAGGTTGCATACCTAGAGCATTGTAATTTGCCATAGAGCCGCTATCCAGGAGACCGGGGCGGCTTAGGGCCTCAGGTCGGGTTCTCATTTCGTTTGTTCGCCGTATGGTATGGGACGACTCAAAGGAAAGTATAGTGGTGTTAGTACTACCGATTCTGCAGAAAATATGTTACCAATCACAGTGAGGTAAGTTTAGGTTTAACATTCAGACTTAAAATTCGTGGACGGCGCAACTTGCTCTGCTGAATCGGGCATGACTGGCTTCGGCGGCGCCGGCGGCGCACTGAAATGTTCAGGTCTGCTCTGGCTGCAGATCTCGGTACTTAAGTTTCTCCTTGGGGCTTAAAGCTGGTAGCTGGTTTCGTGCACTATCATAAAATCCCCGGAGAAATAAATGAAACTTCTTCTTCTTTCTCTTACCTTAGGATTGTGGACTGGTAACCTCCATAAAGTTGTGGTTCTATAAGCCCTTTATGATGGTTACCGGATAGGTGGCTAGCCTTGTACATCAAAATGGAGGAATAGTTCTCTTGTTAAGTATTAACGGCTACCATAGGTGTTAGCGTGGTAGCCCGGGAGTAAATATATCATAAATAAAGCTTTACAGGATTGGCAGAGAGGTAGTTCAAACGCTATGCCGATGTCATTCATATAATTTCCTGCAAGTGTAGAGAAAATGACTAGAATCATGGACAGCGAAAGTAACTGACTAAATAAACTAAATAAAAATAATAAGAAGAAACAGGGCAATGAACAACATTCCACATATCAGAAACAGCGGCGTATGAAGTTATCAATAGTTCTAATTACGAACAGAGTACGATTAGAAAGAGAAATACGACGACCGACGGCTGACGATAGGAATAGCTGCATCTGCCAAGCTGACAAGGGTATGGGAGTATATCTCTATCACAAAGGCAGCAAAAACGTGGACGATGAACATATCGGTCAGAATGAAAATTGAGGCCTTTGACCTCTCGGTGTATAGACGTGTACAAAAAGTTTCATTAGTCGAAGACCATGCAAAATCAATCAAAGTTAGATACATTTAACAACATCAGGCTACTGGGGATAATAAACAACACGTATTTTCAGTACTTTGGAAACGGAGGCAGGCAGAACGTGAAGAATAAAAGAGTTATTCATACAAGAAAGTGTAGAAGGGAAACGCCTCCGTGGAATATTACCAGTCAGATTGGTCGACCAGGCTAAACAACAGAGTGTAAATAAATCAGAACAATTGGCTTTGGACAAAGGCCCCTGGAAAAAGATTATTTGACGCTAAAGCTGTCACCACATCTTTCCGAGGATGACGTATAGAACAGAAGATGTAGGTGCGTTGAGGTAAGTCAAATCTGCTCGCCGCTAGGTTAGCATTTGCAAGTAAAACTGGGTTCTGCAATCACAGTTATTGTTAGCCATCCTTAGCCTCAAAAGGGTTTACCTGCTTACATGCTTCATCACAATACACCTTCAACTTATTGGCCATTTTGTTATTTAAGTAGAAACTAAGTTTTAGTCCAATTCCAGAAATAACGTCACAGTGTGGTAAGATGATTCGCTAATACTTTTTAAAAGATCGTCTATATAGCCAAATTTTAAGAATGTAATAGAGGGTTGAACATTGACATGCAAATTGAAGAGGATGGGAGCCAAAACTCATTCTTTTGGAAAACTATTATTCGATTTCCTTCTTGTACTGAGCTGCCCATTCTTGCTTTTTCTTTCGAGGTTATTCTGAAATTATTTACCGATAAGACCCATAGGATAAGTGGAAGGACATGGTTACAACAGCTTGGTAGATGGGGATAACTTCCATAATTTTAGTGCTTATTCTATTACGCAATAGACTTTTCAGTGTATCTTTCAGGTTGAACTAAGTAAGGCGATAGGGCAGTAAACACTTACAGTATGTTTAGGTTCATCTGATTTTAATGATATGACGGTCTAGGTATTCGAATTCAGGGAGAAGCGTACTATATGTATGTTTGCAAAATTTTGTTGGGAAATGATTCTAACAATGTTTTTGGTGGTTAGCAGGGTAGTTTCTAAATTCATTACGAATCCTTGAGCTTTTACCATTTTTGTAGCCAGTGGCCTTATTATCTACAGCAAACTTTATAGAAATCGTAGATGTGTAAAGGTGTGGGCTGAAACATAAAACTAGTTCCTTGGGTTTTGTAATGCAACTTTTTTTGCAAGAGACTGTGAGGACAATTTTGGAGTTCAGCACTTTTCTGCATTTGTATCTCAGTGTTTATTATTTTTTTCAGTTCATTTAAGCCTAAATTAAAAGTTTAGTTGTGTTTCCAAATCTTAATTCTTTTCGTTTCGAATAGTAGCGTCTCTCAGTTTATTTACGTTTGTCGAAATCTAAAATTAAGCTTTGTTCCCGTCTAGGTGACGCAATCTGCCTTATCACATTTCATCATAAAGATATATTTCGTATAACCGAATGAGTTGAAGAAAATAAGAACTTTAAGTAACGCCTGCGCGTTTTCATTTGCTTTTGGCATCTTAGCCCGGAGCATCATTCAACGGCCGGCGCTAAGATGGTTAAAAGGTGTTGGAGGTTGTTTTTGCGGCGCCGGCTTCGTCGGCCGCCCGCCGCGTAAGTTGAAATTGAAAGTAATGAAGCTGTATGGTCATCGTCAAGCCCCTGTGCTAAGCGACGTGCTGGTAAATTTTTAGCCAAGGGCTCTTTCTGTATCGTGGAGCAAGGCATCTCCTAACACGCTTGTAGCGGATCTTAAGTGAAAATCGCGTCTGCGTGCTAAACGATCATTAGAATAGAGTCACTAATTTCGTTACTGTAACCTGCCTGTCGTATGTGCTCCGCTTGTTTACCCGTCCTGGAGGATATAGTGCCGTTCATTCCTGCTAGAATATCGCCCCTATGCAGTTTCCAGTTGTCTTTCCCGTATTTTGAAGGCAATAGCATGAGACGCGGCCTGCAGCTTAAGTTGGACAACGTAACCAGAGCGACTGAATCTCTACTCAACAGGTATTTTGTTAGTTAATAGTATTTGTAACGCGTTAAATGTAAAGGGAAGTTATTTTAAAGTGTCGCCATTGCACGCAGAGCCGTGGTTTATTTAAATTTTAATATGTCGGACAGAAATTACGGCCTTGAAGTGAATTTTGAGCCATTGTTGTCAATTTTGGTTGTTGTAACGTAGTTTTTTGTATATACTTAAAGTTATTACCATTTTGGGTGTAGTCATGTCGTTTGTTGTCAATTTTATCGCCTGCGCTTGGTTTAAACGTTGCGCAATTAACGTCACTAACGTTTTTCGTATATTTTTAACCGCAACAAGTAATTCGTTTGATGTTCATTGTCACTTATATATTTTGCTACATTAATATAGTTTATTGTTAATTATTTGTGTTTTTCATGATGATGTTTGAATATGCATTTTGTGTGTATTTTTCCAATGTACAAGGATTCAGACAGCTGCAAACGAATGCAACTAAAGGTAAGTTCAACTCGACTGCTCCGTTCGCCGTGCAGGCATTGTCAAGTTAGAGGTAGAAAGGTGGGCTATTTTCTTCCACTTTCAGAATGAGCCTCCCCGTGTCGTTTTTTTTTCGATTTAGGCAGAAAGTGGTGGCGCTTAGCAAGTAACATCTGCAGCTCGATTACCGGATCGTAGCCCTAAATTAAGGTCGTAAACAAATCCGCCTTCTCACTGAGAGTTTTATCCGGCACCTCTTGGAACAGCTCATCGTAACGGGATTCGGGCAATCGATCTGAGAATTTCCCGATTTTGTAATTTTTATATGGTAAAAACTGGCGTTTTTGATTTAAAGAGCATTTTATGCTGTAACAAGCTGGCATCTCAACGTGGTGTCGTGTTTTTTTTATCATAAAGTCGAGTTTAGGCTGAAACAAGACTAGTTGTTAAAAACTTGAATATTAGGGCAAGCAAGTAACAAAGCTCAATGCGTTAGATTTGTTACCAGGGCCAGCTGCAAGTATAACAAGAAGCTAAGCTCCTCAAGGGTGTTTGATAATTATAATTCCCCAACAATCAATTTTTTAGTCTTGTACAATTTTTCCGTGGCGATGGTCAATCGAGAAACAGGTGGGTTCGTCTAACCATAAATTGGAGTTAAATAATAGCTTATCAACAGAGCACTGGCTTTTGGGCTCGATGTTAAGGTTGCTCTCCAAAGCGCGAAACAGAGACGCTGCGCTTATAAAACCAAAACTGAGATTAAAAATCCAACTGACTTACCAGCTGGTACTAGTGCAACATCTTCTGAACAACTAGAAAGTATAAAATCAATGAGGAAAATAATGCAGGATGAAATTACTAAAATCCACAATATATTGCAGGAGTTTGTTACACGACGAAAACGCGTTAACGACATAACTATCAGCCCCTCAAGCGTGCAAAACAAAATCATACGCTTGAGAGCCAAACCTGTTACCCACAAAACGACTTTACGACATAATAGGGGAAGTAACCGAATACGCAGCCCCAACCTTGTTACGAGATGTGCTGTAATCAGGTGCTTCAGCTATTAGATGCTCAGCGTGAAGGTCGTGGTTCTATTACTGTCTAAAGGTTAGCGCCGCGCTTTGGTACAAAGGGGTAAATGATGTTAAATAAAGGACGCCACCACATTCAACAGAATTTGGGGAAAAACAACATAAACAACATTAAACAATAGGTGAGCCCACGCGAATGTGGAACTAGTAGGGTCGCCTTTCTACTATCAGCTTGGCAGAGTTTGGTCGGCGAGTTGCGTACAGTATCGACTTAACCTTACAACAGTAACTCAATGGGGCAGCTGCTAAACTTCTTCTTACAACTGAAAACTACACATAAAACGCATGCAAATACCATAAACACCAATGAAAAACATAAGTACTTGACAATAAACTTTATTGAAATAAATAAAATATGTGCAGATGACAATGAACATGAAATTGACTAGTTAACATTTAAAAGTAATCAAAGGGGTTAGTTAAGTTAGCTTACGCTACACATTGACTTAATTACAAACAGTAAACTTGACTGCAAATACATTAATGTGGCGCAAGGGCGAAACTGCCACAAGTTACGTTAAACAAACAAAGCAATACGACAGCAAATCATTAAATTTAGCAAACAGTAAATAATATGGTAAACAAGTGCGCTGAATTGTTCAAAACTCGATGAGACGTTCACTGTACATAATACAGCATAAAACTAATTTGCATTTGTTACCTGAAGAAGCTCAGTTGGCTGCATTTGACGTGCGGCACTGTATGTAATCGACTTGTCCCAAACAAACTGCCTGAAGATGCCTGAAGAAGTTGCACAATAGCAACCGGGAAGTTGCTGACGAAGACGGTCTGGTTCTAACATCCTCTAGCGAGGCTAATAAACACCGAAGCGGTACGGCAAATCTTGTAATGATAAACGGAAGTTCGGTATGCCCCAAATAAGCTTATGACTGATATTCCCACTGATAATCCGTCTTACGACTTAATATGAAGTTGCACTTTACGATAGACGGGAGTTCAGAGCTTACGATTGCGTAAATGTTCAACAGCGACCCCAAGACCGATCTATCACGACGAGTGCAGCACTCCTTCAGAAGGCACCAAAAATCGACGACAAGCAACTAGTTCCATAGGCCCACAAATCGGCGAAAGGTACACAGATAATTCTACACAGTCAGTTAAACAAAACAGCGCGGTCCCAGCCTTGGTGGCCGGGGCGCGAAATAAACGATACAGTTTTCGACCGTCTTAAGGCGGAAGTTGCGAGCCGACACGCGCTACTTGCGCTACTTAAGCTGTGTTCTCTCTTTTGATTATGCAAAAACATGGGAAAGACGTTGCGCGAATGAAATACGGACTCAACACTTCGCCCAAAGCTGCGGAAAATTCCAACTGACTGATGTCATATCTGGCCAAATTTCGCTTACGACGGGGAACCACATATAAATCAGGCTGACTGACCGGCGTCAAGAATGACATCACACATGCAGAATGCGACGGCCGAACAAAGCTGCTTTGTCAATCGGACTTACTAAGAATTTAAAGAACAAAGAAACTGCACTGCTTGCAGCAGGTCAAGGTTGCATAACGTTACCAAGCTAAAGATTTGACTTATTTGAATCGGAAATAACTTTCGTATGGAAATAAATATTGAGTACATTACTAAATTATGGATTTTAACTTGCGTGAATTGTGCAACTGCTAGGATTTGGGCAAATTGTTCTAACAAGTTTCAAATTTCTTTGTATTTTTGGTCTAAACAGGTAAACGACTATAATATGAAAAAGAGATTAAGCATGTTGAAAATAAATTATGCGGAATTACAAGCTCGAAATGAGAAATTAGAAAAAGATGTTTTTAAACTGAATAAAGCTACAGAAGAGGATAAGCAGTATTCCCGGAAACATAATAACCAAATCGGCGGACTCCCAAAAAATCTAATAAATGCAGTAATTAATATCGGAACAACTGTAGAATCGGACATTAAAAAAGAAGACCTACAGGCTGTTCACCGTGTGCCATCTAAAGATATCAAAAACGACCCATTATCGTGCAATTTGGTAACAGAATGACTATGGACGACTTTTTAAATAAATGAAAAAGCTGGAAACCCAATTCCCAGTTTGTGTATGCTGATATAGCACCACAACCTCTTTTAGTTCACAAACACCTGACACTTTATTTTAAGAAACTGATGTTCGAGGCAAATAACAAGTAGATAAATAAACTGCTCAAGTACAGGTCTAAAGAGTAGCTTCAGGTCGCCAACGGTTGACATTTCGCCAAAACCAAATAGCGCATGAAGGTGCTCGGGACCTTAGCAACAACTTTGCCCCCTTTCAAAATTTCGATATCTGTAGCCGTTCGAAAGTTACAGGCGATGAAGACAGACACACGGACACACAGACAGACAGACAGACAGACAGACGGACGGACAAAACGTTCGCATAAGTACGCTGAAGTTACTAATAATGTTACACATATTGAAATGGCCTCTCTAGAGATGTTATCAGCGAGGAAAGATGATGATTTTCCCGATGGCGAATGCGGCAGCCTGGAGGAGTAGCCGTAATATTCACTTAACGTGCAACGGAAGGTGTAACAAAAAATGCCATAATGCAAAAGTAGACTCCGAGAACTTAATTTTGTAAAGGAATATCTTATTAGATCCAGCTTAGGTGGCGACTTTATTCTGCCCTATTTCAGTAATAAAAAAGTTCCCAGGATTAGGACTTAGTCTTAAGTCAATTGCCTTATTAACTAGTTATCATTCTGAAAGATACCAAACTGTTAATTTGCATGGTTGTTTATCTAATTTTCTAAAAATTGATGCTGGAGTACCCCAAAGCTCCATTCTAGGCCCAATTTTCATTTGCATTTATATTTCAAATTTTACTTTACAATCGACTGAATGTCATTTTTATGCTGACGATTGCCAATTAGTTATACATGTCTTTCGAAATTGAAGATCTTTCTGATGCATGTGCTAAAATAAATCAAGATTTACAAAAAATAACCAACATTTCTAATGAACGCTCCCTAAAACTTAATCCTGACAAATCTGCAGTCATGCTTGTTGGAAAGAAAAGTGACGTAAATTACGCAAAGAATCACTTCAATCTATACATTGGCAAGGACACACTTCCTATAGTTGAACAAACCAAACGTTTGGGATTAACGATTGATTCAACTTTACGTTTCAATAAGCATGTAAACAATTGTTTACAAAGTGCCTACTGTAATCGTCAACAAATTTTTCAGAATCGTCATATACTATATAAACAAATAAAAACTATATTGTGCAATAGCTAGTTTTATCTAAAGTTGATTTTTGTGATGCGGTGTATGGCTTCTGCTAGGGTTACAAGGATGTGGCTAGAATTCAAAAACTTCAAAATTCTTGTTTAAGTTTGATTTTTTGGAATACGGAAATATGCAAGAATTTCTCACAAATTTAAAATTTCTGGTTTGCTAAATACGGCAAATAGACGTCTATTATATAGTTGCTGTTTGTATAAAAAATGTTAACTTCAAAAACACCGCCGTATTTGTATAACAAAATCAGGTTTCGTACAGATGTACACAACTTCAATTAACGCTTTAGGGGTAATATAACTGTCCCTACTCATCATACTCAACTAGGAAAGCGTAGTTTTTCATACTGTATAGCAATATATTATAATCAATTACCCATAGAGTTTAGAACGTTGCCATTACCACGTTACGGCGATCGGCTCAAGCGTTACTTGATAGCTAAACAAAATTCTTAGATTACAGTCAATCATTTACTTTATATTTCACTTTAATATACACTGCGTTTGTCAATCACATTTTCAGTTTCAGTTCGGGTGCGGTGGTTCAGCTCGTCTGTTTATTTAGTCATTACTTGCATTGATATTTTGTTTTTAAAATGCCAATTTTTTGGAATTGGGTTAAGTGGAAGAGCAGTTGACAGTAATTCTACTGTGAACTGAACTTCGCCCAAAATATTGTACATATATTTTGATTTTTTTTTCATGTACACATTATATTAATAAAGGCATTTACTATTATTATTACTATTATTATTATTATTATATATAACTAATTTTCCCCCGTTCGAGAGTAAGAAAATTTTGCCATGGATTCTATACTTAAAAATTTATATAACATAGTAGGACCTACGACTGGAAAGACATTTTCTGGACTCTATTAAAAGCCATTGTTTACACTTTTTATTAGGTTTTCAGCTATCTCTGTATCTCCAAGTTCAATGAACTTGTGTAACTGTTTACTTTCTTCTTTTCAGCTAGACAGGTATTGTGTAAATTTGTTTAATTCTTTCGACTAGAACACATTTAACACATTCATCAAGGTTTTTACTTTTTAGCAAAGCATGTCCAGTCTACCGTGCTGAAGTTCCATCAGTGGTGGGGAGACGATTTTATGATGAGGAATTGGTGGCCCACTTACAACATAATCTATCGATGTTATTTATATAGAAAATATGGCATTAATTTTATCAAAAGATAGCAAGAGTTCTCTACATTTTCATTGGAGCAGAAGAGGCGGGATTATATATTCGTTTCCATCGCACAGAAGAGAATAACTTCCTGTTCTTAGTATCAAACATTTGATGCAACTTGACTATCTCACCCCAGTTTGAAATTGTGGCTATTTGATGTTGAAGTCATTAGCGTATGCTGCTGGATGGGATAGAGAGGGTAAAGCGTCATTATGCCAGAGAGTATTTGATCGCTTGCAGACCTTAAGGATGATTGTCTTTCTATCGACTTTTGTTTGGTCATTCGATATTTATATGGCATATCCAGACATACGCTTCTAGATATCTGATTGCTTGGTCACAGTCTTGCGTTACAGTGCTAGTGCGTTCTAGCTTTTTCCACGATTAGTAATTTTATAGCCTAGACCACGTCTAAAATATACTCACTTATAATACCATGAGTAGTTAAAGTTATGTCGACTATTTTTGCGGTGGTGTCACGAATGTCCATCGCGCTTTGGTACGATTAGGACGAGTGCGCTAGCACGAGTCCTAATCCCAAGCGCAATGGACATGAGTAGTGATACCACCGCAAAAATAATCTACTTAACTTTGACTAAGAATGGTATTCGAGGGACTATTTAATGAACCAAACTACTTTTTCAAATTAGTTTTCAGTAAATCTAGCAACAAACTACGCAATTTCTATAGTAACAGAACACTAATATTGACTTTCTCTAATAAAAATCACATTTGTTTAAAATAGTCACTTGAATACCTTCTTGGAAGATATATCCACTGATATTTTTTTGATTGGTCAAGAATCGTCAGAATTCTGGAATTTTATTGGTCACTTTTTGACAGATGACAGGTGAATTGAATAGTCATATACAATACCGCGAGCGGTCGACGAATTGCCGAAAATTTTTGTCAAAGTGTATGAGTGTTTATTGCTTCGATATAAATTGGTCGAGTGCGACAGCACGAGACCAATTTTGAAGCAATAAACACGGATAAACACTTTGACAAAAATTCATGCAATTCGTCGGCTGCAAGCGGCATTTGAAGGACTATTCAACGAACAAAATTGACATTTCTTAGTAATTAATCAATTTTATCACGTCCTCTTTGAAAATAAAAATCTGTTGACGTAAAATAAATTGTTTGTCAAATTTGACATTTCTAATATCATATTTGATTAATTTTACAGGAAGTTAAATAAATGTCACAGGAAGAGAAAAAAATTGTCATTAAAACTCCGCTAGCGGAATTGTTGCACAATTTTACGCTGATTGGTGGCAAATGACATAAATACTAAATTATGATTGGTGAATAGTTAACTTGCAGGGGGTGAGTTGAATAGTCACTTAAATCCAGTGTTAAGGCACATTCCATCCATCGAATTTGACAACAAATTGCTCAAAAAATGCAAATTTGTCTGCGTTTGGTTTAAATGATTGTTGTAGAGTTCAACGTGGTCGCCTACTCATACTTTTCACAATATTTAAAGTTAAAAAATGAAGATTTTATTTTCTCTATTCGACAAAACTGACATGCTTCACTTATGCTCAAATTTAGGGGTAGTTGTTAACAGAATTTTTATGATAAACATTACTTTCACCTTTATTCATGTACCACAAAAAAACCTCTATCTTGAACCAAATGAAAAAGTTCTGATGCGGTTCAGAATTTGTAACACTTGTGTAGGGGTGCTGGAAATTGCCGGTGTGAAAGTCAGTTCAAGGTGTTTGGCAAGTGCTGTGGCTTTTTCGTCGTCTGTGTAGAAGGTATCATTGTTTGATTTAAGTGTAGGTATCACTTGAGGAGTTTTAGGATTTTTTGTGATTTTCCACATCCCTGCGTTAGGGTGGCTGATATCAGCGATGTGTTTACTATAGGATTGTATTTTATAGTAGTCTATTTCGCGTTTTAATTGATGCGCGAAGTTATTCAATAGCCTGTTGGTTTCGGGGCTTTTCGTGCATTCCCAGAGTCTTCGAGTTTGCCTACGATGCTTGATCGGGTCGATTATATAGCGAGGAGGAAGATTCTAGTCAGGTTTGTGGTGCCTGGGTTTATTCATGGATGCCGTTTTAGCAGCATCAGCTATCGATGTGATGATGTTTGAGACAGTTACGTCGATGTCCAGGGTTCTCATTTTTGTAAAATTACGGTTCAGTGTTTCTTGGAAGGCGACCCTCTTTATTGGTACATTGCTTAATTGCACAGGGTGGGGGGTTTGTGTGTAGGTGAGCTGTCGAAGGAGATAAGAACGGGCAGATAATCTGAGTTTAATTCGGATATTACCCTTTGTGCAATAGGCTTGGTGAAATGTCTCTGGATGACAATATCCAATATGTCCAGTTTATGATCGGTTCTATAGGAAAAATAGATGTGTTCGTCTGGTATTAAAACTTGAAAACCATGCGTTGTTGAGAACTGTTTATGTTTTACACCTGCAGGTTTGGTTGCTCTGCAGCCCCAAGTTATGAATTTGTTGTTTAAGTCTCCTATCATCAGCGTTGGTTGATTTGTATTAAATATCGTTTTCAAGTCAGCCTTGCTTAGTTTTTTGTTAGGTTGCCTGTAGGCTCTTATAAAAGTGAGATTATTTATGTCAATTAATTTGACTTCTATTCCTGTAATCTGTAATGCGACATAAAAAGGGTCTGTGATTGGATTATGGTAGAGTTTTTATTGAATGATGATAGCCACTCGGCCAGACTCTATTAGAAAATTTCTGTCTTTGGGGTATAGTCGATATCCTGGGATTTTGAATACTTCGCCTTCGGTTAGATGGGTTTCCGTAATGCAGGCAATATAGACTTGGTATCTGGCTAAAAATGCTGTAAACGTAGATCGTTGACTATACCATTAGCATTCCAGTTAAGGATTGTTGAGATTTCGATTGTTTGTTGTGGTTCTTGTCTATTTACGATTAGGGGAAGAATGGTGTTGTCTAGGAAGGTTTTGATTTCTGGGAGGCATGGGGGTTATCATCAATTAAGATTTTGATGGGGTTGCTGGGGAGGACAGGCTCAGATGCTTGGTGTGATGGGCTTGCTGTGGGCTTTGTGACGTTGTTTAAGAGGTTCTGCACACGGTTGGCGTATATTTGATTTTCATTTGCATAGGCGTTGTTGAGGTTGGTTCTATTAGTGCTCCTGGTATTTAAACGTTTTAGCTGAAGTGCCTTGTGGTGGCTACATCCTCGGTAACTGGCTGCGTGGTCTCCCCCGCAGTTTGCACATGTTGGTTTTTGGTTAGTTTTCTTATTGCATACGGTGTAATAATGACACATTTTCGCGGGAAGTGCAATAATTTTTAGTACGGCCATATGTCTGGCACCTATAGCATTGCGGTATATTTGTGGCACTTTTTCTTAGTTCCACTGTAACAATGGAGTAATATAATTGTTTAAGAGCGAATATTCGTTTGCCTTCGTCATTGTTCGTTAATTCGACTGCACATATCCGTAGTGGTCTTTTTCCTTGGTTAATAAACGAGTTATGTTAATAACAGATAAGATTTTCAGGACTTCGCTAATTTCGTCTTTGGTTAAGGATAGCGGTACGTTTTTGATAACACTGACAAGGGTTTGCTGTTGGGGTTACGAAAGATGTAATAAGAGATTTAATTATTTCTGTAGAATTCCGTGAGGGTACGGTAAATGTCGTCTTGGGTTAGGTTGATTCAAATTGTGTTTTAATTATACGTAGTTGTGCATGTGCCTTTAATCTGGGTTTTGATATCTGAGACCAGCGCGGTGTGGTTTATTTGGTTTGGTAGGTAAATTGGGGGAATTTTAATTTTATTTGTTGTTGTTGATTGCTGGGGTGTTTCACTTTCGGTTTGTTGACTATTCCTGCCATCGTCGAAGTTGTGCGATAAGTAGAAGAATTGATTTTGCTTTAATAGCTCGTCAGTTGACCAGAGATATCTTTTTTGTACTTCGTTATTAGGTGGTGCTAAATTGTCATATTTGCGCTCGAGCGCTTGATTTTGCAGGTTGGTTCGTTATTCAGTGAATTTTAAATTTAGCTCGTGGTTTTAAAGTTTAAAAGTAGATTAATTGGTAAATTCTACTCACAGCGAAATGTGGCTATAAGCTATCTATTAAGGTCGAACGTTGGACCGTGATATCAGCGTGCGTAGCGTCCGCACTACTTCACAGTTTGCGTAACTTTAAACTGCTTATCTTACTTCAAGAATTCGAGTAATTGTAAGACTATATTAAGATAACACACATAAAATACATTTAGGCTGGTGACCGTCATAAATTGTCTCTAAAACTTCCTGGTGCGTGGCGCCATTTGCGCTACAAAATGATAAAATAACCTTACAATGTGCTTGCCCGAATTCGATTCACGGGGAAAACAACATTGATAGCCTGGTGACAAGCGCGCCCTTGTCAAAACTTGGTTTCGACTTCAGCGACCAATTCTTCAGTATCACAAAGCATGCATCTCTTGATTCATAAACATATTCGAAATGGCGGTAATTTATAACATGCATTGCTTAGTCAATATAACATAATCAACCTAGCTGGAAATTTTAAGTTTAGGAGGCGCTGAGTGCAAGATCTAGGAAAAGTCAAACCGCGGCTAAGTGAAGATGAGGCGGTTAGGGGGAGTCTTGGGTTCGGAGGTGGCGGGGCTATAGAAGATTATCCAAATATCCAATTACGGGTAGAAATGCAATTTCACGCACTACAGCGACACGGGAAACAAAACTTCAGACGTGTAGGCTGTGATTGGGGAAATGTTGAATTCGACAATTTTGAAATGATTCAAAGGGACGTTAATGCTCGCTGCACATCTACCACATTACGCGAAAAGAAAGTTTAAAAACTTCTAAAAACGATTGCTGTACTAAAATTAAATGGCCGTGCCAAGGTCAACTATACGCTGCATTAAAAATCAACTTTATGATATAACGAGACAGTTAAGTATAAAACAAGTTCAAACTTTGATCCCTTCCCTTTTTTTCTAGGTTGAACGGTACAGATTACACAAATTGAAATTTTATTATCTATAAAATGTATTAATTCTCGAATTTTTATAAACAACAAAAGTACTGTGGAGCTAGGCTGATCAAACTGCATTTGCTTTTCATTTAGTTTCTAGCATTTACAGTTCCTGATATTCTCATGAGTACAATCAAGTATTCACTTATACTAATTTTTAATTCTATAGCTCTTTTGTACTCAAACTTTATTTGTGTCTTGGCATTTAACACTTACGTGAAACGGTCTTTATCTATATAAAAATTAAGTTTTAATATTTTTCTCTATAGAAGGCCAATACAAAACTAATGCAACTATTTTTATAGCAAAGATATTGTACTACTTGCAAGACATTTTATAACCATGGCTGCTGCTTTTGTACAATTAACATTTTACTGCATTGCTTCAGACTATATTGCGGATGAGGTAAGTTTACAAGTTATTTTTTCTTATACAGGGTGTGTATAAAGTGGTGAAAGAACTACACGTGGCAATGTTGGTAATAAAATTCTCAGTCGAAAACTTTCATTGATGATACTGCAGCATGACTGCATGTGACCTAGTATATATTGCTAGGTTACACATATATGTTTTTATAAATAAACAATTGTCTTTCATGTTTGAAACTGAAACCTCGTGTTTTATTTCTCCGAATACAATTCCTATATTAATGCAGTTAGTAAGCCTATCCACCACTAACACTGACTCCAGATCAGAAGGTTGCGTGTTCAGATCACGTCGGGGTCACCATTATGCAGTGTTAGTGGTGCATAGGCTTACTAACTGCATTAATAATGCTTTGACGTATTTGAAACAGAAAATGTACTTTACCTAAAAAAGCACGTTCTTTATCTAACGCTCGTCAGGGCTCACGAGAACCAATTCAACATTTTAGTATTACAATTTTCAACTCATAATTTTATGATCAACATCGCACGTCTAGTTTTTTTCGCCAATTTAGATACACCTTGTATGAATTTTAATATGACGTTGGATTTTTTCCGGTGCTATTCCTGTACTCTTATTTTTTAATCCTCGGACAACGTTATGAAACCAAAAATACTTTTTGCAACGTAAACTATATTTAATTATTTCATTTTTAACGAATACAACCCAGGAAGGCATAAAATAATATGTGCCATAAGGTTATTTTGCGTTTTATGTCATATATGTTTTTATTCAATTTTGACGAAATTTCGAATAAAAAATATTCAAATCGAGATATAAATTTGCCCATTCCTCGTGATGTGATCTAAATTTTGGTAATAATGTATTACAAACTACAAAGAGAAAGAGTAATTGACACTTTCATTTCTCTTGTGAATAATGGACTGTTTATGAAGGATTTTATGGAGTTAATAATGTCACTTTAAAGTGTCAAAATTGAATAAAAAGAATTACATCTAGTCTGCTTTCAATTTCCCATAATGCAATACCAATAACAATCTAGCGGCATATAAAAATTTGCATGCAAACAAAATTCAAAACCTACTAGATGTAATTCTTTTTAAGACACGGAGTATAATTGAATAATGGGTTGCATAACTTTGTCCGCGGTATTAAAAAATAGCGCATAACAAAAGTATCTCCGAGTGAGACTAACTGAACGTTAGTTAGGCTGAGCAGCAACCACAGTGAATAAAAGATAATTATTTATTATTTTTTAAATATTGATCTGAATATAAAAAATCAGAAATTGCAACAAAACTATAAGTAAACACTGTAATGTATAAAACTGATTTCCCCAGTTCCAATCTTAATACTTGCAACACATTCCTTTGGAAACTATTGCAGATGCTCTGAGAACTATTTATTATTTCCTTTTGACGAACTGTTTGATTTATAAACGTCGTATGAGCCAGGCTGCATGGAAAACACTGGCGTATAAAATTTCGAATTTGTGTAAATCCTACAAAAATATTGCCCAAATAGAAGCGTCGCTATTTTTATGCTCTCGTTTCATATTTGCAAATTACATAATACATACAATTGTCATAAACGAAGAAAAGTTAATTTTCATTACAAACGATTTTGAAACAGCCATTCTTTGTTCAAATGCAACTTTCTTTTAGGCTTATGCAGTATCAAATGCGATTTACAACTCCAACTGGTATTCCCAACATTTACCTATGCTAAAGACTATAATTCCTTTTGTTATTCTAAGATCACAGAGGAAAGTAATATTTTCTGCTGGAGGATTGTGTGACATGAAATCCAAAACTGTGGTAAAAGTAAGTAATATATTTTATTTCATAGTGACTTGTAATATTGTATTTGTTATCGCTTCGTATAGTACCTATACTTTTGAATATATGTAGAATCTATGAACTCTTCAGAGAAAAAGTTAAAACTAATTTAGAAGATATTGCAGATTATAATTATAAAAATAGAATTTTTATTTTTCTTTTGATTCATTTTTAATTGTATTGTTCTATGTTTGTATTAATATCTTCCTCAAGTCTGCGCCCTAAGTATATAAAACAAAATTAATAAAACAAAAAATTCTTTATTTTCCGATATTTACCTACCTTTTAGGCTCTCTCTTTAAATATCGTACTATACATTTACTGAAATTTCTTAAATTTCAGGTGATGAAGGCGGCATGGTCGGTCTGTACCGTAATGAGAGCTTCAAAATCCAAATGAAGTTATATACAGCAAACATATAAATGCACAAATACACTTAAATTACAAAAAAAAGCTTTTGCCACAAAGAGTTTTTGCTTAATGCATTCATCTTAGATATAAAATTCTGTTGATAACTTAAGATATTTATAGATTATAGGGTTGGTTAGGTATATTTTAAGAAAGTAGCAGCACCTGGCATTTCACCAGTTTCTATGTATTTACTATTCCTGCTAAACGAGGTTAAATATTAGAATATAGACTTTCACGTTGCTCTTTGAGTATGGGCTTTTCAGCGGTGCTGAGGCTATTTAAGATTTTCTCTTGAACGTTCGCCGTTCATACTACCAGCTTCTTCGGAAGCTATTTACGAACTGATTTTATTGTCGTTTGCTGCTGATAACTGTTTGGCCATACTTAATCAAGTGCTGCAAAATACTGTTGCAAGTATGGAACCGTAAAGTTGCAGAGTCATGTTTTAAAAATATTCTTGAAGGTTACAAAGGGTCCGTCGAAAGTGGCTGATGGTTGGCTTTTCTTTAAAAAAAATAAAAACCGTTCTGTATTCCGTATGCTACTTTAAAGAACATGGCATAATAACGGGTTAATATTGAATGGAAAATCAACTGGAAGGCCTAAATTAGCCTATAATCCAGAAAGTAATGACAAACTTCAACCACAGTTTACGAGAGTGTATTGAAAATGAAGGAAACCATTTGGAACATACAATATATCATAAATAAATATCCCACTCTTGTAGTTACTTCTGCAGGTTTATTTGAAGTTGTAGCGTATTACAACACATTTTTATTTGTACCAGTATTTTTTACGGACCTTGTACATACCAGAATATACAAAAAGTGGAAGGAAAACTTAAGACACATGAAATGAGTTTGGCACGAAGGAAGCATTGTTTCACCTTTAGGCGCTGCACCATTCAACATAACGAGTTATAAGCATTCTCCGAGAATCTAACCGAATCTATAATGGAGTTAACGTGCTGCTATTAAAGTAACCAACCCAAGAAATACCTGGCTAAATAAAGATTCTGAAGCGGCATTCTATCGTCCACTATTTTAATCTTTAGTTAGAGAAAATATTTAAAACAGTTCTCAAAGGAAAACTGGAAGGACTAATCGTGAATGGCGCTTTTATCAATGACATGAGGTGAAAATATTT
This sequence comes from Agriotes lineatus, assembly GCA_940337035.1. Classification (NCBI taxonomy): domain Eukaryota; kingdom Metazoa; phylum Arthropoda; class Insecta; order Coleoptera; family Elateridae; genus Agriotes; species Agriotes lineatus. Next base: position 247,095,562 of record OW679194.1, read on the forward strand.
TGAATTTGTAAACTTTTGCGCTGGTCAGGTAAAATTTAACAAAATAACTTTTTCTCAATTACTTACCCTTAATGGGTGGTTAGAAAGTCAGGAGTTCAATTTATTTTCGAGTGGAAATAAAATAAGAATAGTCACAATAAAGTACATATATTGGTATTTATACATACAACTCGAATCGATAGCTGACAAGAAAAGCATTGCTAACTTAGTGCAAAAACCTACCTTATCCAAGAATAATTTCAATACACCTTCAACCTCTTTTGAACATCAAGCAAATGTTTGAGGTTACTACTGATTTAGTGCTAAGTGTAACGAATCTTTACAAAATATAACAATGCAGTAAATTTATCAGTAGAATATGTTTTAAACTCTACTAATACAGGAAGTGCAAGAATACATATGGTTTGCCAAACAATTAACTACAATTTTAAATAATGTTTTGTGTTTTTGGCTTAAAATTAAATTAATAATAAATGTTTTTTGTGTGTAATTAAAAATATAGAAAGCTTATTTTATTATTTACCTAGGTAATTTTTCATTATCATTATTTACCTAGGAAGAGAAATATAAATTCTCGTTAGAGAAATGGAGTAAATAATGAGGTTAGTAATGAAAACGACAATTTAAGTCCCTTAAAATGTTTTATTTCAAGGTCTATTGCTTCGGCAACTAATATTAATTTGGTAATTGTACTAAAGTGGGGGGACAGTCGCCCTTATTGCGATTTTCTAGGTCAATAACAAAATATTTCATTAACGTAATGTTATTTGTCTTATAATTAATAAATAAAAATAAAACCAGAAACCTTAATTCAGATAGGGACTAAAATTGCACAATCTTTTTTCTTTGGAAAATGGTTTGTTTCTCTAGGAGGGAATTAGAAATATGAAACCTTCCCCGTAAATTGTATATATTTTCAAACAGAAGTTAGCAATACAGTTGCGACATGTTTCGACGACAGGTCATCTTCAGGAAAATAGTTTAAGAAATCTAGTTACAATGAATGTAAGATAATGGCAATTCACCAGGTGAAATTGTAGGTTAAACATTGAAGAGGTTAAGGAATGTACAAAGCTATTTAGGCATCCCCTGCCTAACACGTTGAAAAAACCGTTACTCCTAGCTTTAGTACACGAGGAAAAAAGATTACATTAAAAATTCAAACATAAACAACTGCATGTCATGAAGCGGTGGTTTGTTTCTGTTCATTCTCATAACGCGGCATGTAGTTCAACGAAGCAGCGAAGGCTGACCTGAAAGGAAAGAATATCAATCAATAAGGTACAATGCTATTAAGAAATGGAGTTAATATGGAATCTGGATGTGTAAGTCTGTATATATATTATTATGAATGTGGCTATATAAAGTTATACTTTTTATTAAAATCTTGCCCTTTTAAATTCAATAATTTTTTAATAATAATAAATCAAATTCTCTTATCTCAGGTGGTTCGCCAAATCAAGATCTCTATCTATTAATTGAATGTCAGTATTTTAATTAATGACGTTTAATGTCAAACTGATTTCTAAATCTCAACAAACCAGGTAAACTGACAACTGTATCTTACATTAACATTTACTACCATTCAAAATTACCTATGTAAGTACTTACTCAACTTTATGTTGTCACTTTTAAAATTGACAGTTATTTAAAATGCTTTGTCAACTTATCTTAACAAACCTTAATAGCTGCTTACGCTTTCACCGCAAACACCAACCACCACTGGACCTTATCTTCAATAGCATGTAGCACTCAATGTACCATTCACTAACAGGAACCCCTTTGATGGTACATGAATCCTTTCAACTTTTTTCAATCTGTCAAACCAACTGCTTAAATCTCCAATTCCAGTCCTGTCACCTCCTGGATGTCACCGCCGCACGATCCCAGTTCCTGCAACCTCCCTCTGGTTCTGTTAAGTCACGTTAACTACCCTGGCATCAAAATTATGTCCTGGCTCCTCCTGGAAAGCACTGTTCTTCCCAAATGTTACTGCTCCTTTTGGATGTCTAAGTCACAGCTGCCGCTCCTCTTAGATGTCTCCACCATACGATTCAAATTCTGGTAAGTTTCTATCTTTTGATAAATTCCAATTCTAACTTCGTTCCATTTATTTGCAGATAATGTAATGTCTCAAGCAACATACACGAAATATCCAAATCAAATTATAAATTGTAAAATACCTCTTCTTATGCCTTGTACGTATGAATAAATCCAAATTCCATTAACTAGTATTAAGTCCTTTTTTCCATTTCCAATTACTTGCATCTGTAGCTCTTCTTATTTCACAATATCACAATCTTTCCAATTTTTTATATTTCATTTGCCCTTCACCTCGGAGATTTGTTTTAAGCCTTTTCTTAATTTGCAAGTTCAAAAATTACACAAATTAAGGCAGAGATTCGATTTTTTATTCTTCCAAAATTATCATATCTAAAATACGTACATGTTTTTATGATTTGATTTATGTAACTAATGTTTAAACAAAAACTGGTTCTGGTTGGATACTATCCTTACTGCACCCTTACATATTTTAAATTATCCATTATTTATAATTTAACAATTCACATTATTATTATAACACATTTGTCAATCGTTACCTTGGCTTGTATTTTATTAAAATTTTCTATAACTAGTAAATTAACATATTCAATCAATACCAAACTCTCTTCTCTAATTGTCTCAATTAAATTTATTAATAATGTTTGAAAATTTTTAACCCCAATCAAGATTTAATTATATCATTCTTCCAAGCTCATTTGTTTCATATATCTTTATTTAAATTAATTTCACTGCCTCATGTATCATAACAATATATAAAATCAAGAAACCATGTTTACCATAAAATGGTGTCGGGTATTAAAGTTAAATACTATTCACTAATTTCTTCCAATTTTTCCTGTCTCTCGCCAATTTCCTTGCTTCCGTCCAAGTTATTCGTCTTTTTTCTAGTGCTTTTTTTATGGCTTCATCCCATGTCTGTCGCGGTCTTCCTCACCTTCTTTTCTTCTGCACTTTAGCTTCCCATATTGTTTGACTGGTCTATTGTTATCCATTCGTTGAAGTCTAAAATAGATTCGACGCCCAGTTCTTGCCGTATGACTGTGTTTCTTATTCTATATTTTCTCGTAACTCCAATTACTCTCCTCAGATACTTCATTTCAGTGGCTTGTATTTTGCTCTTCTGTTGTCTTGTTAGTACCCATGTCTCGCATCCAAAAGTTAATATTGGCCTGAAGATTGTTTTGAACACGTTGATTTTGGTTTTTCGTGATATTTCTGGCTTGGCTATAAAGTTGTAGTTCATGGCATGGCAGATTTTTAGTGCTTTCTCAGTTCTATTTATCTATTTCATGTTTACCATTGCACTGTATCGTTACCCCTAAATACTTAAATGATGTTACTTGTTCCAATTCAACATCTTCTATTTTTATGTTAATTTGCTCCTCTTATTCCCCTACTACCATAACCTTAGTTTTGTTCTTGTTTAGTTTCATTCCGTATTCTGATAGTGTTTTATTCCAAATTTATAAATTTTTCTTAAGATTTGTTTTACTGTTTGTTATTAAAAATACGTCGTCTGAAACAGCTCCCTCAGAGATAGTCACTCTTTGTAGATTTCAAAACCCAATGTGTAATTTTTTTGTTTCAGCGGAGCATCTCTTAATTATTTCATCCATGAATATTGTGAAAAGCGCTGGACTAAGCCCCCCTCCGTGTCTTAAGCCTTCTGTTGTTATGAACGGTTCCGATTTCATATTTTTATACACCACATAGTTTATGTTGTTTTTGTATATGCTTTTGATTATTCTGATGGTTTTACTGTCAATTGGCCGTTTCTTTAGAATCTCCCATAATTTTTCTCGTGGTATTTTGTCGAACGCCTTTTCTAAGTCAATAAACGCGAAATATCCTTTCTTTCGTTGTTCTTGTAGATTTTGTAGTATTTGTTTTATCGTGAAAACATAGTCTTGTGTACTTCTACCTTTTCTAAAACCGCTTTGTGATTCATCTAGTGTATTCTCTATGACACATTTTAGGCGTCTATTAATGATAGTTTTATATACCTTCAAGCATGAGCACAAAAGCGTTATCCCTCTGTAGTTATTAAAAATTTTCTTGTCGCCGTTCTTGTGTATAGGTAGTACTAGTGCAATCTTCCAATCGCTTGGAATTTGTTCTTCTTCCCAACTTCTATTAAATATTTCTAGTAGCACTTGCAAACTGTTTCTCAAATATTCTTTAGCATTTCCGTTGTCATTTTGTCATCTACAGGCGTTTTTCCATTTTAATTCCCTTATAACTTCCTTTAACTCTCCCATCGTTATTCTTCTATCGTCCGTTTTTTCTTTTGTTTCTTCTTGTTCTATGTTCTTTCCGGAATTACCAGTTTCTCCTTGTAGTTCTTGAAAGAATTCTTTCCACCTTTGCATTATTGTCTCCTCTTCCATCAAAAGTTGGCCTTTTTTGTCTATAATGCTAATTGCGTCTTTTACCTTCATTTTCTTAGTGCCTTTAATATTTTGTAGAAAAGCTTTTGATTTCCTTTGCTGTCTATTTCTATTTTTCCCCGAATTCTTTCCAGCTCTTTTGTTTTGCTGACATTACCATTGTTTTTACTAATTTTCTTTGTTCTTTGTATAGCTCGTAGTTTTCCGCAGTACTTTTTGCTAAATAATTATGCCATTTTCTTTTCTTTACTTTTACTTGTTCTTTTATTTCTTTTGTCCACCAATCTGTTTGTTTTCTATTGCTGATTGTTTTGCTAGTTCCACACACTTCTTACGCTTTATGTACTATTACTTCTTTAAATTTCGTCCATAATTGTTCTAAGTTAGTCTCTTCCGTTTTATTTATGAAATTTTCTAGGTTTGCTGATACTGTCTATTCATATTTCTCTGCTACTGCTTTGGCTTTTAGTCTGTATGTTTTTATTGTCTCGAATTGTACTTTTCTTTTCTGGGTTAGAATGTTATCTTCCTTTTCTGACTTCTTTGCTATCTTTGTGACGAGTAGGTAGTGGTCGTTGTTAATTTCCGGTCTTCGTCTTACTTTTGTATCTACAATCATTTTTCTTTTATCTCTTTCCACTAGTACGTAATCAACTATTGATTTCTTACCACTACTTTTGATTTATTTAGTGTAGGTATTTATTAATGTCTTTATGTTGAAAAAAGGAATTTGTTACTATCAAGTTATTTAGTATGCAGAAATCAAGCATTCGTCTTCCATTGTTATTTCTTATCTCTTCACCGTGCTTGCCAATAACGGTACTGTACACTTCATCCTTTTTACCTACTGTACTATTAAATCTCCTACTATGTATGTAGTGCCTTTTGCTTCTTCTGTTATTAATGTTAGGTCTTCCCAAAAAGTTTCTTTTGTTTCGGCTTTATCGTCTTAGTTCGGACCGTATACTGCTATTATCGTTCGATGATTCTTATTTCGATCTTTCAGTTCCAAAAAAAGTAATCTTTCGGACTTTGCCTCCCAGTTGTATATCTGTTTCTCCCATCTTTTGTGTATTATGCATCCTACACCAGCTGTTGCTCGTTTATTTTCTTGTATTCCACTATACAGGGTTATTCACGTAAGATGATGAGCCTGACCAGGTAAAAATGCAACCCAAAAGACGATTTATAAAGCTAACTGGATTCCTATTAGACATAGGGCCGGTTGCAGAAAGCAATGTTAAGTCTGGTGTTAGCTAACATCGCGTCAAAGTGAACAAAATCGCATCAAATTTTGTTTACTAATGTATTAGTTACCATAAGCATTTGAGATTTGATTCGTTTTTGTTCACTTTGACGTCGCGTTAGCTAAACACCAGACTTAACATTGCTTTCTGCAACCGGCCCATAGACTGTTTACATGTCATTGGTGGCACTGTCAGTCTATGTCAAATTCGAGGTTAGCAGGTTAGGTTTTGCGTCATTTGTGTCAAAACTGAAGAAAAAATTGAAGACTTCCAGAATGACTGAAGCGAATTTAAAAAATTAACGTAGATATTTGTCAAGCTTAAAAAAGTAAAAAAGGATAAAAACAGACATCCATCATCCAACATTATAGTATGCAGCTTAACTATAGCGTTGTGTATAGTTTATTGAATTCTAACCCTGCATAGGTATTTGAATAAATATATATATATATATTGGTATACACGTCAACAATGGACAAATATAGTAAAATTTTCAGTTTCGCCATATTTTTGAAAATTGTATTTATTTTTAATGAAGCTACGTCTACGAGTTTACAAAGTAGGGTGGTTTTATTGTGAACACGTCTGCTAACATTTCCACCACTTTATAAAAATCTCATCTGGAGCTACTCGAAGCACTGTAGACATGATAAAAGGAATTTGCTCTTTGAGTACACATCAACTCAGATAGAATTGTTAGACTATGTATTTGTCTTAGAATTTTTGTTTATTTTCATATGTAATAAAAATGGTTATAAGCGTACTCTCCAATGTAGTTGGACTTGAATATTTACATTTCTGCTTAGCTATATCTATGAAATTAACGCATCGAATTAAAAACATGCCTGCTACAAAACTTCGTCCAATGCTCGCACACTTAGTACACTGAATCATCAACCGTTGCATATCTTCGCAAAACTAAATTTGGAAGGACCTCAAAAAATTCTTTTAGCGTTGATTTATCTCCTTTATTCGAGAAACGCTTTCTCGTATTATTCAGATTTTAAAACAAAGGGAGGACACTAAACACTTGTTTGCAAGGCAGAAACCCTAATTCGAGAAATCTAGAACCATAAACAATTTGCTGAATTATTTGTTTTTGTTTCTGAAAGAATGTTTTCATGTGGTCACAGAATGGTTTCTATACAATATAAAATAACTGCTGCCATTAAATTTACTATGAGCAAACCTAAAATTTTTAATAACGTCGTCTTTAATAGATTTCTGCATATATTCTTGTAATATTATTTGGCATTTTACTATTAAGTACTATGAAAAACCTGAGTGCAATACCCTTCAGCAGGCTTTGCCCATTAACAAACAGATCAAAATTCTTCCGCAACAACCAGATACAATTAATGTATTTCAGTAGTAGGAAGTGTCCATTGTTTTAGGGCTGTAAACGAAGAATGAACGATTAACTGGTTTAGGGCATTTGCGTATTTTTGGATTCTCTTCCAAATGCACTTCCTACGCCACCGCCCAGAATAATCTTTCTTATAATTGCTTTACAATCAGAAGAGTAAGGGTTTTATACCTTCAGAGATAGCTGTTTACTACTTACGGAAGGCAATCTGCTAAATCTGTAATTAGGATGGTGCCACAACACAATAAATCAGATTTTAAAAAGGTATTGTTCCAAAAAGATTTAAAAGGTATAATGGGATAGAAGACAGGTGAGTGGAAAATTGATTATCTTTTTGCGGTAGTAACGCCACATATAAGATTTTCTTACAAGCTCATCACTTAGTTACAATGCAGGCTGTGTTTGGATTTCTAGTGGCGCTGGGCATACTTCAATTTCAGGTAATTATTAAACTTTTTCATTCACTTTTAAAAGTTCCAAAATATAAAATGGGTTAGATTGGTCAAGGACTACAAATTTTACAGTGTTTTGTTGTTAGCAATAACAGTAAAAGAACTTACAGTTAGAAAGTACAAAAATGTAATCTTTATAATCTTTTTTAAGACAATGCTTCGAAAGTCATGACTGTATTTAATATCAGACATCACTTTTAATTGAAAGAATTATTTCCTAGTGTATTTTGTAACCTTCACTATAGTTTTTTCGTGTAGTTTGATAAATATGGTACTTGCATATTGTAAAGATTTTCCAGTTACTAGAGCTAAGCGTAAAATCAAATTTGGCGTTCCTAGACCTACAGCTTCTTTTAAAACTTGATTTTAATCTAAAGTATAACCACCGCTACGTTGTTAGGTAACAAATGAGATTGTTACGGGATGCTACAAAATTATAGAAGTAAATCTAAAATGCGCTAAAAGAATGATGAAATGTATAATTACAATAACAAAATTAATGAAATGAAATTAACTAATACTGCAATTAGCTTACTATGAAATATTGTGAAATATAAGAAAATAATCACAAAGGCAATGAAACTTTAAGATAAAATTAATATCACAGAAATATTAAACTTATATTTGGGACTACCACTCAACATATATGGCAACACATTTACCCAATATTTATCTAAAAGACGCATCTCCCATAGTTGTAGTGCCTTATGGTACTAAAGCAATTAATAGTGTTATTAAATACAAACGTTTTATGTCGTAATGCGTAACCACCTTGATAAATGTTTTTTAGGTAAATATTGAGTATTTGCCTTACTATATATGTAGTTTGTATTACAGTCTCAGGAAATAAGGGAGCCCCCTGCATGCAAATATTATAAAATTATTCAAAAGTTAAAATATGTTGTTCAGAAATTGCAATGAAAGTCATGGAATATCTACTACAAAATTATTGAAATCATCGTCGACTACTATACAACGCTAAAATGGCTAGGATGTACAATAATAAGTTTTTGCATACCAAGGGCATAAGATAGCAAGGTGAAAATTAGAGCCCAAAGCGTAACCGAGAGTTCTAATGCGAAAAGGGGCCTTAAACGCTAGTTAGTCACGACGAGTATACACAATTTTATGTATAGATCAAAATATGAGTTTAGTGCTGCTTAGTGGGCCATAAAGTACTTCAGGGACCTAAAGCCGTAAAGGGACAGATTACACCCTCAAAAATAAAGTTAAAAATTATGAAACCTTTCTCAAATGATTAAGAAACTAGAATGTGATGTTAAACAGTTGTAATGAACTTGTTTATGTCATAGAATGCTGTAAAAGTATCATATAATTATAAAAATCTAAATACTAATACTATAAAAGTACTATTTCATATAACGTGTGGCTAAAGATGTGCTTTTTTTTGCTCGTGAGCCTTTTAGAGCATGAATGTTAGCTGGCTATAAAGCTCGCAGGTGAGAAATACCGGTAAATTTACTTAAATAGATACATCTATATCAAATCTATTACACCGTCATCTGAAATTGCTTGAAAAAAATCATATTTACGATAAATAACAGAAGAAGCGTGGACTATGTTTAATATTTCTAAATTTCGGCGCCCCATGTCCAGCGCCCAATCGGCGGGGCCCAAAAGTCCCGGCGCCCAAACGGCCGGCGCCCAAACGGCGGAGAAATACAACCGTGTAATCGTTAGTTATACACATAATACTGTGTACCACCAGATTCTTAACTATCTCTTTCAATTTAAAATTCAATATTAAGCAAATTTATTTTGTTCTGTTAATTTCTTTAGTTTATAGTTACTAGTATCTTTTATTTTATATTTATTTCTTATTTTATGGTAACTTTTTTATTCTACACTTTTAGTAATGAAACTGCTTTATTTTACCCTTTTAACTAATAACACATATTAGATGATGTTGCAAGAAATTCTTATGAAAAAATACACTTACCACGAAATGTCAAACAATTTGTGTGAAATTACAAACAAAACTTATAAAATTCTCAATAAATTACAACAATATCATGAAATTCTTGTGGAAAGAAAATTAAACATTCGTTTCATATCGGATAAAAGCGTGAAAATGTCACCTGAAATTAAAAAATGTGGTTTAGATTGTTTCTCTCTCAGTGCCTAAAACAAAACGCAAAATAAATATGGCAGTCAAGATTATGAAGGATTGATGTTCAGTGTTCACCCATAGTCACGTGTAAAGAAACTTGATAGAGAGTTCATTCTGGAATATCACTTCTCATAAAACTTTTTGATACCTCTGACAATCACTATAAAGATATAATTCCACAAAAAGCTCGAAAAATAATTACCACCAATATACCATGTGTTACAAAAAAACTCATTGGCAGCATTTTATGATCAAATTGAAGTTTTCCATAACTTGATACATGCCCATTGAAGCAAATGAACTATCATAAGTCAGAGAGAACTAAATACATCTTGATCTTTTTATTGAATATTATGACTAATACACTCGTTGTTGTTGTGTAAATGCCATCGTATTTCCTTTTTGATTGATACAAGTAGACTTGTGTGCAGTGTAAACGTTTGCCTGTCACAGTGACAAATGTTTTCATAAACAAAATGCAATCCGACATTCACCTTCAGACTTATGTTAAGACATGATTAGAATTTTTATCTTTCTTTCCAATGCCTGCCCTAAATGAGTTGTTTTTTAAAACCCGAAATAATACTGGCAGATGACCTAAACTCGAGACTAAAACGGCTAAAAATAGTAACAACATGATATTTTAATAACGTAAACAGTTTGTACGATAGTGGTGAGAAACTCAGAATCTTGAAGTCTGAGACTTACAAATACCTGCTACCCACATAAGAAGCGATGAACATAGAATATGAGACAATGAAGACATATGATCGGTAGACGAAATGGACTAAAGGCACGTGCGAGAAATATAAAAATGGAAGAACATCTAGACCCGGGAACATTATCTGCTAATTTTATGAAATATGGGGAAAATACATTTTTAAACCGACTTAGATATTCGTTTAGTTTCTGTCTCACACAAAAAAACTATTCTAATTGATACATAGGTTGGAATTCTAGTCATTTAAATAGTTTTTCCGCAGAAATTATTCAAAAGATATTAAAAACTGAACCGGGTATCTATATTAGTGAATATCAAAGTGAATTCACCCTCAGAAGGTATAGACAATGTATGTATTTTTAAACACTTAATGGAAAACCAAAAATAGAGATCAAGCGTTACCTTCATGGATTTGAAGGAAGCTTGCCGTAACTTTGCAACAAACAAATTACTATTTTGGTTAAAGGCAATTACACGGTAAAAATTATCAGACAACATTGTTCCTTACGTCAAAAAAGTATGTCATATCTCGGCACCAATGACCCAACTAGTGAACTAGGCGTGTCGTCTGTTCTCTCTGATATTGAATATTTTTGTTGAGCTTTACGTAAGTGGAAATAATGCTAGCGAATGCCTATCAATAACAAACACCTTTTCAGGTTAAGTTTCATAAACAATCAAGCTACGAAGAACGTTCAAATATAAATTATAATTTTATATTTATTTAAAAACAAACACAAGGGCTATAACCATAATACTACTAGTAGTAGTATCATGTGTATGTTATGTAATTTTTCTACTTAGTCTCCTTCCCTTTGAATAAGCTCGTATGTCATGTCATTTTTCTACTTAGTCTGCTTCCCTTTGAATAAACTCGTATGTCATGTCATTTTTCTACTTATCCCCTTCCCTTTGAATAAAGTCGTGCCATCTTTCAGACACTTTTTGTATTCCAGCAGAAAAAAATTATTTTGGCTGCTGACACACCCGTTTCCGAACAGTTTCGATGACTTCTTCATTACAAACAGAGCTGTCACAAATAAGTGAGATTTAAATCTTTTTTTGATTTACATACTTTTTTTGTGTTAAACACTTTTATTTTAAATCTTTTTTCAGAAAACGATTTTTGATTTATGATTTAAATCTTTTTGAAAAGTATCTGTGATTTTTACTTAAAAAATTAAGATTTAAATATTTTAAAAATAATTTAAATCTCTAAAAATATTTAAATCTTTTTTAAAACTATGTAAATCTTTCTAAAATGATTTTAATACCTATATAAAAAGATTTAAATTTTTAACATAGCCTGTCTATTCCTTGAAGTTGAAGTTGAAATTTTTTTTGAATTAAGCACTATGTCAGAAATGTCTACTGTAAATGAACCACCGTCAGTTTCTCAGGAATTTGAATTACAATTACTTCAGTATCTGCAGGACCCTTCCAATGACTTAGACATATTAAACAACTATGCTATTTTAAAGAAAATGTCTATAAAATATAATTGCATTTTGCCTTCTTCGGCCCCCGTCTAGCAAATGTACTCCTTTGCTACTTGTATTGATTCTCCACGTCGGCACGTATTGACCGACAAAATCTTGTTTTGTTAAAATCAAATAATATTTAAAAGATTTTCATAAAGTGTGATTTGATGAGTTCTTTAGTTATTGCGTTAGTAGTTATATATGATATATTTTGTATTTTTCAATAAAATTATTTAAATGCGTATTTTTATTCTTTATACATATATTTATACAATACACTATACAGCAACAGTATTCGCCATAAACTTGGCTACAATGGTTACATAACCATACACCATACATCACTTATACTCATACATCATACATTCATACACATACATACTTTATTATGGCAACTGTTATTACTGATTTCTGCAACATGAAGAGTAATCAGTCTGAAATGGACAAACAAAGAAAACCCTAGCTAAAATGTTAAATAGATTTTTTAGCTAGACTAATAATAATTTTAAGGAAAACTCAATTCTATAATAAAAAAAATTGTGTAATCCCATTTACCATTTCTTTTTATTTCAATTGTGATTTTATTAAAAAGTATTTGTGGGCGGAACAAATTTTAATTAACTTCTTAGTTTGGGTTTTAATGCTTTTTTTTTGTTTATATCATACTATAAGATTTTTAAAGCATAGATTTATTGACTTCATAGTTTTATGTTTTCTGAACCCATAAATAAAAGTTTGATTGCTAATCTAAATACCCACCAGTATCTACTTTTTGATTGAAATCTTTAAAAGAATTTAAACATTTTAAAAATCTTTCCTAAAATGATTTAAATTGTAAAAAAGATTTAAATCAAAAAACGATATTTGATTTAAATCATTTGTCAAAATGAAAAGTACCTATGATCTCTGATTTAAATAATTTGCAAAATGAAAAGTATCTATGATATTTGATTTAAATCTTTTTTAAAATGATCTTAAGCAGCTCTGATTACAAAGATGTATTTTTCTCCTATGAACTCTTTTAAGGGTCCATACAAATAAAAATCTGATGCAGAAAGGTCCAAAATGGATATGATAAATGGGGCAGCACAGTCTATTTACATTTTTGAATCGTAGTCAAAGTGTAAATAGCCAAAAGGGGTCGAGCATTATCCTGTAAGAAACAGACAGAGAACTAGCGTTTTTTCCAAATTACCCTTACTGATATTTAATGCAGGAGGAATATCATTCACTGTAATTCGACGATAGTTTCAAATAAGTGCATTTTACTCTGTCAGCGTTCTCTTCTGTTGTCGATGTTGTTGGACTTCGAATATGCGGTTCTTTCTCGACTCGTTTGCGGCCATCTTTTAACGCTTTACTTCTTTTATAAACACTTATAGGCCATTCAGTAAACACAAAAACATTTGATTCTTTTTAAGTTGGTATAGAGATGCAATTTTGTATTAGGGATTCTGAATTATGCTTTGCAAAGGTTTCCATACCTGCATAAAGGCAGGTTTAAATTTAAAAATGATAATCAATGGCAGTTAATATTTTTCATTATTTCAGTGTCAAAGTAGATATTTTTCTGAAAATTCTCGCCTGAACTTCTATAAAACATAATAAAAATAGCTATTAATAAACGCTACGTCAATAGTATCCAACACAGTATTTTTATAATATTCTTAAAAATAGTTATTTATAACATTTGTGACAGATGCTAGATAAATGTCACACCCTTAACCTATTTGTTTTAGTAAATTTTTGTAAGTACATTCCTAGACAAGGATGAATTTTGAAAGTACACTCAGGAAATTTTGGAAATCAAAAGCCACTTTGTGTTTTTATGTTTACTGAACAGACTATATGTCTGATAGTGAGTGCGCACCAAACTGTCTTTTAACTCTTACACAACTTTCTGATGGTTTGAGACCTTTAATAAGAAATTTACTAATAATGCCTTGTTCGCCGCTTGAATGCACTCCCACTTCGTTCATGCTTGCCAATTGAACGAAAATGAATTGTGATGACTTAACGACTGAATGAAGTTCGGACATGTTTCAGAACATTAATAATTAATGTATACAACTTCTGTGTATGTCTTTCTCTTTTTGTGCGCAATTCAAATTATAATTCATATGTGAACGCTTCTAGTATATTAGTGAACTTTATGTTAAGAAGGTGATATACAAGGTGATTCAAATTAAGTGCGCACCATTGCTATCTTTGTTATTATTGATTTTACAAAGTAGGTTAAATTAGCAAACTAGTAGTGTTTTCGGTGCTGATTAATATGCAATTAATCAAAAAACAATCGAACAACTCGTTGGCGACGAAACTTAAAAAAATGTTTTAATGATACACCCTGTATATTTTTCAAACACTTGAAATAAAAATGAATTTGTGATATAAAAGTCTTAATACACTAATGTCTTAAAATGAATACTAAAGAAGTTATCGCAAGTTTCAGTTTATAGATAAATACGAGTACATACATTATTCTACTGTAAAAATCCATTGCAGGCTTGTTTTAAGTTTTAATTGAAATAAATAAACAACGCTAATTACTTTCGACAACCAAACGTAGACAAATTGATTTTGACAGTTCTGATGTTTACGTTATTGTTTTTGTTTTTAGTAGCAGCCTACTATGAATTTTTCGTAAGTAGGGTGTATTGTTGATATAGGTAATCTAACATCTCCCCTAACTTCTTTAATATTCATTTTAAGGCAATAGTGTATTAAGACTTTTATATCACAAATTATATTTTATTTCAAGTTTTTGAAATATATATAGGGTGTTCCATTAAAAAAAACTGAAAGTTTTTAATTTTGACGCAAACTCGTTATTCGATTGTTTTTTTATTAATTGCATATTAATCAGCGCCAAAAACACTACTAACTAGTTTGCTAATTTAACCTACTTTGTAAAATTAATAATAACAAAGATAGCCATGGTGCGCACTTAATTTGAATCACCCTGTATAGAATACTAAAAATGGGGTTAAGAGAGGAGCATTGAGCAAACGGAATATCTTTCAAATTCTAAATGCAAAGTTTGAAGTTTTGATTAATCACACATACCTGAAGTAGGTGATTACACTTAAAAATTTAGGAACAATCGGTATTGGGGATGTAATTGGAAACCAAAAAATTCGACCACATTCACAATGCTTGTATAAAATTACTCTAAATTGTATAACTGTAGTAAACGTATAATAATAATTCTATTATTCCACACAAAAAACAGTAGTACGAGAAGCCTGTCATGTAGTTAGAATATTTTTCACTTCTGGATAAACTGAATTGTTTCTCAGTAGGACATCCTAACCGTGAATAAGAGAAGTGATTAAATTAAAAATAGAATAAGATGAATTTTTAGTCTATCTGAAAAATATTTGTAAAAGGATCATAAAAATCTGATAAATAAATGTAAAAAAATAATAATAACAAAGATGTGCCATGAACTCATCACAATATAGTTATACATGTAATCCTCTACCATTTGAATGATCATGGAATGATTCTAAAATCAAAGATTATAACCTAGATACCTCAACTCAATAACCATGAGATCACCCTAAAAGCATTACTGTACGCGCGTGACAGATGGCTTAAGTTATTGCTTTACCTTACAAATGTAGTTGATCATTGGTTCATAGCAAATGTATTCGTTGCATGTTTGGACGCATATTTGCAAAACGCACAGGTAAACTCAAATAATAATCTAGGCAAATGATTATTTTCAGCGTGTTATGTGTAAGTAGTAGTAGTATCAGTAGTTGTGGGAAGACCGAAGTCTAGCAAGTAGGCCACCATAGGCCCTTTTTGCCAACCTCATGCCATCCCCTCAACCACATTTATTATCCTCCTTTTCGATGGGCTCTTCTTCTTGCTTAAACCTTCCTAATTTTCTAATGAAGATTAGAATATCGGCTCAGCATAAGGAGTTCAACTCTTCTATTCGAAGCGTAGGTGCTCCAAAGGTTCTATACCTCAGTCGTTGGTACGCCTCACATTCTCCCAAGTAGTGAAAGGACGTTAAATCGTCCATTCCACATCTTGGACAAATGGGCTCTTCCTCTACTCCTATCAGTGTTAGGTGTCTCTTTAGTTTACAGTCAAGATCCCTATGTGGTTCTTCGGCTCCTTCCCATTAGCCAGACCGATTTCTTTGAATCAAATCCCGCTATGTGGTACTTTGCCTGACGACAGCCGCTGCATCCTTTCCACTTTTCCTCGCTGGTCTTGTAGGCCCACCCGGTTAGGGCTGCTGAGACCTGCTGCCTTGTTATACCCAGAAAGGGTTCCGGTGTAAAACAGGTTTCCCCGGCTTCGAGTTTGGCTAGTTCGTCTGCCTTCTCGTTGCCTTGGAACTCTGTGTGTCCCGGGACCCAGATGAGCTCGACATCCTTTTCAAGAGCTGATCTTGTCCTGGTCGAGAAGATTGCTTTTAGTGCCGCTTGGCTATCAGAGCAAATATAAATCTTTTGCTCTGGGGATATCCTGACCTCGTTCCTTGTTGCCACCGATATAATGGCATAAACTTCTGCTCGGAATACTGTGGTAAATCTTCCTAAAGCATAACTTTCTTGTACCCCTCAGCCTTCCATATAAATTCCTGCTCCAGATGATTGCCTTTCCGCCACTCGAGAACCATCCGTGTAGCATATCAAGGCATTCGACTGGAGCTTAACCCTGTTTTGCTTCCACTGTTCCCTTGTTGGGATAGTGAGAGAGTATCCTTTTTCTAAGCTTAGCCGATCCTCTGCTTGGGTTACCCTGTAGGCTGATAGAGGTATTTCTCTAGCAGCCATCTCGGCGATCCTAGCATGGCCCGTGCAAATTCCTTGGTCATTCCAAAGCCCCGTATCCCGCATTCTGAGATGGGTAGCCATGGCCTCCCTCTTTATCCAAGTGTCGAGGCCCGGGAGTCCCAATATTACCTCAAGTGCGACCGTTGGGGTTGTCCTCATTGCCCCTGTAATTCCGAGACAAGCTAACCGTTGGACCTTTGCCAATCTTACGGAAATACTGGGGCGCTCTACACTAGGCCACCAGACCACTGAGCCATACTGAACTCTAGGCCTTACTACCAATGTGTAAAGCCAGTGCAGAATCTTGGGGTTTATCCCCCAGTTCCTGCCTATTGCTCTGCGCAACTGCCATTAGGTCGCTGTCGACTTCTTCACCGTCCTGTCGAAATGCGACCTCCAACTTAGTTTGCTGTCGAGGAGTACCCCAGGTACTTGACCTCTTGCACTAATGCAAGTGGTTGTCCGTACATTATGGGTATTCTCAGACCCTGAAGTTTTCGTCTTTTTGTGAAGAGAATGATCTCAGTCCTTAGTGGGTTCACCGACAGACTTTTCTATTCACACCATCTTTCAATAATCCTGCAGACTACCTGCATTCTATCGCAGACGACGTTTAGAAACCTGCCAGTACCAGTCCATCATCTGCGTATGCTTGTGCATAGAAGCCCTCTGCCGTTAGGCATCCTAGTAGACCGTCCATTACAAGACACCATAAGTGAGGTGAGAGGCAACTGCCTTGCGGGCAACCTCCCGTCACCCTGGCCGTCACTGAACAGCCCCCAAGGTTTGCCGTCACGGTTCTTTGCTCCAATGCCGTTCTCACCCAACTGACCAGAACCGGAGGGGTTTCCCTGGCCTGTAAGGGTTGACATATAGTAGCCGTTCTTGCCTTGTCAAATGCGCCTTCAATGTCAAAAAGTACTGCAAGGGCCATTTCTCTATAGTGTAGTGACCTTTCGACCTTCTGCACGACAGCGTGGAGTGCAATTGCGGTCGATCTCCCACGTCTGTATGCGTGCTGGTTCCTGTGGAATGGGTGTGTTGTTATTACCGTTTCCATTAGATGCATATCAATGATCTTTTCCAAGGTCTTTAAAAGAAAGGATGTAAGACTAATGGGCCTAAATGATTTGGCAGTTGTGTAGTCCTCCCTTCCCGTCTTGGGAATAAAGACCACTCTGGCTTCCTTTTACTGTTCTGTGACCCATCCCATTGCTAAGCTGGCCCTATATACCCTTACTATATTTGGAAGAAGGATATCCAGGCATTTCTGAAGCAATGCTGGGAAGATTTCATCTGGCCCCGGCGACTTAAAGGGATCGAACTCCTGTACTGCCCATATGACTGCACCTTCCGTTATAATCCCCTCAGCGAACTGCCAGTTCTCTATAGCAACTTGTTTCTGTTCTGCAATTGGTGCTAATTGGATGGCGCCGGCTCCTGAAAAATGGACTTCCAGGAGGTTGTGTAAAGACTAGACTCTGGATGTTGTCCTCATGCCATCGACCTTTTTTAACGCTCCTACTGTTTGACTAGTTTCGCGGCTTAAGATTTTCATCAGTCTAGCAGAGTCTGATACTGAGCTTAAGTAACTCCGCAGTGTTATGTGTAAAAAGAGCTGAAGTTTAGTATACTACAGTCAGGTTCGCCACCAGTTACAAGTAAAATCAACGATTACAACTTCATGTAAAGCTAGTTTTGATGAAATTTATTTAAATATTTTCTAGCAAAATGTAGTTTGTATTATTGCTAGTAAGCGAGTTAACTATTGTTACATGTCATTTTTAATAAGTAAACAACAAGTGCACAATGCATAACCAGTAGTAAAGACGCATGGAAATATTGGTGTGTTTTGTATGTTATTTGAAAAAATATGATTAATTATTAATTAATACCTCTTTAAACAATGCCACTATAGGGACCGGTTCTATAATGCAAGTATATACCTAGAATAAGCTATCCGAGGTATAATTGTCATATTTTCCTTTAGCACAGCAATCGTTTCTAGGGAAGGTATTACCCGGATAACTTTATTCTTGGTTTTTACAACATTCCCTAAGTCTATTATACTTTCCTACAAATTATGCATTGTTGAGTTACTCATTAAAAATGATATGACTCAAAAACGACATGTGGCTACTGAATATTTCTAAAACAATAGTTAACCCGCTTAATACCAATAATATAAACTACATTTTACTATTAAAAAGTTAGTAAAATGTCGACAAAATTTGTTTAATTAAGTGATCCACTGCAAATGGACGGCGCGGCGGTGTATACATATAAAAAATTAAGTATGCTAAAGGAAAAAGAATGATATGTTAAATAAAAACTTTATTTTCCAAAAACCGTATATGATATAAGTAACATATTTACTAAGATGAAATATTAGAAATAAAAATACGTAATTCAAAAAAGTTCATTTTTATAAAACAATGGATTTCAAGTATATTATACACAATAAAACAAGTGTGATGTGGAAAATAATATAAATAACGCGTTTGGAGAGCTAAAATAGTAGCAGTTGAAATATGTTACTCAACACAAGTACTTTTTCATTAAACAACCGCATATAACTTACAAATTATGTAAAAATAAATTTGCGTTAACTATCTACACGGTAAAAACCTGTGACAGGCAAAATTAAAAAAAAAAATTTCAAAACATGTATGTAAGTAACGTGTTTAGGCAGGTAAAATATTATAAATGAAAACACATCATTCAACAATAATTCAAGGTTGTGAAAATGGTAGGTATTAAAAATTACGTAAAATTGCAGTTGACTAAAATATAACAATCAAACAAGTATGACGTCGAAAATACTATAAATAACATATTTACTAAGAAATGAAAATACTAATTTTACAGAAGAACACAATTGAAAGGAAAATTAAAATCTGTTTAAAAATTGAAATACATTAAATAACAGACAGTAAAAGAAATGTGACGTATAATATAAAAATGAGATTGATTTTAAAAACAACTTATAAATACTTAACAAACGAGTTCATTAAACATTAGAAATAGAAACTAATTTTTTCGACCCGAATTTATGTCCACACATAAGACGAATATGTAAAGTACAATCCTAAGTGTGATTTAGTTTTCCGATTTTATGGTATTTTTCTTAGAAACGGGATTTTCGATTAATAACTGCTGTTTCCCGTGATGTTTGTTTCTGTAACCGCACTAGTAATGCGGAAAAAAGACAAAATCATTATATGGAAACGTATTGTTCGCCCATTTTGACAATATATCGAAGACTATGAAAGCTTCAACATTTAACCCACTATTCAATGCTTCCATCGACTCTGCTGATAAATAATGATGTAGATATTTCCAAAAATTTCAAATTAAAAAGTTTACTAAAACGAAGTAAGACAAAACAGAAAAAGTATAGTATGTAACACTTGCAAAAATGCTCTTACACGCTCGTGTTTTTGTGGCGCAATTTAAACATCAGCGAGTAAGAAGCTATATTTGATACTTGTTACACAGTGTACTATTTTGAATTCCGTGTAACAAAAATCTGCCTTTAAGGTCAGTTTCCTTGTCGGATAAACTACTATTTGCACTTTAGTAGAAAATATCATTTGCTTATTAAAAATGTGTTGTTCACGCTGCATAGGCACTTATCAAAATCGTTAATGCCGAATTCATGTTGTCAACGAAAGCTACGTTTGAGTTCTCGAGTCTCAAACCTATAATTTATTCAAAATATCAATTTTAATTTTTTAGCACAAAAAATAAGATCTTTCTATACTGCTCGTATTATATAACAAGTAAATAGGAAAAATCGAAAATGAATTATATATTACACTTACATACATACATAAAAAAGAGATACTAATTATAAGATGGCTTTATAATATTAAATCAAAGTGTCGAACTACTTGAAATTTGTGATTTAAAGAAATTATATTGTCTGTATTTTATTTGTTTAATTTATGACATTGGTTGTTCTATTAGCTCTTTAAGATCGTATTAAACTTTGTGGCTTATTTTTACGCCCCGAATCTGCACTTGAAATATTGCCTCACATTTCAAGGTCAACCTGTATAAAAATAAAAAATCTGGTGTGATACACGCACACAACTTCCTTTTACAGTGATCTTATAATTAGCCAAAAATTTGATTTTAAATTTTTAAGCATTTCTCAAAAATTACAAATCCTACAGAAACCGTACAAAATAGAGTTAGTTGAAAAGACAAATTTTCTCTAAAATTATAAACCGAATTCAAAAATGTTATAATGTACCGGGTGTTTTATTGAAAATAGGAGTTAATAAAAAAAAGAAACAAATTATAGAAGTATTCAACTGGAAAATCACCTATCTCACATCAATACACGTTAAAACTATAATAAAAATGTCACGCTTAAACAATCTTTAGAGCCGTTGAAATGTTGAAAAATCACTAGAGCGATTTTCTTCAAAAGCTTACTGTCGCATCTAAAACGTGAAGATATGCTGAAAACTCAATTTCTAATTTTTGGGGTGAATCCAGTACTTCCTTTGTTGTAAAAGGAAGTAAAAATGTCTATGTTAATTGATATATCATTGCTGTTTATCAGATCATAATCACTACTCATTGTTTTCGTAAACATGGCTACTTGGTAATTCGCGTCTTAATAACAATCCACAACTATGATAGGAGTTTTATGGTAAAAGGTGGCTTTTAGCTTGTAAACGCTGTGCGAGCACCTTATTTTTACGGTTTTTTAATTTTGCTTCAGAAAATAATCTAAATTTTAAAAAGTTGTTACAGATAACAAAGCTAAAAAATAATTTAAAGATAGGTAAAGTGCCTTTTGGTACACAATATTAACCATGTGCACCAAAATTGAAATCGATATCTTATCATTTGTGGAAGTTAACATTAGAAGGTCCAATAAAAAGTTCAATGCCCTATAATTTACTGGAGGGTATTAGGTATATTGGGTTTAATCGTTTTATTATAACCTAAGGAATCTATTCCCAATCGGTGTTTTATTCTTTTTGAGACACCCTGTATAAATCCTCAATAACTCGTTTTGTTCAAGAGCGTACAGGTCTTCTAAGTTGGAAAGTGGTTCTTCTTCGTATCAGGTGTATCGCTATTTTGATTTTTGAGGCTGCTTCTCTAAACAGTTCGCTAGAGGTACATCAAAACCTCTCTCTGAGGTTTCACAACCATGATGTTCTTCTTTTTTCGACACTCCTTTTTCCTTGTATCTTTCCCTGTATTATTAATTGCTGCATTGTGTATTTTTCTCCTCTTGTGATAAGCTCCAGATGTCCTAATTTTCGCTTAATGATGGTGTCTGTTAATTCTTTGTCTTTTTCCATTCGTCGTAAGACCTCAATGTTTGTTTGAGATCCTGAGAATTCTCATATTCACTCACATTTCAAAAGCTTCCATAGACTTGTTGCGTTTAAAGTCTATGTTTCTACTTCGTATAGGAGAGTAGTAAAGACGTAACATTTTGCTAATCGAATCCTTAGCTTTAAGCTCAAGTCTTTGTTATAGAGGACACGTTTCATTTTAACAAATTTTGCTCGGGATTTTTCTATTCTTATTTTGATTTCGTGTGCATAGTCGTTTGTCTGCTTTACCATCGTACCAAGATAAGTGTCAATACACTTGTTCTATGATCTTTAATATTAATGCTTTTTTTCTTTCTGTGAGATTTTTATAATCTCATAAGTTTGGTCTGTCTCGTATTAAGTGTTTTCTTTACTATATTCGGTCCATTAGCCTTTGTAAATCCGCAATATTTTCTGCCAATATGACTGCATCATCGGCATATCTGATGTTATTAATTGGAATTCCGTTGATCTTTATTCCACTTTTTCTCCTTCTAGAGATTTTTAAAGAATTTATTCCGAGTATGCATTAAAAAGAGTTGGCGACTACACCCATCCTTGTCTTACTTCTTTTCTTATTATTATTTCTTCTAATGTTTGCTTGCCGATGCGTATTGTAGCTGTTTGATTATAATATAATTTTGGTACTATCTGTAGGTCTTTGTAGTGTTTCTGTTTGAGGACATTGATGAGTTGCTAGTGACGGACGTCATCTAGTGCCTTGTTGTAGTCGATAAAGCATATGTATACGTCTTATTTATTTATTTATTTTGGCACTCAGCCAACAGCCGTTAGGCCAATTATAGGCGTCGCTGTAGATTTTTATGGGGACTTCCAACCCCACTAACGACTGTCATGATGTTATTATGACATCCAGGACCAACTATTTCCGTGGCAGCCGTACCACGACGCGCCGAGAGAGGCAACCGTGAAACTCCCATCCAAGTTCTGACCAGAAAGAGCGTTGCTTAACTCTACTGATCGAACGTACGCTGATTCACATCCAAGCATCTCTGTATCAGTACATTAAATGAGAAGAAGGCTTGTCGTCTTCCCAGTCCTTCACGAAATCCACATGTCCATATCTAATTTCCGATATATTCGGTTATGGATAACTTTCAGGAATAATGTTAGAGTATGAAGCATTAAACTGACGGTACAATGGTCACTACATTCTTTTGCGTTTATTTTCTTAGGTAAGCAGATAAAGGTAGACACCAGCCATTCTTGAGGTATATTGCCAAATGTGTATATTTTATTGAATAGGTCAGCCAATATGTCCATATGTTTCACATCAATGATTTTTAGAATTCCACTTGAGAGTTCGTCCGGTTCAGAAATTTTTCCATCTTTCATGTTCTTAAGTGCATGTATTATTTCTTCTTTTTTTATGTCTGGGTCAATTTTATCTTTATTGGTATTTTCCCTAGACCATTCCTATCATCCGCGAATAAGTCTTCAATATATTCGCTCTATCGTTGAAGCTTGCCTTGTATTTATTAAGGTCTTTCCATTTTTGTCTAGGAGAGTATTGTTCTGATTTTTTCTTTGTAAGCCTGCTAGTTCCCTCACTTTTTGTGTACGTTGAATAAATCGCATTTCTTCTCAATCTCCTCAATTTCTTGACATTGGTCTTCACTATATTTTTTTCTATTTCTTTGTATCTGTTCTTGTCTTTGTTTTTGCATAACCTTCTTTGGTTCATCATCTTTAAAATCTCATCAGCCATCCATTTCTGCTTTGGTTTTGTAGGTTTATTTAGTAATTCTTTTTTACATGAATTAAGTGTAGCATCTCTAAATACTTCCATATCGTCTTGGTATCATCAGCGTCATGTTTCATCTGATCTCGGTTTTCATGAATTTTCTTTTGAACTGTTTCTCTCTTATTTGATGTTTGTAGTGTTTTTGTGTCTAGTCTGGTTAGGTAATTTTATTTTAAATAAAATCAAATATACCCACTAACAGATTCTAACACTATCCATTAATATTATTAATTTATTTTATTATTATAAAACTACTTAGGGTTGCAAATATGTAGATAGTTTTTCTGGAAACAAATCGATTCACTTATCATTAGCAAATTTGCATTTTCCAACATTTCGACAAGCACATAAAATTGTAATTGTAAATGTTCGTCGTTTTAGGAATTATGTAAAACTATAATACAAAACCTAATGCATCACTGTTGTATGTATTTGCTTCGTATAACCAAGAGAGATGTGTTTGATTTTTAATACGACATATTTTATTGATATTCTTCTGAACTGTTTTATTTAATAACACGTTGATTGATTTACTTAGCTAAATCATCTGTATCGCTTTGCTAAAAAGCATTAAGCGAAAATGTTCTGAAAGGAATTGATTTTATCGTCTTTTATACAGCTATTAGTATACCTAATTAGAAACAATAAAATTAACTCTTCTTTTAGCAGCGTATCCATATATCACATATTGACTTGTTAATGAGCAATTCTCGCAGGACAATAATAAACAATTAGCATTAAACGAAAATTGCAAAAACTTAAAATTCATATTCAGCAGATAGTTATCACTGGCATAGTTCTCCATCTTCATAAATACGACGCCTGTTTAATTTTTTCAAGTTGAAATGTCAAAAAAAAAACTTAATTGACAATTTAATTGTATCAGATCCACTACGTCTGCAGCAATCCAGAAGAAAGTCAAGAGGACCAGCACTTCGATATATGGCCACGCTTATACAGCCTCGATCCTGAAAATGTTGAAGATTCACCGGTACGAGGTAATTTCATATATTTTCTCTTCTACGTTCAGAACTGTATTTCCCTACTATAACTATGCCAAAATGTTTTATTTTTATCATGTTGTTTCATCCATAAATTACCGTAGTATGCTTATAAAAAACGGGGAATTACTGCTAATGAATAGCAAGCAATTGGATATAATTAAATATGCTAGTTTATGGTGATTTTTGCTGTATCAATTAGTTTTCGATCGTCATCCAAACAAGTTTAAAAGCACTAGGAATTCGAAAAAAAAATGAGAAATTTATTTTGTGGGAAATTACTTCAAATACTAATGGAAGCAAGGTTAATTATTATTCACTATTATGATTTCGCTCTCCCCATTGAAAATAAGTTTTCAGGGTCTAATGTAAAAACATAGTATTGGATTAGATCACGCGTCAACGTTGTCCGATGTCACCATTTTCTATTCTCCCATTGTCCTTCCCGAATGTTCCGTTCACTCATCGCTTTTGTTATTTCTTCCCCCAGTTTTTCCTTTGGTCTTTCTCGTTTTCATTTCTGTTGTGATATTCAGAACTCTCTTAGGCAGTCTCTAGTCGATGATGTCTTCAATTTGAATTCATTGATGAACCTCATAATTACTTACCTTTGTCTTCTTGATACCCTGACTTATGTTTGTAGAACAACTGTTCTTGTGGCTTCTACAATTTTTATTTTTTTATTTTATTTCTTATATTTCTGATTCATATAGTAAGGGTGCTCGTAATCATAGCGTTTTTCGTTTTGTTAGATTCTTATTATATAAAAGCTCGAAAAGATGCACTACCACTCTGCTTGTTTTGACCACTTCTGCTAATATTTCTCTATCGTCCGTAGCTATTTTATCGTAGGATGTGTGTATTCTCTAAGCATCAGCATCAGAGAATTTTTGCAATGTATTTTAAACGGAGTGGTTGAGATGCAATACCTATCCTTTGTTATTCTGTGTGGTACGGTAACCTATTTCTTGTTTGTATTCTAAACAGTTCTACAGTCTTATAATGCTTTTTATAGTTTGGTATATTATCATTTGCCTCGGTCAGATGTCAGAATAATATAAGTCTTAGCTGATCTGCACCAGCTTTTTTTAGTCTTTTGTTTTATGCAGAATGTATTATCATTGCAAGATATAGCACCCCTAAACCCACTTTGTTCTTTCTCTTTATTAAAGTCATGGCTCACAATATATCCTTGTATTCTGCCGTGTAGTCTGATTATAGTAGTGGTTTTAGAAATACCTCTATAACTTTAGCAATAGTCTCTCCTGTCTTTTCTATGAATTAATAAATAATATGGAACTGTTCATTCCTCTAGGATTTCGTAACTGTGTCTTTCAAATAGCCAATATGCTTGTAAATACCCTGCACATTTTGCTGGTGCCTTTCTTCAACAGTTTAGCATATATTTTCTTTGGCCCAGAAGCTCTACAGAATTTTTCTTTTGCCGTCGAACATCTCCTTTCCTTTTATTTCTGTTTTATCTCCCTCCTCATCCACCAGCGTATTTTCTTCACTGTTTTGTGTTTTCGTCTGTCACTAGTTCTTCACAATGCTTCATTCATTGATCTTACAATATAGTCTCTATAGGAGATTTTTCTTGTATCACATTACGTCCCTGTTTCTATTTGTTTTCCTCCTTGTCTTCCGCATTGCTTCTATATATGGTTGCCGATCTTGTGGATATAATTAAAGTATAACTCTGTTTTGATCTTTACCTGTTCTTCTATTTACTCTGTTCACCAAAAGTTATGGTTTACTCTGTTCTTTTTTAATTGTAGTGCGTCATATACTACCATAGGCATACTTTCTACCATAGGGCTCTAAATACTTATCTAATAGCTTTGCTGGAGTAGATATTTGGTGCTGCCAGCTATTGCTGTACTTGGGGTTGCCCAATACTTGGCTTAGTGGAAGTTTGTTTACCTCATTCTTTTAATGTAAATACCATCGGCTAGTTTCAATGTTATCGATGTTTTTAAAATTCATTGACTCTTGCACAATTAACGTTGTGTATGGAAAAATTCTTGATATGCCTATAAATAAACTACAACACGAACATCTGTCCTCTACCTGTCTGCGCAGATAAATAAGTGAAACATTTGCATGGGTTGACATCCATTGGCTGTTCAATATATTTAAAGTGTTGTCTGCCACCATAATTTTTCTGACTATCGGGTTTTGCAAATGCTATGGGTTTTGTTATACCATCGGACAATACTGTAAACGTATGGGGCAAAAGTGTCATGAAAAATGTAGGAAATTGCTTCTGATTTGGTGCTCAAAATCGAAAATAGTGTTCCAGAAGTAATATCATTGTATAAACTCAAAATGACGGTATGAAAATATGCGTTGTGTTTTCTTCCAGGATCCCTGATAGATCTACAATACAATAATAAATCTTCCTCACTACTAACCTTCGCATTTTAGATGCATGAGAAACATCTGAAAGGTTTGTTTAGACTGATATCCATTCGATATTCAATAGTTTGTTACTGCTAAAATACTTTTACTACCTGTAGACTTCAATTTGCAAACGTTATCGATTTCGTTAAAAAAATGACAGCACGACAAAAATGCTTGGTAAAAAATTGATACGTAACTGCTTTATTGTTAAATTACTCTGAACGTCTACATTTCCATATAGAAATAAGCTTCCAGAAGTAATTTACCATAATCTATCTATAATAAATACCATTATATATGTTATTTACTTTCAGTAAAAGAGAAACTGTAAAATCAAAATGCAAAACAATTGAAATTATAGATAACAGAGAAAACCCCTGATATATTCTACAAGTTTTTCTATTTCAGATGACAGGTCACTTCCAAACTGGTATCGACCTAATAATGATCGCTTCTTAATTGTACCTCGTTTGGCTTTCCGTCGATCGCCCGAAATGCCAACTACAGCGCCGCTGAATGGTCCGCAAGAACAACCAGATGTAGCAGTGAGGAAAGGCCCTGATCAAGAGATAGCCGCTATACCACACACCGGAATAGAAATAGACGCCCTCGCACGCACCATTGCGAGATACGTGCAGCTGTCTCTAAAAACAGCCCTGGAACATTTAAATTTTCTAATTGCGTTAGGGAAGCTCGCGGTAAAGCTGTTGTTGGTTAAAATAAAACTGATTCTGTATAATCCTATGCAGCTAATGTTTTTACCATTTTCTCTACCGATAAAATTTCTTAAATTCGCATCTTCCATCACTAAATTTTCGTTTAAATTTGTGAGGTACCTTTTCTCAAGCAATTAATTCGCTTAAGACAAGTTACAAGAGAACCTGGGCGTGATATAGGACACACTCTCATACTATTATGTATTAGCTAATTATGTGTATTAAGAGCAACAATAAAGTATGCTGTACATAGAATTGATTTTATATCTTCCTTTTTATGAGTTCAAAAAAAGAAACACGACATACATTCAATTATATATAAGGACTTGTAACTGTTAAATAAATCAATATACTTCTAAATGTGGAAGTGTGTTCATTTGTTTCGAAGACACAGGCTAAAATTGTCTTTAAAAAAGTGGTTAGGCCTAGCCACTCTAGTCACATCTTATTGCAACCAAGAAACTTCATCTCCGGTAACAAAAACAACCTGATTCTACAATATTATTCAATTTATGTTCCGAGGTGCGAATTGAACTAGTACAAAAAGTAATTCCCGGAACTACGCAAATCGAAGGCTTGCATAAATTCAAAGAGCATCGCGGAAACACTATTACTGGATTGATTTTAAACCTATAAAGTGGCCATAACCCACTAGTCAGGTAAAAACCATGTCACTCACTACTGTGTTGTTGGTAGCACAGTCAGGGTATGCCAAATTCGAGATTTGCAGGTTAAGTTTTGCGTCAGTCTGTGTCAAATAACTAACAAAACCTAACCTCATAACATAGAATTTGACATAGACTGACTCTCGGTACTCTCCAATTTGCCACTATGACTTTTCATTGGTGCCAATACAAAATTTATATTATTTAGATATTTATTGAGTTGTTAGATAAAATGTTGTAGGCACGCGTGTGATTACAAATAATCCACGAGAGAAAAGTTGAGAATTCGAGGCCGCTACGCCAAGAGGGGTCTTTTCTCGAGTGCATTATTTGTAATATAACACACTTATACCATACATAACTATTCTTGGCCTGTATTAAGGTACTTACCTATCTTGTAACGTAATATACTATAACGCCTTCTAATTTCATAATTCACTATGAGTAGTAGATTGCATTGCATGTTTGGGAGGACCAGTCAAACACTTCCTGAAAAATGTTACCCTGACAAAAGAAAAGAAACAGATCTTCCATCCAGTATGGTCTGTAAAAAACTGAGTTCTTTTTTTGCACTTCTAGATAATGTTCAATTGCACATTCAATTCAATCGTGACAAACCCCAGCTTATTTCTAGTTATAATTTTTTTATTGCAACCTACTTGAGCTTTATTTCCGTTAACACCTCAAAAATCTCGATTATAGAACTGAAATGTTTAGAGTTCAAGTTCTACGAGAACGTATTAAACACTTTTCAAATTGTAGAAAACACGTGTAAAGTTTGCGTAAAAACACTTCCTGTATATACACACACAGTCTGCAACATAGATATGTTTATTAATTTTTATTTCCCTCGCCTACAGCGAAGGAATTATTGTAATCGTGAAAAAATGCTCTTTTGAGATTTCTTCAGATCTTTACGTTTCAGAGTCCCTAGATGACAAAAAAACTGTTTTTTTAAATTTCGTCTGCCTATCTGCCGTCTGTCCGTCTATCTATTTGTCTGTCTGTCAGTCTGTCTAGCTGGAGATTTGACTGTTGGCGCTATAGCTCAAAAACTATTTGTTGGAGGAAGACGACATTTTGCATGCGCTTAGATGCCTACCTTGCTGGAAATCGAATATACTTTCGGTCGAAGATATACACTATACAGGATTTAAACACGTTCAAATTCAATTTCTCCATAAATGCACACAGCTGTTTTCAGTTTCATATGTTCAGCGTTTTACTCTGTGAGCGTAGGTGTTTATGTTGAAAAGTAATTTCCAAGAGACGTAAACTGATACGTTATACTTAACACATCAAAGATATAGATAAAATAATCAGCGATCTTCTAAAACTGGCCCTACGGAGGGGGTTCTTTTCTATAAACATTGGGCGTTCGAAATTTCACAACTCTAGCAAGTCGTAGAAGTCAACGACCCAACGAAACTTACATCAAAATTCGGTTCACCGGAGACAAAGAGCCTAAAAAAATTGTAAAGCTTCAGGGTATAATACTATATTATGTTATTAGGAGTAAAAAATATACTTTTTGTGGCAAGACCGAACGCGTTTGACTAACGAGTGTAAGCGAGTCAGACAAGCCCGAGCGAGGCCTACAAAGTCACTTACTCCGAATAGCATAAGCTATTTCATTTTCAAACACCCGAACTAACAAATAAATAATATATATTTAAAAAATTACGATTATCGAGAACTGACGTCTGGGTTAGTTCCGATAATCAAGAAGGCGAATGTTCAAAATATTCGCAAACTAATCAAGTTTTAAAGTGCTTTTACTCGGCCGGCGTAAAAGTAACCACTTTCATGCCTAGGCATAAAAGTAACGCATTTACCTTGTTTGTCAAGTAACATAAGCTGTAACTTTCATGACGTGTGAAAATAAAATTGTTTATATTTCAAACAACAACATTCATTTATTAGGGAATCTAAAAAATTAACTTAAGACCTTAGAGAAATCTGGAGTTTACGAATTAAATGTTTCCATTGCGATTCTAAATATTACTATGAATTATTATTATTGTAATTTTTTATTTATTTAAAATAAAAGAAATGAGTTTATTATTCTCAAAAGGATCGGATCTCTACATCCTAGCAAGTATTATCTTGATTTGTATAAATTATACGAAATACATTACCATTAACTTAATTATTATGGTTTTTTTAAAATTAATTGTACACTTTGTATGATGCTGATTTAACCACTGGGATGGCTACAATACTGGATATTTATTACTAATGCGAAGCAAATTCAAATACAGCGATCCAACCACACAATTTCGCAAAACAAATTCGATATTGTTTGACAAATATCAGTGATTACGTAATTAAAGGTGATAACAATTGCAGTAAGTAAATTCACGTTACAACTAAACCACTCAGAGGACACTAAGGCACCCGCTATGCGCAAAGTCGCGCTGAATAAACGACGGAGTCGTTGCCCACTCCATGGGGACCCAGAGTCGCTGTACCGATAAAGCCGCCCGAAGAGCATATAAGCAGGTCACTTGACAATTTAAAGTCACTTGAGTCCACCGGTCCCCACCAGCAGTCGCATTTGAGTCTCTGGACTTACCTCCTCCACCTCTTCAATGCCGTATCATGTGACTCGCGTTTTTGGTCTCCTAAGGCATTTCCTACTTTCGATCTGCGCCTTAGCATGTGACTCGCGTTCTCAGTCTCCTAAGGCATTTCCTAATACCGAACTGTACCTTAACATTTGACTGTCCTTCTCTGTCTCCTAAGATATTTCCTGTTAATTAAAGCGCCAGATCGCGACACTATCGTAGGCGACTAGAATACTATAATTTAATTTTAACCAGACCTGTAGAAACCATTTTGTACGTTCTGCCTGAATCGACCCGAACAAAATAACTGCAGTAATTAATTTATCTGAAGAGACAGCAATATACGCTCTACGACATCTTCCTGTAACCCCGAAGGCGAAATAAGCCACTTGAGCCCGAACCTGGAAGTTCTTGCTGCACGCAAAGACCGGAGCTGTCAATTGCATTTGCCCGCTAAAATAAGCGAATTTCAGCAGAATCCAATTCACAGCGCAGCTTCTCTGGGAACAACGCCTGGCCATCCTGAGGCACCAGCACATTCCGCCGTAACCTTTACGCACTCCCGGAGCAGCAGGTATTCCTAATCATGGTAATTTATGAGTATGGTAGCAGCATACCAATTGTAAACAAAACCACCACTATCAGCAAAGCCGCACTTTGGACATCCCACATAGGTACAGGGTCGAAATACATACTACACTCCAGGCCAAATACTGCTTCCACCGACACTTAGATGCTATGTGGGTTGCAATCCGCCAGTAAGATAAGAAACATAGCCCCCATGGAAATTGTTCTTTTTATTAATGTACAAAGCATTTCTATAAGATTACGATTATTTTGTACAAACTAGTAACAAACATTAAAGTTGGTTTTATAAATTGTGTTTTCCTGACCCCATATATTTGAGTTTGACCGAATCCTTTCTTCGATTTGAGCTAACCGAGGTACAGATTTATCAATCAAGAGAGCCTTTCGCAGGGGCTTTTGAAACGTTAGAATGTTAGATTCAACATATTGAAAAAATGTAGTATTATCCAACATATTTACGAAACGGGTCTACTATTACGGAAACTGACCTAAAAATTGTAAAATAGTTAACTTCAACAAATCAGCTAGATTCTCTTGAAAGCTTGACCATCTTTAATAAACACAATAACATTTTAAACTAAGATGGATGTCCCCACACTAATCTTTACGCTTTGTTGAAGTTGACACCTGCTTGGTCACATAGAACACGCCCAGCCAGTGTGCTGACTTTCGCTGGTGATTCAGTGAAGAACATTTCTTCGGCCAACTTCGTCGTGCTTGTTTCTCTCTTCAAGGCTATAGAAGATGACAGCTTAGCTGTCGAAATACGTACTTAGCGGCTGTTACATATTTATGTGGTAATGGGTTTTTAACGAATTGTGTCAGATTAAATCACATATGTAGTTGTTATAGTCTAAAACCGATTTAAATCACCGCAGCTTGCAAAATGGATTCAACAGCTCAGAGAAGAAAAGCGCCGGTAATTATATATTTTCTTCTAATCTGCTGATCTGAAGATAACATAAAAGGCCTTCTAGCAGGACAAGGGTTTTCTTTCTATTATCTAGATGCGGTTTCACAGTCAAAACACAACATGTCACAGTAGGGATTTCAACTCTGCTCAAATTGGAGAGAATTCAGATTCAAATAGGTGCAATGTATGTAGCTTACCTTTAATTTACCTTGACGGGTGACTTTAAGCTGGCGATCCAAAAAACATCTATTGCGCGTTATGTGAAATCTAGAACTTACAATACAAAATACGACAACAAGGCACCTTAACATAGCTTAACATAGTATCTCTATTTTTGGTCGGCATTTGAATATTTAGAATTGTGACATCTAATCAAGTCGGGCCAATTTAAGTTTTCAACTACCCTACGAACATGCTCGAAGTAGCTAGGAATTTTGGTTTGATAGAAAGACGGTGTTTATTCTACAATTTTTCACAATTAACTTCTTTCTCCTGACTGTCCAAAAAATTTTGAGCTTCTACTATTAGTATTTCGTCTTCTAAACGCAGAAGCAGTCTGGATCTAATTTTCAGCAATTTTTCCTTATTTATGCACATTATAATGCACATTTGATGCAGAAGCAGTTTATGTGTATCATTTAAGCCAAAGTTTCTACCTACTAAAAATGAAGTGGGCTACATGTAAGCATTTATTTGTGGTTATTAGAGAAAGAATTAATGTACCCGTTACTGCGGTCGGCGTTGGTGAATTTGGACTAATTTTGAATATAGAAATATCAGTTTTGAGCTTGCGTAAAGTGGATGCTAGATCTCAGTGCGAATACATCTGAATCTCTCCTTTTCTTTTCTCTCTCTCTATCTCTCTCCCGCTGTTTCTCTCCGTACTTTACCTTGTAGGCGTGTGGTGACACTATTCTGTTGCCATTTCTACAGTAGCCGTCAACGTTGATTGCTGTTGGGCCGTATCAAGGTATTTTCATCTATCCATAATATCGGCGACCTACCCCCGTTTCGACGTCTTTCAACCTTGTTTTCTACTATGAGTTCTCAATAGTATTATCTGGCTATGTGATTGAAGAACCTGGTGTAAGACCCAATTTAACCGATTGATTTTGAAAATTCAGCTGTTCCAGTACACCTACACTTCAAAAGCTTCTATTCTTCGTTTTTTAACTTTTTCTCAGTCCATGTTTCTGTTGCGTAAAGCGCAATGGGAAAGATAAGTGTGAATACATTTAAATATCATTCTTATTGCTATGGCAGTATCTCTCCATACTGTAGTGATTTTTATAGTGGTTGTTTTTTCCATAACCGATGATGATTCACTATCACAAACTTAATTATTCGTTATTTCTAGTTCAAGGTAGATGCAACTTTGGACTATCTCAAGACCTCGCACATTTTGTAGTCTTATTTTTATTTGGTTTATCAATTGGTACCACCTTGATCTTTTTGGGATTTAGTTTGAGTCCATATTTCTTGCCAGTGTTGTTAGTCTAGTCATGCCGGTTTCCAGTTCTTCTTCACTTGCTGCAATTGTTATCGTATCATCAACGCATCGTAGATTCTTAATACGCTAGAGATTCCATTAATAGTTAATTACTTACGACGAATGATGGATGTATTCACAGCTTAACATATAGAGAAACAAACAAGACGCTTGAATCAAAGTTTATTTTTTCGAAAACTGATAAAAAATGTTGACATTTACATGACCTAAATCGGTTGTCAAAGTGACTGTTTTTTGTTCACTGGATGTAAAAGTCTTTTACAATCTAGAACAAAAAAGGCTTTTACGTTCAGCAATTTTTGATTAAAGAAGAGTATTTTATTTCGGTCGACACCAATATTGTACCACCACATTGAGGCTCATCTGTAAGGGAAGATAGAGGGTCGGCCTTACCTTTTGGCGAAAGTTATATTGGTTATTTTGCCGGCTGGTAATTATCGGCCTAGTTGGGCTAGCTCGCCGCGAGGGTCGCAGGGTTCCAGCTATGCTGAAAAAAAAATAGGAGAGGGCGCCAGGTCCTCGACTCAGATCCAATCCTTATGCCGGACCGTACACAAGGTAAGGACAATTGCCAGCAGATAAAAAAAAAAGCCAACAACCAATGAATATAACACAGCTTTATTTTAAATACTGGTGGGTACTATAGTGCATCGCAAACCCGCAAACATATAAGTATAGATCATTTAAAAAAAAGAATATTGCTAATCATCGACAATACTAGATTTTCAAAAATATAAACTAAATATAAGTACATAAAAAAACAATAAAGGGGGCTATTAATATATATGAATAGGCTAACGCACTAAAACATTTCGAGCACGGCACAAATCAGTCGAACTCCCTACTCAGGTGCCGACATTCCGCGAAAGCATAAAATAACGCGAGGTTTAAAGGAAGCGTAGCGAATATTGACTTACAAAAAAAAACTAGAATAGACCCCGTGAGGCAGGGCAAAGCAGAGCCAGTTTATGCAAGCGCTCAGCTGATGCGAAACCCCGAATATCAGCTCAGGAAAATCCTAAAGTAAGTATTCAAAATTTCTAAAGGTCTAAACTATCAGGATTTATGCCCATATAAAAGCAGGGTAGATTTCTCAGTGGAAATACATCAGGTACATAACTGAACACTAAAGCAATCGCTTGAATAAACCTTCGGCAAACTTGTACCTACGTAGAGACTCGCAAATAAAGTACAATAACGCGGAATTGACAATTATTCTACCGGCGGCGGGCCTTATGACGCAATCGCTACTAACCCGAGATTAATCAGTCATGAACTGAAACTGCAGAAGCAATCGACTACCGATGTCGCTACTCTAGCCACTATCAACATCGAAACAACGCGGCAAACGTCAGACGGCTGACAGCAAATGGCGACGAAATAAGTGAATGTATAACAAACAAACCGCAGGCAACGAGCAGTAAGTACAACCTTAAATCTGAAATAATTGAACGAAAGATCTAACATACAATTTGCAGGGGAGCTCGATTAATGATTCGATAAAGCTCACTAAAATGCACAAAATGGATGCTCGAAATTTGCAAGAGCCCTATTATAATAACGCATCAGATCTATACAAAAGCATGCACTAATAACTAACTAGACGAAGCATTGCTATGCCAAAAATTATCGCACATGTCCTAGCTATTAACGAGACGAGATACTATTAACTAACTATAAAATACACCAGGCGCAAATAGCTATATCAGTTTCTTGCCTGTAGTAAAAACATGTCGGATCCTGACCTTCCTGTTGGCTTGAGGGGGCGAAGCCGGCTAAAGCAGCGAGGGTTTCGGCAGTCGTAGCGGAAGGCCAAGCGGGCCGGGAAAGCGGTGAATATGTCGCAGGTGAGTGCAAATGTACACTCTCTAGCGTAGCTCCCAGGAATTGCAGAACTCCTTGACAACTCGATAATTTCAGGAGCCCAAATCGACGGTTTGGATGCCCGCAGGGTGCAGCCGAACAAGGAATGCTAAGCCTCTTCAGGGAGGAGTTCAACCTCTCGCAGGAAGCGTCCAGACTCTCCCAAGATCGTATCCGACAGGAACAAGCATCCGACAGTAAATGGCTACAATGCACAACGCCCAGATGAGTCCCAAATAAGAAGAAACTGGCCTTATCTTACCTCACGCTGGAATTGAGCCAGAAGAAAGGGCAGAAACAATGCTGGCCTCAAACGAATCCGCAGTTGCGAAGGACGTACGTATAACCAAATCAAATACGAACGTCTTAAGGGCACATGTGCTTCGTAGGTCCTCCGAAAAATCAAAACGGAGCTGAGCTATACTAATTAGCTCGCAAATTTAAGCACACGGCCGAGGCACTAGCAGCCTGCACCAAGTTTAAAATGGGAAAGAACTCAAAAATCCACCAGTTACCAGTTATCAAAACTTTCCAAAATTTTGGGCCAGAAGATGCGAAAAAAACAGCCTGAAAAATGTGACTGCAAGAAGAGATATCCTTTATCTAGCAACAAATAGAATAGTGCAGAATAATTTGCAACAAGGGTTGCCTAAGCGCCATATACAAATATCTGTAGGAATATGACCAAAATAAATTTAATTAGTAGAATATGGGTAATTATTCGAAGAGTTGCTTACCAAACTGCTTGATAATTATAGGAAAATAATTAAAAATAAGATACAGCTAATTATACCTAGTTTAAAGCATGCAAAAATTGGCAAAAGCCAACCATAAATATTCAAGTTCAGAATTCAGCTAGCAAAAGTTCAATACTACGGGGGACGCTCCAAAAGTATCGTAACAAATCTTTAGAAGGTTCTTTTCCATGCTTAAACTCTGCAGACCACTTTTTGCAGTACTGTGAAAAGGAGCAGAGTCACCCTATGTAAACACCGATATATTTCAAGAGATGTCATTCGTTTTGCAAAAATATCTGATTACTGCAGGAATTTCACCTTTTTCCGTTTTACAGAACCTAACACGTACTACTTTACTAAACAATTAATAGAACAGCAGCCAATGTCTATTAACCATTACATTTTGACGGGTGTTATTAAACAGACTGTTGTATCAAATGAGGACAATTGTTCTTAAAATGTCTAAGTTTTCTATGTTAGGCCACGGACACATTGATCACTCTTCGTACTTTATAACTATTTAACTATAAATGGAACAATAGCGATGGTCCGCAAACATGTTGAAAATAAACACTTTCAGCATTTCCTTCTGAATTCTTATAGGATTGGAGTAGCATACGATATTAGTACCACAGTTCTATATTTGCTGCATTGTTTTGTAGAGCCTTTCTTCAGTAGTGGTGTAAAAGCCACATTCCACTTTTTTATGCTTTCTGGCAGAGAGAGTGGAGTAAGGCTACGCATATGTGTCACCAATTGCTATAATAACTTCAACTGTTAGTCCTTCTGGTACGATGCCATTTTCTTTCATGGGTTTTTTATTATCTTCTAAACTTCGCACCCTGAGATGTTCGATGTTCGATTTCATAGTTAGATATTTTTTACAGTAACGCCTGAATACTTCTACAATTCCAATAATGCCTTTTTACCATTTCTCCATTCTCGTTGTTTATTATTTGTAAACGAGGCCTAAATTACGTTCACATATACTTTGTTATATAGTTCGTGATTGTGATTGACAAGGAGTTCCAATTTTAAACATATGCTTCCTAGTAATGATTTTTATCACATCTACATTTTTTTATGTATTTTATCTAGTTGATTGTAAACTCTATGCTTTGCAGTTGCCTAATGCTTGTGTTTTCCTTTTCAGACTTTTTTCAGCTTTTTAAGTTCTATCAACATTTTAATTGATTGTGGGTTGTTTGCTCGCGCACATGCTCAGATTGCTAGGGACTACTTAAATGCTGTTGGAATTAACACATTAGATTGGCCAGCCTGTAGCCCCGACTTAAATCCCATAGAGCATCTATGAGATGAGCTCAAGAGATTGCATGCTCGAAGACCACGGCCTGCTTCGTTAAATGAGCTACGTCAGTTCCTTCAAGATGAGTGGGAGAATCTGCAGCAAGATTTGTTCAGGAATCTTATTGGCAGTATGCCGCGACGTCTTCAAGCCGTGATCCAAACTCGAGGAGGACATACAAGATATTGAGGCAAGCAAAATTAATTACACGGGTTTCCTTTGCTCTCGATGTGATAGTTCATATTTATTAAAATTTTCAGAAACTGAAACACACTGTAGAATGTGGAGGCTACTGGGGAATTAGTTAAATGTTTTGTTCTCCAAGCTCGTTTCTTCGGTCTTACAGACATGTATTAGTGTTAAATGGGCACTTTTCAATAAAATATTAAAAAATATATATGCGTTAATTTTGCCGATCAGTGTATAATGTATACGTAACGCGTTGTGCATTTGTGATTTTAAATGTATTTTAAACATATTATAAATACTTACTTTCGTAGATTTGCACGGTCATTATTTTTAAATAGCTGCAAAAAATGTTCTACTTGTTCTTTAAGTGTGCTTATAGAAAAAAAATTAGATGTTCCTCTGACAACGTTTTGATGGATTTCTCTCCATCTCGATA
The DNA here is from genome assembly GCA_940337035.1 of Agriotes lineatus. Lineage (NCBI taxonomy): Eukaryota > Metazoa > Arthropoda > Insecta > Coleoptera > Elateridae > Agriotes > Agriotes lineatus. Next base: position 247,134,214 of record OW679194.1, read on the forward strand.
TATCTTCAAATGGATTTTGTCCAATTATTTCTCGCGATAGCACTAAATCATAAAAAATTGTAAGCCTCAACTTTGAAAGTTTAGCTGACATTTTTAAAAACGTCAAATACGAAGTTTTACCGCATACGTGGTCTAATACGTAATTCAATGAAATTAAAGTAATCCGTTATAGAAAGGACGTTGACGAGACTATTAAACGCGACTGTATCATAGCAACGAATCATTTAAGTATTACGTTATTTAAGAAAACGTCTTGCAAAAACTCCCTAATGTTAAATATGAACGCAAAGTCAAACACAAATCCTGCGAAATGTATTTAAATTCCGCGCACAAATACACTAGGCGAAGCTGTCTATTCTTTAACCTCGTTTTTTGCTGGAAACGCTATAACACGAATGCTACCTTGGCACGTCAAAATTAAGCTGACAAGCTGCATCAGCAAATGATGCAATAACTTCGTACTGGTTGCGGGTAAACCTCGTTATCTTAGGCACGAAAACGATTGCCCAAGATGTGACAATAATTCTTCACTTCGTATTGCGGTTCTAATTAGAAACTAACCTTGCATTCGGTTGCTCTCAATTGTTCTCGTGATTGGACCAAGAACGGTGTTCCTATGGAGTCAAAATAACAAATTACTGCTATGGAGGAAGCTGCGACACCTCGTCGATGATGCTATCGTAAGCTGTTTTTTCACTCAGGAATTGGCGGCGATTGATGCGGACCAACACCAAACTGTACAGAGCACTTTGGTGTTTTTTATTAGCACCTGACCTCACTTAGGTTTCGGTGACACCACGCGCCTGTCGCTGATTTAGCTGCGACTGCCTTTCCACTGGCCCTCACGACGTGGTTGCAGTTATTCATAAGTGCAACGTTGCGATCCACTGGCTTGATTCTACTTATAACTCCGCGTCTTTGATCTGCTGCACTCCGCCCACGTCCGATACACTTATAATGCGTAACATAATACATAATAAGACATACGGTTCAGTTTTATTGCTAGCAGGATATGGTGAAAAGATTTGAAATGTATATATACAGGGTAGCACGAACTGGCCCATTTCATGGGGCCGTAATTTTTCCTCCGCCTTAGCGATTCGAATCGGGCTCGGTGAGAACATTCAAAGTTGGGCACCAAATTAACTGTGCTCCACGCAGAACCAGAGACCTAAGAGATAGAGCAACAAGATCAACACATCACAAAAACACACAATGGTTGCTGCGCAAGCACAAAAGGCGAGCTCCAGCTTTGTAACCCGAATCCGGGGCAAGTTGAGTATTGTACCGCCAGATGCAAGCATATAAAGTACCAGCCTCTACACCGTAAGGTAAAATGAGGTTACCGACAATAAAATACAATAGTTATTTATATTAATTCGAGCGTTTGAAAATAAAATAGCATAAACTATCTGGAGTAAAAGTGACTTTATGTGCCTCGACCGGACTAGCCTGACTCGCTTAAACACGCTTTATCTCGCCACACAAAGCATCATTTTTACTACTAATAACATAATGTACTATTATGTAATATAGGTACACTATGTCCTAGAGGTTAATAGTCAAGCTAGGATGGTGATGTAGAATAAAACCCAAAATTCCAAGATAAAGCATGAAGAAATTAGAAGAAACGCATGAAGAAACTAGCAGTGAAGCAAACTGTATATGTAGAAATAAAAATAGGAAGTACAGAGAAGAGAGGTACTGCAGAGAATAGAAAAAGCTTACGGAAGAATGATGTACTTAGGTAATTTTTCTCTATAAGCAGAGAGGAAAAGGCAAGGACGGAAAGTAATACTATTGTTGCAGAGATAAAGAGGTGGAATACTTTGAGGGATTTTTAAGTGAGAATGAATCAGAAGCAATTGAAGTAGAAGCAAATGAAATGGAAGGAGAAAAATGACAATAAAACTTCAAGAGAAAGAGCTGCTGAAGTTGGGAGAAGAACATTTGGGGAGTAGGTTGCATGATTTACTAAAAATATATGGACTAACGAAGAGATGCCGAAAGAGCAGTCAAATCAGAAGTATTTACGAGGGCAGATTAAGTAATCTAGCTAGCCATAAAAACAAGCTATGTAACTTGTTTTTTGTTGATAAATAGCCGTGGCATTTCTAAAAGTCTCTCCAAAGTGTTGTCCTGTGCGTAATATTTTCGAGTTGAAGAATATTTTTAGCTGATAATAATGGGTGAAATAAATCCATTGCATGACAACTGCTGAGTCCATAAGGTGCGGAAGGTACAGCAAGGTATTTAGGATTTTGGATTTTTTTAGTTAATACATTCTCTTTACAGCAATGATTTAGGGTCTAGCGTCTAGTGACTTCTTCTGGTTTCAAAATCTGAAGAAACATATTAAGGAAGACGTTTTTTCAGATAAACTCAACGATACGGTAGACGAATACTTTGGGGAAACGCCAAAACATTTTTTTAGGGTATGCCACAGTTACAGAACAGGTTTTTTGAAGAAAAGACTGGTGGAAGTAGTGGAAGAATTAATCTGTGGCTACCAGTGTAGATTCAGAACGAACAGATCAGTGAGTGATCAAAGTTGTGCAATTCAGTCTATTCGATGAGGCTATGAAAAGTTTAAGAGTGACTGCAAAGCTAAGGAGATAAACGAGGATAGCGCTACAAAATGTCAACATTATCGTAAGCATTTGCAATTTTCCAGGCTCGAGGCAGGCAAGTCCAGCATTATTTAATATGCAGGAAAAAGTTCTGCGTAGAAGTGAAATATACACAATATGCGGTACATTCCATTATAGACATCAACATGCAGCCTACGCAGATCACCTTGATTACAAAACGTAGGCAGGAATTGATAAATATATTGATAAGACTGGGAGAAACTGCAAAAGAATTTGCTCTTCAGCTTCCTCCATTTTTTGATAAGCTGGGGAACATTTGCCTCTCACGCTACTCTGCCTTTCATGAGTCCGCTTGTTTCTTGGAAATTTTCTAGTTGAGATAGTACTTCATCGTTTAAAAGATAGATTCCTGCACAATAGATGAAGTAATTTCATACAAAGAAAAAACTTTCATTCACAAACTGTACAGCGGATTATGGAAAACGGAAAACTGGCCTTAGGACTGGGCGGACAATGTATTCATACTTCTGCATAAATAGTTCTCTTCTAGGAAGTGTGGAAATTACAGAAACTAAGCGCCCATTTTCCATAGTATCGTAGAGTAGATTATGATGGTCAAATCGACTATGCTATCGGGGTACCAGATCTAAGGTTATTCTGAAATCAGCAGACTCACAACGGTGGGACTTAGTGTAGCTGTAGCTTCCATTTTGAATTGTTGCTGATTAATATATTTTTGGAAAAAGCAACAACGGTTTCTGAATGCAGCAGAAAGAAATTAGCGTAGGTCATGTAATTAGCTAAATGTTACCAATAATAGCTCTTACATATTGTGTGTCATTCAGGTGTGTATTAGCTAACATTGACTCCAATTCACACAAAAATTTAGAAAACAAATTGTGGAATTGTACGCTAAAAGTCACATCCATAAAGATTTGCATCGAAAAAGTTTTACGGAGTTAGATAATTAAAAGACGAACGGAGTATTCCAGTAGTAGGCGTGGGAAACGATTGTTATTAATAGATAATATTGTTTGTTGCTTAGAATTTGAAATGCTCTTCGGATGCTAAAGAATGTGGCGAGCTCTTAGTTTGAACAATTGCTTCCATTCTTTATTCACTTACTCGCTTTATTAACAATTTTTTAATGTCGCGAAAAAATAAAGCAGCATCACAACAGTTAGGTATTTCAAAACTAGAAAATTATCTTCAAAACTACTTATCTTTGGTATAACGCAAGAGTGTTTAATAATAGGGATAATAAAAAAACAGTGGAAAGTAAGAAAAAATATGGGATGTTCCATTTGGAAAAGTCGTTCTTTCCAATTCTCAAAAATTGAAAAATGCCAAAATTTACCCTGTATAATAAAATAATTTGCTTGGTATGAATGGTCCTCGACACCGAAAGGTAAAAGAGGCTATAGTTTATGAATGAATGAATGAAAAAAGTCATCACAAATTAGAGACCCCTGGCTAATAAGATAAAACTTTTTTTCTGGGTTCCTATAAACAAAGATGCTATAATTTATTAATAAGGCCTGTGCAATTTTGTCCACACACAATTTCATAACTTCTAAAGTATTGGTCAGAAATTTAAATGTAAGATATGCACGTGTAAGTAAAGTTCTAGCCTATAATATTGTGAAAAAACTTCAGGTGTCCCATTTAAAAAAAAATGAGTTTGTATCTTCGCTTCCACCTGGCTCGACCATGGCGGATCAAAATACTTTTTTCTACAGCCGTCAAAAAAACGTGACATTTATGCATCGCTATAGATACGCGAAGTTTAACTTTTTTAACACAGCAGTGAAAAAACAGTTTTGGAACACCATTTCCTTAGTTACAACACATATATACGTGGTGCTTTGTAGTGCAGACGTGTTTAAACAGTGCTCGCAGTTATTTTGCTTTTATAACTAATCTGTTGAATCTAAATTTTTGCTAAAATTCACAATCATCGGTTAGTGTATACAGATACTCATTCTCATTATACACTAGTATTCTAGTTATCTTTCTTGTATGAGCGAAAATGGTTATGTGTAAACTGTGTAACTCAACTATATCAGGCACCAGGAATGCACCTGGCATTCAATGTCAAGGTAATTGTGGACATTCGTATCACAATAAATGCATTGGCGTACAATCTGACTTCAATGCCGCTGATTATGTTTGGAAGTGCAAGGAATGCAAAAACTCTACCGGTCCCACCCTCGCAGATGTTATGGCATCAATTAATATTATAAGTGGCGATCTTCAAGATGTAAAAAAGCGTCAAGATGATATGTTCACTTCGATAGAATTTTTTTCGGCAAAGTTGGATGAGTACGAAAAGAAAATTTCAACTTTTACCGATAAAATGAAAAAGCTCGATGATGTAATTGCCGAAAACAGCAAACTTAAGAATCAACTTCTCAACATAACTAGCAGAGTTGACGATCTCGAGCAATATTCTCGAATATGCAACGTAGAGATTCAAGGCGTTCCTGAATTTAAAAATGAAAACCTACTTCAAGTAGTCTCTACTATTGGTAATAAATTAGGATGTTCCATAAAAAAGGAGCATATCGACGTTGTCCACCGTATTCAACCAGTAAAAAAGTCAGATGCACCAAAACCAGTGATAGTCAAGTTCTTTGCCCGTGAAATCAAGAATACGCTTATGTCAGCTTATCGCAAGTCAAGAAACTTGAAGTCAGAAGATGTCGGATTTGGAGGATCCTCTCATAAAATTTTCTTGAATGACCACCTGTCGCCTACAAGGAAAAACCTACTTCACCGTGCAAGAGCCCTGTGTAGTGAGCATAATTTTAAATATGTGTGGGTGCGCGATAATAAGATCTTGGTGCGAAAATCAGAAAATTTGCAAATTATTCACATTAGCAATGAAGCGGATCTGTCTAAAATAATATAAACTGTGTTCTTTTCTATTGTAGTTACAGTATCGATCATGGCTCTGTCAATTTATTACCAGAATATTCGTGGTCTCCGTACCAAAACTGATAAAGTAAAAGCTCAAATAATTAGTAACAACTACGATGTTATTTGTTTTACAGAAACATGGCTTTTGCCTAGTATTCACTCCAATGAAATTTTCGACGACAGGTACATTGTATATAGACGTGATCGCGATTATGCTGCTACTAACCAAGTTTTGGGAGGTGGAGTTCTTATAGCTGTCCTTAAAAAATATGATAGTTCCTCTTGTTTGTCCTATAATAGCACGGCCGAGGATCTTTGGATCAAAATTATGTTAAAAAACAATACCTGCTTATATGTATGTAACGCTTATTTGCAGGACAAGCACGAGGAGCATCTCGGAAAAGTGATTGATATTGTACTGCAGATGCGTCAGAACTCACACTTTTTAGTTTTAGGTGATTATAATTGTCCCAATATAATTTGGAAGAGACAGGAAAGTTTTTTATATCCTGAAACTGTATCCGGTCGATTATCAGAGATCATTTCTGACTCCATCAGTATTTGCAATTTCAAACAATACAATCATGTTTCAAACGCTAATAACAAATTGCTAGATTTGGTATTTTCTGACACTAGCGTATCAGTTGAATCGGCGACTGAATTTACATTGTCGAAAATAGACAGCCATCACCCGCCACTAGCTATCACTGTAGATTTGGACTTATTTACCTCGTTAGCAAATATATCGCACCCTAAGTATCTTTTTCATAATGCTGATTACGCAAAAATTAATGCCGATCTCGCGAGTCAGAACTGGTCTCTTGCTTTAAATCATCTAAACATTGATAACGCAACCGATACTTTTTACAATATTCTTTATTCAGTTATTGATAGACATGTAGAAAAACGTACTCCTAAGCACAACGACAAATACCCAGTATGGTTCTCACGTGAGTTAATAGTTTTAATAAAAGAAAAAACTAAAATTAGAAATAGAATAAAATCCTATAACAGGGACTGTGATAAAATACGTTTTAACTTTCTTAGATCTAAGATTAAGTCATTAACCGATCAGTGCTACTCTCGCCATATAGATAAAATAGAAAAAAATATTCAATCAAATACTAAACAATTTTGGTCTCACGTTAGGCAGAATAAAACAGATTTTGGACTTCCATCTAAAATGACTGACAATGACACTTCCAGTAATATTCCAACGATAATAGCCAATTATTTCGCAGTTCATTTTTCATCAGTTTGGGAACCTGCTGCATTTAAACCAATGCAAAATATTAATACACCCTCACCGGATATTCCCTTTTCCGAATTATCACTTAGTCAAAATGAAATACAGGATACTCTTTCTAATCTCGACGTTTCTAAATCTAAAGGCCCTGATGGTATTGATCCATATTTTATAAGAAATTGCTCTCACACTTTATGTTATCCTCTACAGCTTTTGTTTAATAAATCATTGAAATGTGGTGTATTTCCAACTAAGTGGAAGTTAGCTTATATTACGCCTATTTTTAAATCAGGCGATAAATCAGTGGTAACTAATTATCGACCTATTTCGAAGCTCTCGGTATTTGGAAAGGTATTTGAAAGCATAATAAACAAGTACTTAATGTCTTTTATGGAAGCTTATATAACTCCCAAGCAACATGGATTTTTAGCCAAAAAATCAACAGTAAGCAATTTACTTATCTTTTCAAATTATCTTGCTGAGAGCTTCGGGGAAGGGCTTCAGGTCGACACGGTGTATACAGATTTTAGCAAAGCCTTCGACAAGGTCAACCACTCATTACTTGTTCAAAAACTTTTATATTACGGCGTTACAGGAAATTTACTGCAGTGGTTTACATCGTATCTCACTAACAGAACACAGATGGTTGTAGTAAACGGTTTTAATTCTAATCTTCATTACGTTACGTCTGGTGTGCCTCAGGGCTCCCATCTCGGACCAACTTTATTTTTAATCTTTATTAATGATTTATCAGTTATACTGTCATGTGGTCATTTGTTCTTTGCAGATGATCTTAAAATATATCAAGCCATAAAAAACCAAAACGACACAAATAAATTACAAGTAGATCTTGACACGTTGTCGACTTGGAGTCTTCTTAATTGCTTGCCACTGAATACAAATAAATGCTGTTACATTAGATTTACAAGAAATTTAAATTGTTTAAAATATGACTACACGATCGCACAAGAAAGTATCCATGAAGTAAATTTTATGAAAGATCTTGGTGTTACTTTTGATTCTAAATTAACTTTTATCAAGCATATTGAAAACATTACAAATAAAGCAAATTCTATGCTAGGATTTATTTTAAGAATTACAAATTCTTTTAAAAATATTAATACATATAAACTGTTGTATTCTGCTTACGTTAGATCAAATCTTGAATACGCAAGCGTAATCTGGAACCCTTGTTATGCAATTCATTGTAATAGAATCGAAAAAATCCAACGAAAATTTGTAAGAATTACTTGTAAGCGACTGAATATTGACTTACCTAGCTATGGCTGTAGATTGGCGACTGTCGGCTTAATGACTTTGGAAAATCGTAGGAAGTGTAATGATGTTACTGTTCTTTATAAGATTGTAAATAATATGTTCAACTGTCCGGATTTAATTTCATGTATTACTTTTAATGTGCCTCAGTTCAATACCAGACATTTTCAACTGTTCAAATCGGAATTTGCTAGTACCAATGTTATTTTAAACTCACCGTTTTGGAGAATTATGCGATCTTATAATCAGTATGCTAGGTGTATCGATATTTTCTGCATGTCTTTTCCAAAATTCAAAAATATGCTTATGAAAAATCTTAAATTTGCTTTGTTTTTTGTTTTCATTACTTATAGTTTTTTATTTTCATTTTATTGTACTACTAGTACCACAATGCTGCCGTGCTTGGCTGGAGAGTAGTGTTTCCATTGGTGAACATTGGAGATGCTGCTGTTTGGCTAAGTGCGGCAGAATAATAATATCTTGTAATTCGTGTCAACCTGTAATTGGGTTCTTACCTGTTGGTTGACCATGTGATATTCTCTTAAATAAATAAATAAATAAATAAATATAAAACGTTACGTACATAATAATATTACTCTACTTATTTGCTATATACGTATGATTTTGTTGCAGAGAATCTTTTATTCTTTTTTGACGGTTGCAGTAAAAACGTTGTTTGTATTTCGCGACAAAATTCGTGTTTTTATGGAGCGTTTGCATTCTCACGCGCCATAAAAAAACACTCATTTCGCGTACTTAATACAAAAATTACTATTAAAATAGAGTGCTCTACCCTCTATAAATTATCACCGTATTTTTGTACTACTAAAAAGTAGTTGCTAATATTTCCATATTATGAGAATTGTTGCAATGATATCAAAATAATTGTGCTCCAGCAAACTTAATAAATGACTTACGACGAAAAGACCGTGTACCCTAACCCAAGCCAAATTTGATTAATCACCAGAATTTTATTTAAGGTAGCTGTATTTAATAAAACGACGTACATTTTTCTATGTACTTACCTCCTAAATAACTAATGCACACTGGCTTGCCAAAACAAATCGCGTACATTTAAAAAATCAAGTACTTTTAATTAGTTTGTAATTATATGGTACTACTCTTACAGATCATCCCTCCTCTAACTTACAAACGCTAATAATTTTATCATTTTATAAATATATGAAATCAAACCAACATGATATTTTATACAAATTAAACCGAACTGTATACGTGACTCTCAAGACTATTGTTCAATATATAAAACTGGGGTCTAGGTAAATTCATAGAAAACAATTCATCAAATACAATTAAACGAAACGCAATTCATCGAAACAACAATTCCTCAAAAGGACAATCAATCGAAATGCAATTTATCGAAATACAATTCATCGAAATTTCGCATTATAGGAATTTCATCAACTTTTTTATGCATAACTTTTTTCTCTATCTCTTACGGTTTAGCTGCTGAAACAGCGTCCCGGACAGACAAAACAGCGTCCCGGACAGACAAAACAGCGTCCCGGACAGACAAGTCTATTAGATAAAGGATGCAATTATCTGTAACCTTTGTCAAAAAAATGTTTGTTGGTGTAGTTTTAAAAAAATCGTATAATTAAATGGTTATAAGCAGTAAAAGAAAGTGTGTGTGGTGACCACACCTCAATTTTTCTTCTAAGGACAGAATTACATTTAAAAAACCGGAACATCAGTTTTTACACACATACAGGTTTTGAAAACTGAAAGCGGAAAATAAGAAACTTTCTGAGAAAAAAAAATCATCACCTCCGTTTTACAACGGTATATTAACGCATCTGCTTTGATGTGAGCACAGCTGCTATGTGGGTTAACTTTGATCAAAGGAAAACCTGTCTTCTTATAATAGTCTCTATTCGACAACTAAAATGTAAATGATATGAATCACACTGGATCAAGTATTTTTTTTAGTGACTAATGTAATATAGCAGCCATAGCCTTGTTATATATTATTATGATACACGAAGTGGTATGATCAATCATAACAAAAAAATATTTAAAACTAATAAATTTGGAAGATTGCTATAATTAAATCTTGATGGGTGTTAATTTTTAAATATTAATAATGAAATTAATTGAGACAATGAGAGAGGTAATTTGATAGTAAGATATTAATTGAATATACAAATTTGATGGTTGCAGTGAATGTTAATAAAGAACAAGCCAAGGTTACAATTGACAAATGTATTTGTTATAATAATCAGAATGAATGTCCTGTAATAATATATTTAAAATTGAAAAGAGTGTCATAAGAATAGTATCGAATAGGAATGACATTTTTGTTTAGTAGTTACATAAATAAACTCATAAAAAATGTACAATTAATCTTGCAATGTTATAATTTTGAGCAAATAAAACTAGAAATTTATGCATTATTTGTATAGTTGTTTGGTTATATACAAATAGTAATGCTGCTAACGAATCTACGAGGTACAGCAAAATGAAAGTAAACAATCTGTTATCGAACACAGTGTATTATATAGAAGGAACCAGAGAACTACTGAATTGGAGAAGATTGGATTTATTGGTGAACGTGACACCAATATTTATTATTGACATTGGTGGTTGTAAGATCATTGATCTAGAAGGAGATTAGTAGGAGTGCTAACAGAATTGGACTGCTTCTGAGGGGATGGCTGAGTGCAGAGGACTATCTAAGGAATACACAAGATAAGATCAGAGTCATTTATAAAGCTGAAACTGACGTTTGATGAGGGGATTGAAGCTGGATTTAGCAGATTCTTGGAATTGGTTGACAGGAACAGGCTGTAGGTATCACACAAGGTGAACATCGGGATATCTTGAGGGAAAGAGCAGTAGTGTTTGGATATTTGCAGAGTGAGCTTAAGAAGTGATAAGGTTTGTGTTAGTAATTAATATCAAAACATTTTAAATAACGAGCAATAAGGGAAAAAGTAAAATACAAAACAGTAATTATTTTAATGAATGAATTAATGATTATGTCAAGTAAAAAAATAGATTTGTCAATACCTGGTTTGAGAAGTTGTGGAAATCAGTTTGACAACAAGTGTCATTAAATATAATTTGAAATTCAACTAATAGATATCTAGATTTGGCGAACCACCCCTGAAATAAAAGTACTTGATTTGAAAGCAATTATAGTTTAACTAACGGGGCATTGTATTAATTAAGGGCAAGCTCAAAGTAAAATATTGAATACATAAATTATATGACTATATCAAATATATGAGATAACTCCAATATATAACATAAGGTCACCCAACGTGGTGCAATTGTAATACATAATTAATAATAATTATGCAGGCGAAGAGCATCTAGCATTCTTTAATAATATCTAGCCCCACTTGAGGTGCCAAATTTGTAATATAACACTCTCTTACGGTGTTATTACAATTAATAACAAATTAAATACTTATACCCTTTTACTAACTATTAAAAAGAACCATTATCAGGTATAGCTCATTTATGTACTTACCTTACTTCTTAATACAATAAATAGGATTTGACGTATCTCATAAATCAATTTGACATTTAGCATTATGTCATGTGATTATAGTTTTTAAAGCCTCGACTAGTCAGTTTACAAACAAGGGAATTCCTGACTCCTAGCTGAATGGGTAAATTTTCAACTAACAACTTTCTCTTTTAGTTAAAGACTGAATTACTTTTGAAATATAATAATTTGTCAGACCATTTTTATATTTTACGAGCTTGCTTGTATATAGGTTCCTTTTCAGTCATATTTTCCAGCAAAAGACTTTAGCTATTTTGCATTTAAGATTCTAAAGTTGACACGCACGCAACTCCGCACCGCTCTGGGCTCTAGCCGTTTGATCGGCAGCTGTGTTTTTTTTTCGTCTCGTTTACATCAATTTCAAAACATAGCTCATGGGAGAGAGCCAGATATGTCCCTAAAGTTTTTTTTCAAATGCCGTCGCGTGCTCTTTCACGCGAGGCAAACTGAGTTCTGATCTACATCTGTTGGCGTGAGAGAGCGTTTTGACGCGAAAGTTGGCTTCGCTTCGCTTTTGAGGCAGTTGATTTCCGGCTGTGGTCTCAGGCGCTTCGTCTGCAAGCGTTGGCTCTTGGCGGCCGCCGTGCCCGAAGGCTTGGCCGGCGCTATTAATAACCAATTTTATGTGATGATTTAATTATAGTTAAAGTTAAAGCGTCTCCCAGCTGGGCTATATAGTTTAGTCCATATTTGTGTGTTTACCTTTCTGTGTATCACTAATTTATATGTGTGAGGGTAATAGACCTGCATTTTGAATGAAGCCTTATGATTTACGACGAGTCTATGCACGCCAACTTTCAGGTTACTGTGTAAAGATATATGTACGGCGAAGCTTGAGTGTTTAAGCGTCACAGGTAAGTTGGCGACGCTTGCCGCTGCTGAAGGTCATGAGGCTGCTTCTATTTTCTATTTATTCCCGTTGAGCTTTGGATTTCGCCAAGGTGATAAGTTAGAAGCTAGGCTCTTTTGATTTCCCGGTTTTACTTTCGATCTATCTTTGTATTTTCGTTTGTGTTAATGAAACCGGGTGGCGCCCTACTTAATTTTATCGATGATTACCGCCCCTTTGGCCGTTGGCCGTAGGTAATTTCGTAAAGGACCCTCCCTCGCTCTACTGATGTCTAGTCGGCATTATCTTGTTGCGGGTTGGATAGCGGCCCTAGGTGAGTTATTGTCCCGATAATGTGTAATATCGTCCGCGCCGGCCGTTTAGTTTTTGTATGTGCCGGCGCGGTGTCGTAAAAGTAGATTTAGACTGTAACAAATTATTTAACTTTGTGAATCAAATACACGTTTCAGGTACTTCACAAAATTGAATCCATACTTTTCAGTTTGTTAGTTGCACATCGAAGTTTGATCTGACACTACAAAAATAAATAGATATTGTCAAAATTAGTTTAATTAAATGTTAAATATTCAAACTTGATTTAAATGGAGTTTCTAAAAAATCATCTAATACAAAAAATGTAAATTTCAAATTATAATGATAGAAAAACGTCGAGTACTCGAGTCACTATTAAATTTAGAAAAGTAATTCTTCTAAATTAATTTCTTATATATTTACAATTATTTTACTGATTTGCCGCACCAAACTTGCTATATAACTTCTTAATATTTTATAAGAAATGGGCACTAACCTTCTGATTGTTTATCTTGTACCTGAATATGTTATCTCAGCTCCTAACTGGATACATTTTAGTCAGCAGTCCCTGGGTTGTTCCCGACCAAAACAAAACTCGTTGTAGCTCTTTGAAATCTCTATTATGTGGATAGACAGTTCAACAGCATACCACAACACTCGCTTTGTCTTTTTTACTGCCTTCGTAGTAAAATACCACGTTAAAAAAATCAAACAATCTTGAATTTTATATTTGAATAATATTTATGACTTGTAGTCAAATTTGATCGTAGAGATTACTATATTGCTACTACGTATCAAATCATAAATTATTATTCTTCACAATTAATGGTAATTTAGCCCTTAGCGTGACTATTTATGGTAGATTATCAATTCAAGATATTTTTTACTACTTGATATAAACAACCCTGTGGTTGCCCTTTACAACACCACCAGTTAAAACATACAACTGTTACGTCACATGATATACATTAGATGTCTGGATATTAGTTTAATTAAATGTATCATTTATACGGTATGCTGCATTGCACTAATTACTCTCATAACCTACTTTTATAAGGTAGTTTATTGAAAATAAAATCGAAATCATAGCTCTAATAATTTTAATTTCTCCAAAATCCAATATACATAACGCATTAACTAATGAACATTTTAAGTTCAAGCTCTAGAATATCAGCTTCAAATTTGCAGAAGAGGTAGCCGTAGGAATCTATTTCAAATTAGGGATTTGAAAACGTATCAATAATGCCACTACTAATATCTTACAACCGTATTTATGTTTTCTTCCCCCATTGCTACAAAAACTGTCCCAAATGTACTGACTAACTGCAAAATGTGGTACATTAACTTGCTGTCATCAATATAACGGAAGCAGAAGAGAAAAACTCTTACTGGAAATATAAAAATACTACAAAACCAGAAGATCTTGAGAGATACAAGCAAATTAAACATATCAAGAGAAAGATAAAGCAGATAAAAGATGAATTTTGGGTTTCACATAGATCATGGAACATGCTTTAACGCACAAAAGCTATGTAAAATGGTTAGATATATAAATAGTCCAGTCAGTAGAGTTTTTTGCCCTACAAAAGGGGGAGTAGAAACGATTTTTATATACCGTGAATTTATTTTAATGGTTAACATAGCAGTTTCGTTTCTATGCCAGCATTTAATCATACTGGTCACTTCCATAGTTACCAATGAAATCAATATATTAGAGCGTTTATTTTACGAGTTAACATACAAATTTGAATTAGGTACTTGCTAATAAGAAACTTTAATTGTGTTACCGGAATGTAGATATGCAACTAAAAAGTAAATACGTAGGAACAACTTGTGTGTTGTAGATTTTCTTTAGTGGTATACATTAAGATAAATTTAATTGTCTTTTTGACAAGTAACAATTCCCATGTTAACTCGTAAAATACACGCTCTAATCTATTGGTCTCATTTGTAACTATGGAAATGGCCTGTATGATTAAATGGTGGCATAGAAACGATACGCTCATGTTAACTATTAAAATAAATTTCCTGTATGTTGTTTAGGTCGGACACTTAATGAAAAATCCAAGTTTTTAGACCTTGGAGGGGCACCGCGCGAGCCGCCATCTTGGATTAAAGGTGCTAAAAACTGCCTTTTTCCAAATAACTCCGCAGCGGTTAATCCTACGTCAAAAATGTCTAATTCTAAGTTAAAAAAAGACAAGATTTTTTACATTTTTTGTATATAACTATTTTTTGTAAGTCTAATATGAAAGGAGTTACAGCGGCGGAAAGATAAAAATTTCTCTAAAATATAGTGTAATTTCTAATTTTTTCTTGTATTATTTCTGGCTACTCGTTATGTAGTTATAATAATTTGATAAACGTAAATTAAACTCATTTCCACACCACCACTAGGTAGAGCTAATGGCGGTTTTTTATTGTGATATCTCCAGCAGGCCTAATCCACAGATGTTCCAGTTCATGTTCGCGATTATATTATTTACTTTTTTTTTATTTTAGGCGGTTCCAGTCGGTAGATGTTGAGGTCTTCATGAGAGTCTTCATCCTCAATGTTATCTTCGAAGTCATTGCTCCTAAGACTCCCGACTTCCATTGATGAAATGTCCTCAGCTTCGTCCCCACTCTCGATGCGAACTTCTGGTTCACTTTCGCATGATTGGCCATTACAGAATCTACACAGAATAGAGCACTTCATCTCACTTTTCCTGCAGCCACATGCTCCGCCCCATCCTTTTTTGCAGTTGCATGAAATTAATGTGAATAAGGTCTCCGATGGATTCTGTCATTGTTACTGAGTGAGCCCATTGGTGCCAACTTTCCAGCCTCAAGCTGGTGCATTTTTTTTTTTATTCCATACCACTGTTGGACCTGGTGATACGTCCTAAATGCATGATACCGTGCAGCGTTCTTTGTTGGTGGCAAAGAAGCAAGATTAAATGTGTTTCTTGCACTTGATTTTGTTGGTAACGGACTTCTTCCAAGGTATTTTCTTCCATGTAGCCACCATACAAAACAACGAGAAAGCGTGCTTCAGCATCTGCGATATCATCTGGTTTGGCATCGTGATGTTTGAATATGCTTATAGTGTCATTGAGTCTTGTGCTTTTCTGGACAAGCGAACAGAATTTTGTTTTTCCTTGTCCTTCTACAAGGACGACGTTGTGTCGCAGCCACTAACGCATGAAAAAACAGAATGTTCTCAGCTGCTTTTTCATATTTAAAATTATTTGCAGAATACACTCTTTCAACAATTTTGCCTGTCCCAGGTTTGCGAAGGTAGATGTTGCTAATGCCGTCAGCAGAACTAGAAGATCGACGTCTTCTCCAATGACGAAAGCAGCATCAAATGTTGAGCACAAAGAAATCGCCGTGTTGACAATCAACGCATCAGCATCTTCTTCAGCCTGCTTAACTGTAATACAGTAACGTTCGAAAGTTTTTTCGCCATCGAAATCAGACGGACTTTATTCTTTTGGTTTGCTAGAAATCGTTCTTGGGAAACTAGAACCGCCGTTGTTTCATCCAAAATAAAATCCGCAGACATCTGATTTTTCCATCGGCGAAGTCTTTTTGAAGTCTTGGTATTTTTTGTCACCATCAAACGGATATCCATCAAAAACAACGACTGCATGTGCGAGTATAAGTAGCGACTTATAATTCATATTCTTTTTTGGGTATTTCGCCACTCACACACACAAAAGAATATGAATTATAGATTCACGCCACAAAGAAGTTTCAGAGATTATCTTAGCGACTTATAGTTGCATTCATAAATTAAGAACTATTCCATAGGTGTACTAGATGAAAATAATTTTTGATCATACGTTGTATTTCTCTATAGAACGTTATTCTGATGTAGAAAAATATTACAAACAATATAGTGTTGTTCTTACAAATTGTACCAACAAATATTGAGCTTTAACGATATTTTGAAGAAATGTTCAACATTCAGCCGCTGTAACTCGTTACATATTACACTTACAACAAAAATTAATATACAAAAAATGTCAAGAATCTTGTCTTATTTAACTTTATGGTAGACTGTTTTGACGTTGGATTAACCGTTGGGGAGCTATTTGGAAAACACCAGTTTTTTAGCACCTTTAATCGAAGATGGCGGCTCACGCGGCGCCCCTCCAAGGTCTAAAACTTAGATTTTTCATTAAGTGTCCGACCTAAACAACATATATAAAATCCGTTTCTACTCCACCTTTTGTTGAGCAAATGCCTTTTTTTTGTCCCTGCAGACTGGACTAAAATTTGAAATATGAGAATTATTTAATAATAATAAGATCTAAGGGACGTTTACTGGAGAAATAGATATATGACCACCAAAAGCAAAAGTAAAGTCTGTAACTACAAATGCAGCCGAAACTGGAGCTGACACTAAAAACTAAACAAATGCTTAACGTCACTGAAATGGTCATTCTAATATCAATAATTGGAGAGAAAGAATACCCAACCACGAACTAAGAAAAACATGTGACTTATAAGAAATTTCGAAGTTTGTTAAGAGAAGAAGTGGATAGAATGAAAGTGTCAAAAAATAACTACTCAAACGACTATCGAAACTAGCAAAGACGCAAATGCCAGCGCAAACGTGGAAGACCGCCAAAGCGATAGGTACACAGTTGGGTTTCATAGTTCTTAGAAATTCCACCGAGAAAATGTAAGAGACCAAGTTCTAAATACAAATCTAAGAAATACGTGGAATATGTAAATGGGCAGATGATATACGACATATGTGAAAAGAGCACGTTAGTAGAATGGACCAGCATCGCCTAGCAAAAACCGCCAAGGATAAACTGCCCGTAGGAAAAAGTAGTGTCGGAAAACCAATGAACCGATGGAAAGGCCGTCTATAGCCCTGCACGAAAACTGGTATTAAAGAGGCACATAGCCTAATTAGAAACAACAAGAAGAAGAAGAGGTAGTTATTAGTGTCACAGATAAAGAGGGAAAGCTTGTAGAAATAAGAAAAAGCATATCACTGATACTGTTTCCTCTATCCCGTTTTCCCAAAAAATTTACATTGCAAAAATATGTTTCAAAAGGTATGATAGAAACCACTTCATTTACGAGTTTAACATGAATGTGTAAATGGGGAAATGCATTATATATAAGCCTTCATCACTCATGTTAAATTTTATATCTGCTTCTATAAAAAGTGATTCTACAATCCAAATAAGTAAATATCTGAGTATAATGAAATAGCTAGTGTCATACGCCACAATCTCGAAATTCTCTTGAATAAAACACTGCTGGAGCCTACGGTTTGAATCTGACACAATCCGTTAAAACCCCCTTAACCACACAAATACTTAACAACTGCTAAATACGCATTCGGCAGCTAAGCTACCATCATGAGTAGCCTTTGAGAGAAATTAACACGACAAAGCTGGGCGAAGATATGCTGGAGAACATATTCTCTGCCAACTTTTTCGTGTTAGTTTCTCTCCAAGACTACTGACGATGACACCCTTGGCAGTCGAAATACATATTTAGCCGTTGTAAAATATTTGTGTGGTTAGGGTTTTTCAACGAATTGTGTCGAAAGTCTCTGTTAAAGCCCAATCCTTTGTAATAGTCTAAAACAGATTTAAGCTCAGTGAAAAATGGGGAAGCTTTTCTATGTTGTTCTTTGCTGGGTGCTTGTGAAACTAGGTTCGTATGGCAGGGTAAATAACAATCCGGGAAATTACTAAGCGCCACCTGCTGATCCAAGCCTGGTGGTGAAGTGAAGTGGAAAGCCTTACAGTAGAATAATTTCTTTGCTAGCTTAAGGAAAATTTTATTCTTATAACGCTTTATGATTTGCTAGAAACCGCTCTGTTTGTTTTCAGCTTCACAATTAAGGCACAAAGTATCAAAATGTATACGATTTTTACTATAATTACTCCCTTTGGCAATAGCGTATCGTATTAAATATGACACAGGTTTGCTGAAAATAAAATCATATGATTTCTCACATGTTCATGATAGATCTCGAACCAAAAATTATTAAATGTTAAAAACTCCAACCACCAATTTATTAGTGTTTGATGAATTAAGTATTAAAGCAATTTCCAGTAAAAAGACATCACAAACTATGTTATTTTCTTTATGACGACTTAAATAAACACAATCGGACTTGTATACCTGGAACTTCTTTGAGTCAAATTTTTAAAGACTAAGTCAAGATTGAATTTTAAATTAAAAATTGTTCCCACACAAGTTTTAACGTTGATAGATTCCCTTTACTTGAATTTTCCTATTTATAATCTTATGGCGAAATGGATATGCATGTATCCTGAATATTCTCAAAAATTCGACAGCTTACAGACTAGCATCTATCTAGATCCATAATGTACTTAGTAAAAAAAATAAAGGATTTGTGTCTCATACTGGATATAAATTCCAAGCATTTTAAAGTGTGGTACGCATTCTTTATTATAGTAGCGATATATGGTTATGAGTGGTGAAACAAGAAAGAGGAATACGCTATCTTTATCTGACAAAGTGCCCTTGATAAGTGAAATTGATACATGTGTAAAAAAGGAAAAGAAGATTCCAGAAAGCACACTGCAAGCGCAAACCAAAACTGTTGGTCATCGCCAAAAAATTATGGTTGCGTTAGTACCAACAATTTTTACTAGTAGTATGTGTATAGAGAAGCCATAAGAGAGCTTGGATGACCAGCGAACTGTATGAAGAATGGCTTTCTAATTTAGACAAAAAAAATCTATGTCGAAAAATTTAAAATCTTATTGTTTGCAGATAGTTACCCTGCCACATCCAAAAACCATTTAAGACGTTTAACCCAATTTGTGTTGTTCTTCTTACACCAAACATGACGTCAAAGCTACAACCATTGAAACAAGGACTTATCGATCATTTGAAACAACACTACAAAAGAAGAATCTTGAGGAGAACTTTATCTGACAACAATCAAACGACAAGATTACTATATAGAATGTCATTATAAATTTATTTAAAGCGTGAGACTAAGCCGGGTAGCGCAGAAGGGAAAGCGCTTGGCTTGCATTAAGCAAGTCCTTGGTTCGAATACCGTAGGGGTCGGAATTTTTCCACAGCCTTGGCGATTGCAATCAGGCTCGGGGAGACCATTCACAGTTGGGCACCAAATTAATTGTGCTCTACCCAGAACCACAGACCTAAGAGATAGAGTAACAAGGTCCACACATCACCAAGACACACACCTTAACACACAATGGTTGCTACGCAAGCACAAAAGGCGTGCTCCAACTTTGTATCTCGCAACTCGGGACAAGTTGAGCCAGATGCTAGAGTACAGAACACCAGTCTCTACACCGCTTGCGCAGCGTGGGACACCGATATACAGCAAACAATCTTTAAAAAAAGTGTTTTACAAACACTGACTTTCAAAAACAAGTCCAAACCGTTTCGAACGAAGAGGATGATACTCCACTGTCAAAATTGAATTCTGCTTTTGGTATTTTTTCTAATCTAGTGTATCTTGGAGAATACTTGTTTGTGGACGACGATGTCGTTGTAACAACGGTTGCCGAAATTTTAGACAAAATAAAAAAGCAAGAAAATAAATATAACGATTATTCACCATCTCACCGCAACGAAAAGACATCGGAAGTTCGAATTCCAACTTCAAACAACGAAATCTGATATTTTAAGTAATAAGTTTTATTGTAAAGAGAATGTTACCAATGAAGCCTACTGTGCGATTCTTTAAAGAACTATTACTTTCAGTTATGGGATCTTTGTTTTTTTATGATTATATTTATTATTATAAATACATTTTAAGCCTTTATGAGTATAATAGCAATTAAACATTTTTCAAGCATATCAAATATTATTTTATAAAATGTTCCAGAAATGAGCTAGTTTAATTTTTGTAAATTGTATAAAGTAGTATTGGCCTTGATAATAATTTTTAAAACAGTATTAAAAATAGTGTTAGCTTTGATTTGAAGAAAATGTAATCAGAGCAGGCTTGGAAATAATGTAAAACAATGTAAGATGGAAAACAAACAATTGGGGAAACGCAGTCAAGTTGAAAAGTTGTATTAATTTTGGTTTCCCCAATAAATAATTATTAATACGTGAATAAATACCCTTTTCCCAATTTAGTGTGTTTGAAATTAATTCTATCTCCTCTGGGTATCGGCAGGCGAAGGGGCCTAGATACCGTGGGATTTGCTGGGGGCTCGAGTTAAGCCCTCGTTTCCATAGCAAAACCAACAAAAAGGTCAGATAAGTTTATCCTAAAGGATTGAATTTAGTGCTTTCCAAGTGACGTCGGTTTTATGTGTACTTACTGCAGAAGCGTCATCTGAGTGTTTTTTGTTTATGGCGTGTATTTACTTATTGCTATTGTTATCACCTAGCCAACGCTTTAATTACGTAATCACAGATAGTTGTCAAATACCAGCGCATTTGTTTTGCGAAATTGTGAGGTTAGACCGCCATATTTAAATTTGATTCCCATTAATTCTAATATCCAGTATTGCAGCGGTCCCAGTGGTTAAATAGGCACTGTTCAAAGCGTTTAAGATTTTAAATTATTAAAAAATAACACGATAGAAAGTTGATAGCAAGTGTATTTCCAATAATTTATACAAATCAAGATAATACCTTCTAGGATGTAAAGACCCGGTCCATATGAGACACTCATTTATTCTACACAAAATTAATAATCTCATACACACCATAAGAGAAAATTAAACTATTTTATTTAAATTATAATAATACACAACAAGAACAATAATATTATATACAGGGATCGCCAAAAAGTTATTATTTAGATTTTTTAAGAAAATCAAAACCCTGTCGATCGTAGGTGGTTGAAAAACATTACAATTGGGCCAAACAAAAGTTGTCTCGTGACATCTGTCAAATTTTACATTTTTTGGAAATAATTGCGAAAAATGCAATTAGTAGCCAAGTCAGAGAAAAAAATCACCAAAAACATTCTTTAAAATGTGATTTTCTACCTAAATACAAAATTTTGAAAAAAAGATCTTGAATTTCTAGAACGTGTAAAGAAAAATCTCGTCATTTAAACAACTGTAAAAGAACATGACTTTTGTAAATTTAATTCATTAACAAGAGTAGATTAGAGTTTTTAGAAGCCATTTAAGTAGATATTAATTATGATTGTAAAAGTATTTCTCCTAAAAAGCGTCTTGCATCAAAAATATAAACATTATGCAAACATATTACTTTTCGGTAAATAATAAAAAATCTAAAGGAGTAATTAACATTTTTATAGTTCTCACCTAAAAAATTAATTTTAAAATGTGCTATGTGCAATTTTAATAGATATTAACGATACAAGTTTGATTATGAGCGTCGTAACGAAAGGAGTTTGATTGACAAAACGAAGGAGTGAGCCGACTTTTGATATAATCAAACGATTTTCGTTAAGTGCTATAAGCAAACGTATTGTTCAATATTTTATCATCATCAAAAAATTCTGGTTCAATGTATTTTTTTATATAAAAATACTGCGGTAATTTCTATTAACGCACTCAGTGCGGTAATAAAGCTCTTAATGATACTAAAATTAATTTGGTTAATAGTCTATAACAACACCGATGAAGATACAAAATATTTAAAAAATTACAAAATTTAAATGGAAAAATTAAAGAAAACAGTTGTTTTCAGGCCTTGAGATTGTTCAGTTAACTAAAACTAACACACGCTAAAAAGTCTTACTGAAATCTTAACTAAGTTCCGAAAAATAGCACTTTTTGGATTGTTACAATTTCGTGACACGCTATTTTCTAACTAAGTGAAAATCACTGTATATATCTGAGCCTAGGGGCTTAACTGCTAAATAGGTTCTCAGACAAGTACAAATTATTGCCATAAAGGGTTTTTTTTCAAAAATCAAAACTGAAACTTTTTTTTCTTTTGGCGCCGACTTTTTGGCGGTCAATGTATACATATAATGTTTATTGATTTCTGGAGTGTATATGTAACGGTGCCAATAAGTGTATGGGGAAATTCTGCTTGACTTACTTTGGATATTATCTATTTTGAAAATGTGTGTCATTGTACATACTCTGGAGGACTTAATGAAGTTGGGCTCCATACAACTGTCAAAAATGTAAACCTCTAGTGACAAATTTTGTTGAAAGTAAAGCGGCTGGCCAAATTGTTCTCCTCTGGAAAAAATATTTCTGTCGTTACTAATCGTTCGAAATTGGCTGTAGCTGTTTATTAACTACTCTCTTCCCACTGATATTATTTCAAAACTGCATATTTATTGTGAAACTTCAGTTGGAAATTGTTTTCACACGACCATTTCCACCTATAGAGATTGTGTTTATTTACTTAAATCAGAGTTGGTTATCGATTCGCATGAACGAAATTAATTAGCATTCAGTGGACGCTTGTCAGACACCAAATTATTTAGAACATGGCATGCAAAGTCAATGGTATTTTATTAATTTCATTATTTGTAGTCTCATTTTCTAGTGCGACCAAATATCAAATCATAACTATAACAAATTGAAAAGTTTTGTTTAAAAAAAGCGAGTGAGGCAAAGGCGATTGCCGAGTGGCCGAAAACTTATTAACACTTCTTAACAATTAAATTTCCATACCATATTAGATAATTGAAGACAAGTAATAAACATTATTTTAAAGTTGCTGTGTTAGCTCATACTTGATAAATAGTATTTCAATTAAAATTGAATTTTTGTGTTATTGATTGTCCACGTTTGGAGAATTTGGGTTATAAAGAAACTAATAGTTCTGATGAAACAATACTTATTTGAAAAATTGATAAACAGTCGTTGCTTTTAAGATACGTATCGTACATAGGTAATAGAATATTGTAACTTTCATATTGCTACATAATGCATTTAGAATTGCGTTTTCTTCCCATTCCGTTTGATAGCCTCCTATGGTGTAACTTTTATTCAATTCCTAGATAGTTCTACATACTACCGTTTCAAGAATTTAACGTATTGAGCATAATGGCACAATTTTCACGTAATCACATTCCGGCATGGAACTTTAAAAATTTCATTGCTTGTCATACACCTGTTTCCCATAATTGTTCAATGGCATTTTATCATTTTGGTTTAATTGGCCGTTTGTTATATTTATGTAGGGCGAATAAGGTATGAGCAATAGGTAATTACTTCACAGACGGTTGTTTATTTTATCCCACTTATACTGCTTTATGTTTATGACTCGCTAATTTCAGTTATCAGTGGAAAAGATCACATCAAGTGACGCATAGATGAGAACAATGTTAAAACGGCTTGTATATTTTGAAATTTTTAAACAACCTTGCTTGGGAGAATATTTTTGATATCTACCAATACGTTTATTCCCAGTTCGGTATCTTTATAAGAATTAAGGCACAATTGAAACGTTATTACAACTAAGCTCCAACCTCTTTCCAGAAATGTATCATTAATCTAAAATTAAAGTAAAATTACCATTTCCGATATTACTTTGGGAACGTAGATTGCATAGAATTAAAACTTGATTTATAGGGTTCCATTTAAAGTAATCGAAATCGGGGGTGGCTCTGTAATTCGACAAATATGACGGTCGTCCCACTATTACTTTAAAAATTAAAGTAAAATAAAAACAATACCTGCTACAGTCATAAAGTTATAAAAGTCGTAAATAATTATTCTAATACACTAAAAACCGTTTTCTATCGTTTCCTTACATCTTGAAATTTAGATTGATGTTTCTGAAAGCAGTTCCATAATGATTATTTACTTACAGTATAAGTGAATAAATACAATTTTTATTCATGAAGGAAAAAGTTTAACTCACAAAACGAAGCTGAGTGGACTAATTTTTCTGAATGAATAAGATCTCTTTATTTACATGTGGTATACATTTATTTTCCAATACCAATATACAATAAACAAGTTTTACCATTTAATAAATAATTTCAAGTATGTTTACCGTTATAAGTAATAATATTATCTGGTTGTTTGTTCGTTATCAATACATACGTATGTTTTAAATATTTTATCTACGTTGTCAATCAAAACGTAGATAGGGAAACATTTTTTTGAAATTGGCAGTGAAAAACGTATAGAAAAGTAATTAAAATACGAGAGATAGTCAGTAAAGTAATCCATTGATTTACGACTTCTTGTCGGTGGCTGGGTGACGGATGACAGAAAGCGTCAACATAACCTACCTGATTAAAATTTAAAATTTGGATTACTCGATTTAAAAAACAAAATAAGGCCTGATAACCACACGGCTTTCTTTTACTGCTTGCAAAAATGTAATTTTACGATTTATTCAAAAATTATGCTTTTTACAAGAAAAACTTTTAAACCTAAATTGTAGATATTTGCATAATATGTGATCTTTCTCTGTGAAATTTAATTTTTATCAAATAATTATAAAATTCTTTAGGAAAACGTAAAAAAGCTAAAGAACCACCTGCGGTTGCCCGATTTTATCAAAAAATCACTGAGATCTCCGAATTTATATTAAATACTAATATATAATTTGCAAGCCGCTTAAACCATCTGAGCTGTAGAGAGCACACAGACTCACAGACAGACATAACTTTTTGTGAATCAGAAGACACGAAACGGATATTTCCTCAAAAATATCGAGTTCGAAAAAAATCACGATTACTACAATAATAATTAGTAATAATACTCACCCCACCACTGAAGTTTTTATTTCTCATGTGGTGTATTTTTCTTATTATATTAAGTTCCACATTCGTGATAAAACTTCAATGATTGATATGCAAATAATTATTTATTTCTCTTTAGCATTAAAATGTTACTTTAGAAAGTAGAGGCAAGCAAATATTAACTGCGCTAAACTAACTAGAAAGATGGCTTGTGAGATATAAACTTCCCGAATCCCATAAACACATCAACATCAACATCAAACCAATAACATAAGATCAATCAAAGAGAAGAAGGAAAACAAACTTCCGAAGATGAAGCATACCACAAATCGAAGCATACTATATCTTCAAAAGACCTCGAGAGCACGCAAACAACAAAATTCCAAATCATGCAAAAACTCTACTAATCAAACCATACCCCAAAACTCGTGCAGCGAATCCGAACATACTACCTGAACGAAAGAGAAGAAATAACAAGCAGGAGTTCGAAAATAGCTTAAGATTTGAAAAACACGAGAGAATATTAATCTTATTATATTGTTAAATGCGAACTCTAAAAAGCTGCAAATAACTATCACGGAAGAGGAAGAGGAAGAGGATTTTAACAAAAACATGTCTCGATATCTCACTAACCTGCAGTCACAATGACTAATCCCCCAGCACAACAACAAGCCACACACAACAATCCAATTCTCAACAAAATCAATCATAAAGAACGCAGCGATATACGGACTACCAAGCAATAATAAGTATATTATAGTATTGTTTTGTTACGGCAAACAATTTCAAACACAAAAAAAATACATTAAATTACAAATGAGTTTTTATATGGCAAATGTACTCAGATTCAAAGTTTAACCAAAATCGCAATAATCTGAAATGCTATAAATATCTCAATACACATAATCATGGTAAAACCGAGCTCTGTAGCCTAGGGGCTACCACGTCTGCTTAGCATTCGGCAGGTCGCGGGCTCGATTCCCCTCGCCGTCTGCTCTGATTCAGGTTTTTATGTAGTTTTCCTGAGTCAACAGAGTACCTTCTCTGAGGCGAAATGCCGGGGCAGTACTTTTCCACCTTTCCTGGCCGCTTTTCCATGCTCCGCCCTTCTTTCTCTCACACATTCTATTATTCCCGTTCTTGGCCGAAGAAGCACGAAGGAGAGATCCCTATAGCAACACGCCCCCAGTTCGGGGAATTAAAAAGACCCTGAACCTTTACAGTTTTTTAATCATGGTCAAATGTGTAATAGCCGATACTATTGCGTTTGAATACAAACATTAAGTACACCGCGGACACCCAATAAATAAATGTTCTGAAAATATAATAACCAATGTATAAATTCAATAATAATTACGCTGAATCAACAAATTACAATATTAAAGTTTAACAGCTAATGAACTTACTTAAGCAACGTAAACTGCGATGAGGCCAAAGATGCAACTCATCGGGGGCAACATCACAACGCAAGATGCTACTTAGAAGAACAAAAGTCAAATAATCACACAATAACAAGGTGATATCCAAGAAATTCTGAAGACTATCACAGCCAATGGCATTACGCACCGCAATAAAATAAAAAATCGCTAGCTAAACAGATTACTAGTTCTAGGCAATCAGCAAAACCCATGCCGCAATAGGTGACGGCCGCTCCTCGAATAGGACAAACGGCAACTTTCGGATGCAGCAAACCTACGTGTGACTACATGCGTACGACACGTGATGAAGACATGATGGAATAAGAAGACTTATATATCTCGTTACGGGGCCTAAGTCGGTACCAAACGAAACAGCTTGGTAACCATGGCTGGATAAAAAAAATACAAAAACAGCTAGAAAAACCTTGATACGTTAAATCAATTCGACAATATAAGAAAGTAGGCTTAAATGATAACGTGCAACTTACTCTGCAGTTTAGAATCGGTCTGAACAAATAGGCATCTAAGCTCCGAGAGAATCAGATCAAAAGTGCACAGTAAATCGTCAGCGAGTTTTAAAGACCGATTCGAAAAATCCGTCAAAAGATTCTAGCTCGAAATACGTCGCTTTTGCCCTAACAAATGTGTACATATGGGATAGTAAACAGGTGGGTTTATAAGTCTTTGGTTCTGCCTAATCTTCTTTTATAGAGGCATTTCCTCTGCATTACCACAATATTTTGGTATATTGTCATCCGTTAAGTGTTTATTTAGAAACCTAATTACAAAATGTAGTTATGGCTCTTCTCAGTTTTTGATATATTCTGTTACAAGGAGCCTTATGATATTTCACCGAAGGCTTTCTTAATTTCTTGCATATCTACCTCCGAAACTTTTCCTGACTCAAACTTCATAATTTTCTTTTTGTTTACTATTCTATTTTCTTTCAAATGTATTCTTTCATTCATCAGATGTTTTGGTGCTATCGCAAAATTTACTTTTTTTGTTGTCTTGTTAGGCGTTATTTTTCTTATGGTATTTAGATCTACAAATGTATTTAATAGTTTATTTCTTCAATAGTACCGTTTTCATCAGTTTTTATATTTTCGTAGCCTTATTTTGTATGTTATGCGTGTCTAATATTTTTTGTTTTCCACTATTTGGAAGTTTTAGTCATTTCAACTCAATGTTACCTTTACCTTGGCGATGATTAATATATGGTGACACACAGTGGCAACTGGATATCAAATTGATGCGTCTTGAATCATTTGTCTGTTATATATAATTATGAAATCTCTTCCGTTTCTATATTTGCCATGTGGATTACAGCATATCGTTTTGCAATATTCTTCTTTTTAGAAAAGGTTTCATTGCGAATTGCTTTTATTGTGCATGCAGTTTATAAGCGTTTCTCCTCTTCCATTTATATCTTCAACACCAAAATCACCTGTATATTTTTCGTCTGCTTCCTATTTCTTTTCCAGTTTTACCTTCAGTTCTGCGGATACGATAGTAAAGTATGTTTGGATTCCTCTAGTTATTATTCCGTGGCTTGAGCTGTCGGTGCTTAAGTTTGTATGCGTTGCAACCTGTATTTCTTATTAACCACATGGCAATCTTCTGGCTCTTTTAGATGTCGTAAACGAGTGTTAATTTGTAACGAAGTAGAACATTTTAGTTTATAATAAATGTACTCGTCTAGTCTTATATATAAAGGCGTGTTGTGCCTGTGCGTGTTTCAGGTTTTCATTGTTACTGAGTAGTTCTGTCGTCACCATTCCATTCATAATGCAACGATGAGCAACATTCGGTAGCCTTATTAGTTGAACGAGTAAAGCGTCTGCCTAGTAATCCAAATCCCCCTGGAAGTGCAGGTTCAAGCCCACCGACTGCTATACCTTTCTTTTACTTCTAATTGATGTAATTTGCATTGCTGGGTGTTTCCGTTACTCTTTGAATGTTGCTGGGAACATTAAAATATTATTACTTATTTTGTACATAATTTTGAAAAATAATAATTACTTAATTCACTATTTATCTTTCTAAAATTATTAAACGAAACATATTCTACCCTTGAACATTCCATAAAACCGACCAAAAATTATAAATTACTATGCTGATCACTTACAAACCAAAACTATTAATTAGGAATACACTGTGTTACAGTTAGCGTATTAAGAGTTGGAAATAATATTCAGATTACTGCGATATAAGAAAGTGTGTTTCTACGACCGGGAGTAGAAATCTATGTTGGAAAAATTGTGACAAATATTACATATTTTTCCTTAGGAAGTTTTCATTATAAACAATATAAAAATAATACACAAAATATCCGTTGTAATGGTATTCGTAACATAAACACAACTCAAAAACTACTAAATATTGCAAGATAATTTGCTGTAACGCCTTGTTTATGAAAATACTGGTTTCTTGTCTTACTACTCCCGGTCGTGGAGAAGATAGTATATAAATACATGGCAGGAGAGAATGACATTCTTTCTTGGTGTATTTTGTAGCCCCCGGGCTTTGCCTTTGGGCCTTAAAATTACACTTTGTGAAAGAGCCTGCTCGCCTCTCCCTTGGTGTATAATGTGTTTTTGTCAACGTTAAGTAGTAAAAAATTCGTTAACAAAACAGTTTGCATTTGCACAGATCTATACTGAGTTTTTATATACATTTTCGTATATATGCAATGTTGTATTTTTTATTAAATGTTACAAGTACACACAGCATTACAGTTGCGACCAAAAATGAATATAAATATTTCAATAAAATGGGCAGGTGCATTTTTAACAATTCCATAACGGTAACTCGTCAAAAATATGTTTAAATTCCTATTCTGCTAGAATTTCGAAATTTTAATTTAGCTATTAAACGGTATAAACTAATCGAAATTAACCTCAGTGGTTGTAAAAACGTAGATCATCATTTACCAATAAAAGTTTTATTGCACTCCACTAGTGATACCTCTGAAATTAAAATACAGAAATGCAATTCACAAATTTTTATTGTTCGGTTGGCATGCTAATCACGGCTACTTAATTTTAGAGTGCATGGACGTTTCAACATTTCTTATCGTTAATTACTTAATGTAGGACACTGGATAGTAGTGCTATTGATGAATGTTCAACCTGTTTTTAAAGCTTATCGTACATAAAGTGTTATTGTACTTGACATGTTGTTCAACTCTGCGTACACCTGTCGCATAAATAACTATTCTCTCTTCAGCTAAAACAATTAGAGCAAGTTTCGTAATAAAATTTTCATAAAACTATAGTATATAGGGCGAGGAATGCAGAGATTCTCAGATCTTCTATGTTTGTGACCAGATACGAACTGTATGTATACAATTATTTCAAATAGTCATGATGCTTTAATTTTTTTAAGATGATTGTTTCTTTTGAAAATTGTGTGAATTGGCCCTAGCAACATTTTAAAGGGAGTAAGAAATTGCTGTTACGTTAAACATCGCAATTAGCTGACAGTCGATTTAGGTCCCCTTAGTTAAATTATAGATTATTATTATTTCAGGCTTTCTTCTACGCATCTTCCGTGTCGAGATCTATGGCATTGTTAAAAATAATATTTTTTTTAGATTGCGCATATTCAGTAGATGTCACTTCAATTTATTAGAAGATGTTGGTTTTACAGTAATTCGATCAGGAGGTCATAACTGCTAAACCCAAACAGCTGATGAGAGAAGTTAAACGATGTAAGAACATGGTAGAACTCAATCTTTCAATTCCTATCCCATTAGTGCACCACATATCATCCATGTTTTGCCGATTCAATTTGTATAACCCAGCCAAATAATTTTACTATCAGCAATGACTTCGTTGTCAAAAAGGAGCTATCAGCTATCCATAGGCGTTTTTGCTGATTCAGCATGACATTTTACACCAGTCAAAATAACGATTATGTCCTCAGTTCTTTTTGTGCATATAGTGAATTGCTTCATTTCAGTCACCTATTTCCATTTTTGTCGCAGAAATATTCAGTTTGATCTATCTTGTCTTCCTGTGCATCTTGCTAGTCTGCATCGATATCTCCATATTCCTCTTCATCTGCCACCCGAAATATCGTCACCAAACTGAAGACTAGAACCATTATCAACGTTTTATCACAAGCGTAAAAGGCGCTCCTGCAAGATACGTGATACAAAACAAGCTAAAAAAGTTGAAAAATAACTAGCAATACAAGATTTAAACTACAGCTATTGTTTTAGTTTTAGGGTGGGTATGTAATACTCCTGTAACAAGGCGTCTCCTAGGCTGATATTATGCCTCACCCCTGTTTTTTATTAATTACCTTTGCCCTTGCTCATTGCCAGCTAACGCAATAGCAATAAAATCTCTATAATTTTATTTACCTCAGCTTAAAAATCCACCCAATTAAAAGCCAATTTGCTTAAAAACAAATGAAGCACAAACAAATATATTTCCTGTTAAAGAAACAATTCTGAATTATACTAGTGTAACATACTGACCGTGAAGTGGTCTAAATGTTTTAAATTTTACAGACAACGAATTGAATAATTTGTATATGTTGTAAGAAAATAAACATTTAGAGACTTCGTAACTGTGAAGAGGAGTTGTAAGAAGCCCGCGAGGGCGTATATTAATTTCTAATTTTCAATTTAACGTACATAAATGGAAAAGATAACTTTCAGAATGGCAGCACCATCTGCATAAAATTTGGAAATGTTTTAATTATGCATATCTTGCTTTTTAAATTCTAACCTAAAAATCTGACGCTTGATTTAGTTTTCTGTAATTCTGATTTGGTGACAAGTATATTTTTAACCTATTTGATTTAGAAGTCAATAATTAGTAGGTTTTTTCTGATTAATATATACATGTGTTTGGGAATTTTAACTAAGTTAGCAACTTACTTCGTTTCCATAGTAAAACAAGCGAGATGTGAATTGAAAAATAACAAAGGTCAACATTTGTGTACAAACACTGCTTTAGAAAATTTTGCTAAAAAGCTGATACCCCGTTTCGTTGGTGTAAGTAGGGCAAGTAATGTTTACTAAACCATAATAGCCTAAATGGCATACTGAGAGGTAAGAATGGAACAGATTGTTGTTAAAATTCTATAATATATGTTTCTCTACAGCTTTTTATATCGGTCGAATACAATCGATAAAGTATTTCCTACTGAACAATTTGTTGTTATTAGAATACGTTGGTGTTCTATTTTCCATTTTCCGGAAACCCTAAAATTTCTAAAGGATTTGCACAAAATCTCTCTGTCGGTATAATCTGTTCGTCTGTTCGGTAAACACAAAAACATTTAAACTTATTTGAAGTTGACATATTGTTCTGCTAGTTAGTAATTTTATATTTTGTTTTGCAAAAGGTTTCCGCACTTGCATAATGGCGCGCTTTAATTTAAAAATTACAATCAATGGCAATTTACATTTTTCATTATTTTAGTGTCAAAGTAGATGTTTTTCCAAGAATTCTTCCTAGGAGTTTTATAAACTGTAATAAAAATGCTTATTAATAAACACTACGTCAATAGTATCCAACACTTTATTTGTAATATCCCTAAAAGTAGTGTTACGATTTTTCTGTACTCCTTTTAGTTCCGCAACGCTGGTATTGCGCCTTATATAATTTGCGATTTCTGTGGCGCGAGTTATAGTTATCTGCACCCTTTCCCTTGGCCTAGCTTAACCGCGAGGCGGCCAGAACGTTCTCAATGGTCGCATTCTTTTGTTTGGAGAGCGTCCTTTGGTCTTGGAGCGCAGAGGAGACGTTTGGTGCTTACATTGGTGGTTCTTTTTGTCCTGGCGCTGTACGGTCCTTGATTTTTTGGTATTTATGGGAGTTTTGGGGGCTCGCTGCAGAGCGGGGTATTGTGTGGTTTGGACAACATTTTAGAGAGATTCGTTTCTTCTTACCTTATTCTGGCGTATTCGACACAGTGCTGCACCTACCCTTCGATGTCCGTTGCGCAATCCATCCGGGGTGAGTTTCTCTTTATACCGTTTGTCGTTTAGCAAAGTTTTGGAGAAATTTACTTTGGGTTTCGTTTTTCTTTGGCAAGCAGTTTCGGGCAAGCAGTATCGGACAAGCAGTTTCGAGCAACCAGTTTTGGGCAATTAGTTCAGAGTTTAAAAATCAGTTGTTACCGTCGCTATCTCTGCGACCTTGCCTTGCTACGCTTCAATTGTTAAATTTCTCGGCATGCCTGGTCCCTCGATAAGCATATGCTGGAAGTGCTCGACGGAAACCACTATCAGGTTTTATTTTAGACTAAACTTATATAACCATTACGCACACTACGATCTGTGAACTAATGGATTACGGCTCATCCGATCGCTAATTAAATGCAGCCGCATTTTGGCTTGCGTAATTCAAATATTGATTTTCCCGAAGCATTGCGAGAAGGCGAGTAAGGACCGCTCAGCTGCTTTTAATTTGTTGTTCAGTTACTGTAAATTATTGTCGATTGTGTAATAGTTAGTAACTGTGTTGTGTTATAACTTTGTATTAAATGTCGGCATTCTTAAGTTAGCCTAGTCTGGGACAATCCTGCTTATAGTAGCATACTCGTGTTTGTTGAAAACTTACTACGAGTATTTAAATAATCTTGTACTATTATTGAATTGTTGATTGTACTGTGTGCTTTAATTCCTATGGCTATTATACTGTAATATTTGCAATCTGGCATTGTTTATTTGTTACAGCTACCGATGATCTTTTGGAGCTTTCTTTCAGGGCATTTGGACTGGTGGGAGTTTACGAATTCTCGTTTTATGTCTGAGCACACTCGTCGTTATTGTTAAAATTCGTTGGAGCTCTACTGGTCTTATGTAATCAATTTAATTAGAGAACTAGTACTGCACGACCGTCTTCGGGAGCAAGTCGCGGTCGGCAAGGGTGTTCAAGTAGTTTAGGGTTTTTGCTTGGTCAAAATCAAGTTTGCCGGGATTAATAGTAAAACCAAAAAGGCTATAAAACGCTGTTTTATTACTAGAGTATATATCAATGGTAACTTAGATAAAACCGCCAGCATTTAAAGAGTTGGTCAAATATCTGATGTAAGTATTAAGAATTAAACAGATATAAAATTCTTATAATGCTAGATTTTCAATGCAACTGTGCCCAATATTCTAATCACGACCTGCTGAATTGTTTGACAAACGTCGTAGACCAAGAGCCCATAACACCCGAATTACTAGTCATAGCGGCAAGCTGGGTAGGTAGTAAACCTTTTTATATTGCCCAAGTAGGTGTCAAAAACGCAAGTATGGAGCCGAACTGCGGTTACAAATATTAACGGCGACTTTGGAAAATTGTTAATAAAATTATATATATTTTTTTAAAGCGGCAAGGCTAATTTTGGTTTTAATCGATAGACAAGGTCCCTAAACCTAGACGACAATGTTGTGCCATACTGATAAGAAGGGTATAAAGAGCCGCCATACTAGGTCAAACTGGTAACTTTTTCATTGCAAAATAATAATAGCGGCAAGCTTCAATTTTTGTATACTACTTCATTTAAACGCCAATTATCCAAAAATATAATTGCCATACCGCTCGGATGGTTATGTGGGTAGCCATACTCGTACAAACATGTATAATTTTTTTTGCGAAACATTGTGATAGCAGCATGGCTAATAAAATCGTACATGTTTGTACCAGCATGGCTACCCACATAACCATCCAAACGGTATGGCAATTATATTTTTGGATAATTGGTGTTAAAATGAACTAGTAAACAAAAATTGAAGCTTGCCGCTATTATTTTTTTTTGCAATAAAAGAATTACCAGTTTGACTTAGTATGGCGGCTCTTTATACCCTTCTTATCAGTATGGCACAACATTGTCGTCTAGGTTTAGGGACCTTGTCTATCGATTACAGCCAAAATTAGCCTTGCCGCCTTAAAAAAATATATTTAATTTTATTAACAATTTTCCATATCCGCCGTTAATATTTGTAACCGCAGTTCAACTGCCATACTTGCGTTTTTGACACCTACTTGGGCAATATAAAAAGATTTACTACCTACCGAGCTTGCCGCTATGACTAGTAATTCGAGTGTTATGGGCTCTTGGTCTATCACTGTATGCGGCCTGGACGTATGCGAAGTTTAGCGATTCTTCGCAGAGCGCTGTATACCCACGAGCGGGAATTTCAAATTTGCAATGTAACATCAGATACTACGTTGACTACAATGCAAATATTTGATTAAATTTTACCACGTTTCTTTAAAGTTTACAACAATAATATAACTCTCCCGTGTATTTTTTACTTTGATTTTCTATTGTGTTTTTTTGATCAGTTTCCTGCTAGCTTTTTGTGTATTTTCTCATTTACATTATTTACATTCACAGTATAATTTGTTGATTAATTTATTCATTATGTGCTTATGATTTCGTTTGGTAATGTTAAAATAGAAAGCGGTACTACGACGTGCAAATATACCAATTGAGGAAGATCTTATCATGAATTTACCTCCAACTAAGTTTTACGAAGGAAATGGCCTGAAAGCTAAATTTAAATCATCGCACTGGTGCTTCAAACAACGTACCTTTTTAGCTATTTTTATTTTTATTTAAATAGGTAGCCATAAACAACGGAAAAGAATTGTTAGTTGTAGCTTTCGAGAAAGGTGTTTGCGAGTAACTTCTTCTGGACGAAGACTATTAAATCACATTGCACTTCCTTTAGTACATTTTTAATTACTACATTTACAGATAGATATCTAATAAAACAAATAACTTTTTTTCTATAGCACATGTTAAAGTGTGCTTTTATCAACTCAAAACAAAAGGTCAAGTTTTAATTTAACAGCAAGGGTAGATAAAGTAGCACTTTAACATCAAGGATAGATAAAGTAATTTAATTTTCTAAATTTTGTTTAAATTAAATATGACAGCTTCGTATTATCGTAGCAACCCAATCCAGCTACTGACATTTTGAAATGTGATTGACTGTCATTATTTCTTTTGAAATTGTTAAAATTCTTGCTATAGAAAAAAATATTGTATTATACACGACGATAAAGTTATTTCTATCCACTCTTGAATCATTAACGTCTCGACTTCGTCTCGACGTTAAACGATTCACTCGTGGATAAAATTTAACTTTATCGTCTTGTATAATAAATTACTATTATATGTTTAACTTTTAGTAGTTTATATACCAAGGCACTGAAGTATAACTTTTTATCACGAATGTGGATTTAGTTGCCGAGACCCGTAGGGCCAAGGCAAATAAACCACATGAGGGATAAAAAGGAACTTCAGTGCCGAGGTGTACACTATGTTTTATTTGAAATCGAGAAATCGCGAAATTACAATAATTTAACCAACTTTTGTAGGTTATGTTCGGTCGATTGACGTTTATCTGCCGCCGCGCCACCTACAAAAAAAGTCGTAAAACCATGGATTACTTCACTGCCGATTTATCACATTTTAATGACGATTTCGGCGTACTTCACTGCCGATTTCAATTTTTTTACAATAAATTACACATAAATTTACAACCTTGCAATAACACACAGAATAAAATATTTCTTTACTATTACCACCTAGAACGTCGTCCAAATTTGTAGGAAATACGATTATCTGCATACAGAGCTGGGCAGTAATTAATTACTTTTTAATTAAATTACTAATTAAATTCCTTTTTGTTTATTTGCCTTGGAATTGAATTACTTTTCAAAATGTGGTAATTGTAATTGGGAATTGCCATTTTTGTTAAAAAGTACTTGAAAATTACTTTTTGAAAGTAATTAATTACTACATTCAATTACTCAATTACTTAAAAGTATTTGAATTACCTGTGGTAATTGAAATTACTCGAGGTAATTGAATTACTTTGTGGTATTTAATTACTGAATTACTGACCTCGATGGGGTGCCAAATCTCCAGACCGCAAAAAGTAAGATAAGCTCTTATTAAGATACATATTAAGCAAATGGCAATAGACTATTCCCGGCTCAATGTAACCCTAATTTACTATTTCCTTGGACGAGTCGAATAACAGCAACTTTTGCATTTTGTACGACGCGTTCAAGAGTTCTGGTGCATGTATGTAGATATTATCTGTAGCTTGTAATAGTGACACTAATATTTATTGAGCGAGATGCTAAAATTATATTTGCGGTAAGTTCATTACAGATTACAAAACCTGGACCATAGTTTATCAAGCAAACTATCATTAATTTTTCATGTAGATTCACACTCTTATATATTCACATATCATTAAGGAACACCCTGTATGTATGATTTACGAAGGTGCTTACAGTTTTAGTATTTATATCTCAGTGTAATTTTTAAATGGAAAGTATTTTTAATAATTTATCCCCACTTTTAAAAAAGCCATTTTTGAATAAATATTCCCCTTATCCCTTTTAAGGTAAAAAATCTCTCGAAAAAAGAAATTTCCCTTCCAGTTCTCAACACTGGTGTTTGCTATATCGTTGGCACACCTCAAAGTATAGTATTCCAACTAGAAATTGGAAAGCTATTTAAAATCAGGCCAGCATTGAGTACAGTCAGTCACTTCGTAATTTAATTCATAAAATTACTGTTTGAATGTCATTCAGTGGCACTTCGATAATAACCTTCAAATTTGACAGATGCATTTGGAAGTTTGGAAGACATATACGTTTTTCAACATTTTCTATGCTGCTATACGGTTTTAAAAACTCAACTAGTAACTACTAAAATCATGCACAATGTTACAATGCCTTAATAAAACAGTTACATCTGCTACAATTTGCAGATGAACTGTCATTACTTCAAAGCTGATTGACATTAGAATATTATTTACTGATTGTATGAAACCAACTTAGACATGACTTACACTTTTCATGGTGTACTGGATTTTAAACAGCTTTCCAATTTTTGGTTGGAATACTATACAGTGCATGACGCTGTAGTACGATACCAGGAAACTGAAAAAACATAAGAAGAGTCGGATCGGGTCGTCATCGTTCTACAAACGATAGGGATGATCGATTTATTGTTAGCACATATAAGTGTCCGGTTTTTTATTCAGCAGTGTAATATAAAAAAAAATATAAATTAAGTCCCTATACCATCTTACTGAAGGGACTTTGTACTAAGGTATATTAGGTTTAATCGATTTATTATACATCTTACATCAAAACAAACTAAAAACTTTTAATTTTGGTGAACGTTGCATGTAGCTACAAGATGTAATTATCAAAAAACCTCCAAGAGTGATATGTAGGTTACTATAGTTAACAAAATATAAAAATTAAGCATTTTTAGATTACGATTACGAATCGACACGACACTAATGATAGTTGCATCTTGCAAGAAAGTTCTACTAAATACAACTATATGACAATAATTTTTAGTAAAAGTAATTGAAAAAGTAATTGATGTTGTACAATTACAATTACTAAGTAATTGGTAATTGAATTACTATTTCCTGTGAGTAATTGAAATTCTGGTAATTAAATTACTGCATCTGGCGGTAATTGGTAATTAGTAATTAATTACTTTTTAAAAGTAATTTGCCCAGCTCTGTCTGCATATCATGTGCTATTTTAGAGCAAATGTGTGAGCTATTCAAAAAATACCTGCCTGAAAATATGAATCCGTCTTCAACTACGAATTCTTGGAGTTCCACACCTCTCTCAAGAAAAATATTAAAACTATAGATCTCTAAGGTACTTACACGACACTAAATAGATTACAGCATTCATATTTATATTACATTCAAAACAATAGGTCCTTATCCTACTGATACTGCATTTAAAAAATCATTACAATTTATTAGTCTTGACAGTCGTTGTCATTTAAATGTCATCGTGAGTATGTGGCGCCAAACGACCAAAATTGGCGTTTTCTCATAAATGAAAACAATAATGGATTTCAAAAAAATGCCCAGGCCGTATAACGTGACATTTGTCACACAATTCAGCAGGCCGTGATTCTAATAAATGAAGCAAAATCACAACTCCGGCAACAAATGAATGACAATATGAATAATGAAAAGGAATTTAGCGCTTGGGAGGACTATATCTTTGACTATAGTTTCAGGGAGGATATTATGAACAAAATTTGGATTTTTTTCATTTTGGAATATTTACTGCGATGTGCGAGAGAAACTAAATTATACTGAAAGTCGTTCAAAATAAAATTATACTACACATTAAAAAATGTGGGATATGAATACAAAATTGTGAATGGAAGAAAATTGTTGTGTGAGAAAAATCATGTAACTTTGGCGAAGATTGCTTTTTTAAGAAATATTTACAATTTTGAAATTCTAATGAAATATATATATTTGTTTTTGGATGAAACTTGGATATTTCGCAATGAGACCAGTGTGCATAGGTGAACCCACCACACAGACTTGAAAAGTAATCCATCTAAAGTTAAGGATGAGGGTAAGAGATATACAAATTTGCATGCAGGATGTACATCAGGATTTTTACCAGGGTGTGACTTACTATTGGACTCAGACAATAATGACATGTACTATCATCAGTGTATGAACGGTGATATTTTTAGACAAGGTTGAAAAATAGTTAATCCCTGTTATACGTTTAGAATAAATATCAACTTCTACAACACAGATCTGCAAACAAAAATCATCAGCAAGTGTTAATATATTTTTACATTAGTACATATAACTTAAATCGATGTCTGGAAATTTTATGTTGTTTCTGTACAGGCGCTTTTGTTTTTCGAGAAAATACTTAGTTGGTAATTCTAAACATTTCAAAAAATAATAATAGTACAGGGTGAGACACAATATTGCAGAAATATTGAAGAAATATGTTTTTGCAATATTGTGTCTCACCTTGTATCATTAAAAATTTTAGAATTTTACCACTAAAGAGCTTTTCTAAAAACAAAAGGGCTAATAACAGACATTGAATTCATGGATATGTTTCTCGGGTATTGTGTATTTTTGGGACCACGTTAAATGCTCGCTTGAAAACAAAAACTCCAATTTAAAAAAATACGGAGGCAGAAGATCTGTAGACAAAATTGGTCTAATATAATTTCTAAGCAATTTGAAAGATACAGGGCGAAACACACTGTTGCC
Source organism: Agriotes lineatus (assembly GCA_940337035.1). NCBI lineage: Eukaryota > Metazoa > Arthropoda > Insecta > Coleoptera > Elateridae > Agriotes > Agriotes lineatus. The sequence continues at coordinate 247,174,003 of OW679194.1, forward strand.
AAAAAATACAGCAGTGATTAGCTGCAACAGCACCTCCTGTGAATCAATTACCGAGCTATTGAGATGATGTAGTACTCAGAAATAGATACTCACGTGTGCAAAATGTAAGTACTCTGTGTCAAGACATTCTCGATTAATTAATTTAAATACGGTTTTTCGTCTTGACCGTTAAGCGGTTGTGAGTTATTAGGAGTGTGACCTTGTCCTAAGGTCTGTTTATCTTAATTTTCTTATTTTCACTCAGCGATTCAATCGCATCATTTGTACTACTTCGTTTGAATACATCCTGTATTGTGTAATCCATCGAACATGTCTCGATATCAGGATGACCATGACTAGTGTTATCTCTTTAAAATTCATAGTTTTAGCAATGAGAATGGCTGCACTACTATACCCGTCTTGCCTACGCCTTTTGACAGTATTAAAACTATCTAATTTAAAATTATATAAAGCCCTAAGCCACAGGTTTTGCATAGAATAATATTGATATCAAATGTCTTAATCAAGTTAATTAAAGAGCCTTTTAGAGGTTTTAGTGATTTTATGTTGAAATGGTGTGCTACCTACAGCAAGTCTGGCTCTATTATTATTATTAAATAAATGTTAAATAATTAAAAATCAAACATGAACAGAATTAGTATTTTATTAATCGTTACAGTAAAAATATTATGAGAATAAAATATTGATGGGTTTATAAACCAAGTATTTTATAATTTAATTAAACCAAGAATAGCAAGTGAGTTCTGAAATGATATCAGTAGGGTTTCGAGTAATTTTATTCAATGTTATGATTGAAATGATAAGTGCAACTATGATTTTGATAAATGCTCGGATATTTAAAGTAACGTAAGACATGCAAATGAGATTGTATTAGTAAAAGGGGTGGCGAAGCTTCATAGAGACCATGTGCAATGAATTTGTATTCAATTCAACATGCCATGCTATTGTTAATTACGGTAATAATACAGTGACAAGAATCACGTAACATGCATAAGAGCATCAAACAACCTGTAAGCGTCTGCAAGGAAAAATGATAGAGCTTAGAGGCTGTAAAAGTGTAAATATAATTGAAAAGTGCTGTGAATCGTACGAAAGTGATGTTAGCGTTACGATATCTGAGATTTCGAACTTCAAACATTTAATTCTAAGATCATAGTCTGTATCCTTACAAATAGCAGCATGTAGAAGGTTACTTAGTAATACGTGTGGATAAAAATTTTAAAAAAATGCAATTATCAAATGAAGAATCAAATTGATAGGGCTGGCTCCGTAATAAAAAATGCGATAAATTTTCGATAAATTAAATAATTTGAGTTCCAACTGGTCCTATTTTTGAAATCCAGGGCAAGTTGTGTATAAACGCAGTGTTTCCGGTTATCAGTTTAATAGCCGATGTTGGAGCGGCAAAGCCCGGATTGCAGAACCACAACGATTTGGATAAACCAGCAGCGATTTGGACCAGCGTAGGACGCATGAGAGCAGGTACGAGGACCAGCAGCAACATTGAGACTCAGCAGAGGCAACGAGCAACAAGGCGAGCCACCCAAACATCGAGGTTAAGGAAGCAACCTGCATCGTGGACCACAGTGGTACCAGTAAACACTACAGTGCAGAAAAGGCAGAGGAGCCCAAAGCAGAGTCAGTTAGGTAAATTTCAGCATTTGTGGAGCCCAAGCGAGGTTTTGGAACCAGTCGGCGTCCTTTTGGGAAATTGGATGCAGTCAGCCCTGAATTGAAACGGCGTCGGTTTACTTGCCTAGTTAGAGATAAACAGGTATTGCTTATATGCGTGATTAGAGAGATTTCAATGTTATTTACTTGCGACTTAATTATTAATAGCTGGATTTGATTAAAGTAAGCTTGTGTTGCAAATTTTGTGTCGTTTTGTAACCATTTATTTGAGGTTAAAATATGTGAAAGAGCGTTTGCCATAATAGTGCAGTTATCATACAACTGAGTAATATTTCAATTGTGTAGAAACTTAACCCTGAGATACGAGATTTCAAGCGGAGAGCTAGTCGGTGAAAAAGTATTAATATTGCGATAAATAAATAATTAAAAGGCAGCATATCTGATAACAACATTTTACTCAATTCAAATGATTATTTTTGGTTAGCTAGACGAATACAGTTTTATAAAAATTCTGTAGTCATTGTTAAAATTATATTGATATCAAGGAATAATTTATTATTTTCAATATAAATAAATCATTAACAACTTTACACCATGGCAGTATGTGCATAGCTCCTTCAATATGGTGTTGTCGTCATCGTCGGATAAGAAAATTTTATTGTACTTTGAATTTCAGTATAAAAATTTTAATTATTTGCCCTACTATTATTAAAACCGTTTAAGATAATGAAAGTTTGACCCCTAATGTTGCCTTCTCCCTTTTTAATCGATCAGTTAACCATGGCGTTACGAATAATTTCTAACATACATACTATTTTTTTCTTTGCACTGCTTAAATTTATCGCGATAAGGGTGAAGCAATACAAACTGGTTTTTTTATTATCGTTTTTTGCAAATAAACTTGAGGGAGAGTGTACGGGGGAAAGAGAAACAGAGCTGGATTTTCTTTTTTACTGGTTTTTGTTAATGGTATCGTAGTATTACTTTTGTAAAAAGTGATTTCTGCTCTGCATTCGGCCTTCTTAAAAGAGATCTTTTCAAAACCATTACTCTTTTAATGTTCTGTTTTTTTTAATGTGGACAATTTCGTTAATGTGGCTTCACTACTGCAATGTACGCATTTTTGTCCCCCTTTTGAAACACATTATCACTGCTTTCCTTTCCGGTATATTTTTGGCATATTTTTTCCTTTACATTGTCGACTGGTATGACCATAGCGCAAGCACTTAAAATATTGGGCTACCGAATACACGTAAGGATCTACATGGAAATTTACTATATTTATTTGCCAGTTTTCGGTAATTTTACCTCTCAGAAAAGTCAGAACTACCATTTGCCTATTAACGAGTGATGTTTTAGCATCTTCCTCATATACTTTACGTTTCATGCGTTTAACTTCAGTGACTCTAAAGCACTATAATACATTCTTCAGTAAAGAAGGTTCTAAAAGAATGAAATATGACCCCGCATCCGTTGACTGATACTTAATGGATAAATCGTAATTTATTTGATTCTTAGTTTTATCAATTTCTGTATCCGGATGCGGTTTATCACAGCCTGAATGTTTACCCATTACTACTGGTTAGAAAATATTTAAAAGAAAATTACTAGAATTCTCTGTTTCATTATCTGGAAGTTAAGAATAAAGATAAATATATACTTATCTTTATAGCACACCCAAACTACGTTTTGTTCCTACACTCACAGAATGTACGTTCTTTACAAGCGATCGAACAAGACTAAAGTTGTAATATTTGCAAGTGTTTTATAATCAGTTAATGAGCTATACATTAAAGAAAAATGTCACAGGCTCGCATTATGTAATTAACGATAAGAAATTGCAAATAATTAACAGATTCGAGGATCTTAGAGTTCATTTTACAACTGATTTTGACTTTAAACTGCACATTGAAAAAACGGCCAACATTTGTAATAATAATCTAGAGTTTAAAATAGAAACACATACAGGGTCTGCAACGATGCGGGGGTGGAAGATATTTCTAAAGTTATGGGAGTTATACGTACCGATGGGGCCACAATTATATACAGTGAATTTATTTTAATGGTTAACATAGCAGTTTCGTTTCTATGCCAGCATTTAATCATACACGTCACTTCCATAGTTACCAATGAAATCAATGGATTAGAGCGTTTATTTTACGAGTTAGCATACGAATTTGAATTAGGTACTTACTAATAAGAAACTTTAATTTTGTTATCGGGATGTACACCAGTTTTATCATTTCTTGAGGGGTATACATTAGGATAACTTTTAATTGTCTTTTTGACAAGTAATAATTTCTATGTTAACTCGTAAAATACACGCTCTAATCTATTGGCCTCATTTGTAACTATGTAAATTACCTGTCTGATTAAATGGTGGCATAGAAACGAAACGCTTATGTTAACTTTTAAAATAAATTCCCTGTATAACAGCAATGAGATAACATGAACAAGAAAATAACTCGTATTGCTTGAGTAAGAAAGAGATAAACATAGTAGCAAATATTCGAGAAGGCATTTGTCAACTAAATATGCCTACTAAAATATTTTTTTCGTATGATCATCTCTTTCTTACTCAAGCATTCTATTTTGTTATTCATGTTATCTCATTGCTGTTATATATAATCATGGCCCCATCCGTATTTATGTCTATATAAAAGTTGTAAGTACAAGTTCAAGATTCAATGTGTGTCGCTCGTAGAGTGTAGTTGCGTTGTAATTGCTCCGGCATTTCCCGTTAAATCTCAGAATTTTGAGTGCATTTTCTGCAGTTTTGAATATCCAACGTACCTACTTCGTGCTATCCAGTATGCCTTTTACGCGAGAACAAAAAGTGGAGATTTCTGCCCTTATCAAAGAAACTGTCTCGACACTCCTTGAAGATGATAAATTTTATGAGCATATCGTTGCAACAATTACTGCAAAACTGGATGAAAAACTTGCTGAAATGAAAATCAGTTACGAAACTGAACTTAAACAACTGTGTGAAGACAATCGGTCCTTATCTACAGAACTAGATGATCTACAACAATATTCCAGGAGGAATAATATTCGTTTATTCGGAATAAAAGAAAGCCAAGGTGAAAATGTAGAGCAGGAGGTCATTACCAAACTGCTAGATAAGGGCATCAGTATTAAATCCGGTGATATCGACAGATGTCATCGCGTGGGAGCTCCTGGAGGAACTAAACCGCGTCCAATTATTATCAAATTCACCAGTTATAAACATAAAGATCTAGTTTTTAAAAACAAGCGTAACTTTAAGCACACGAAAGTCAGAGTGAAGGAAGACCTAACAAAAAAGCGTTTGGAACTGTATAAGATAGCAGCAAATAAGTATGGCTTTCGGAATGTATGGACCTATGACGGAACAATTAAAGTTAAAATCAGCAACGAAATTAAAACCGTAAGAAGTACGAGCGATCTGGGAATGTAGTAGGTACTATTTAATAAAAGTATGTATAATTTCTTAAGTCGTACTTATGAACGTCTGTTTTTATTGCTTTATCGGTCATGGCAGAAATACGTTTTTAAGTTTATCGCCGGGAGCAATTAGAATAAGTTTAAATTTATTTTTCTTGCCTTTGGGTTTGACAAATTTTCATATTCAACCAAACTTACAAAGTAAGTGGTTACTATGATCGCTCTTTCTGTGTGTCTGTGTGTCTGTGAGTAAAACAGGGCTAGTTCACCCCCACTCCTTTTAATTGATTCTCGGATTCGCGGTTTAATTCGCGGATTTCGCGGTTTAATTCGCGGATTTCGCGGATTTAATTTCGCGGTTTGATCTAATTAATTTCGCGGTTTGATCTAATTAATTTTCACATGTGCTACTGATGAAATTACGCATTAGCTTCCGATTAAATTACGCGGCAGACTTCTGGAATTACACGTCGGCCATCTTGGTTTTCTGGCGCGAATATTTGAATTTAAATTTTTTCAGATTTTTTTTCTAAGTTCAATTTTTTTATTTTAAACTTCCCGGGGTGTCGGCCATCTTGGTTTTCTGCGCGCGCACTTCTAGCGGAAATATTTGCATTTCAAACTGTTAAATCTTCCGTCTCCCTCATCGAAGCTGCTCTCTCTCTCTCATGCACGGCGGCCATTTTAATTTCGCGCAAATATTTGAATTTTAAATTCTTTTTTGAAGTCACAGTTTTTGAATTTAAGCTTCCCGCGTGACGGCCATCTTGGCTTTCTCGCATTTATTTTAATTTAAAAAAAGCTATTTGCGTCGGACCCCAGCGGGATCTGAACCAGCAACGGCATTATTACGAGTCTGAAGCCTTAACCAACTGAGCTGCCGAGGCGCTCGAGGTTAAAGGAATTAAACATAGTCACTTGTGTGTCACGATCCCAGCTTTAAACAAACTATTTTTTCAAAAATTAAAATTATAAGAATGGAGTTGCATGGCTTGTGGCGTTAAATGAGTTGTAGTAATTTTAAAAAAGTGTTTTTGCATTTGGTTGGGCTATAATTAATTATTTTATAATTTGTGCCTGCTATAGCTGGATTAACGAGATTCTCATTGTCCTTATCTACTATAGGAAATTTCCGCTCAGTCGACGATAAGAGACGACGGCAGATCGTAAATATAAAAACGAGTTACAAATTTGATTTTAATATATTCCTGAAATACTAAGTATGAAAAGGTTTCATATAATATTATTAAATTATTTATAAAATCGCGGTTATTATCCATTGTCATATTTGGAATGCTAGAATATGGTTAATTTTATGGTGCTATGTGTAATTACAAAAGACATTATAGCCCCGAACTTTCTATTTTGTCATCCTCAATTGGCCTAACAGGTCGTTGCCTGTCGGCCACAATTATATATATCAGCAATAAGATAACATGAACAAGAAGATATACGTATTGCTTGAGTAAGAAAGAGATAAACATAGTAGCAAATATTGAAGAAGGCTTGACTAATTTTAATTATGACATTTGTCAACTAAACATGCCTACTAATATAATTTTTTGTATGGCTATCTTTTTTCTTTTTCTTACTCATATAGGTAAGAAAGGGTGGTGCGTTGCTTTCAGCTACCGTGTTTCGGCTACTTTTCGATGTTGAGTCCGAAGATATCCGAGTCTTATTGTATAAGAATGGTTGTCCCCTCCGCGTTTTTAATTTAATTTGCAAGCCGTCTCCTTAAAATCATGGGAACATATGATTTTGTCGCTCCTGGAAAAAGCATGTTGTGACGAACAGCGATGAGTGGAATTTTTTAAAATATTGCCCATACTACAGTCATTTCGAAAAGCAAAAGGTTTTTATTTATAAGTAAGCGTCTGAAATTGTGTCATTATATCGCTCAAAAGTGTATTTTAGTTTTAAAAATTCCAGTATAAATGCAAACGGCCGAAAATAAAAACGCAATTGACCACAAAGTAACATAATTTTGAATAAAAACACACAATTTCGTTGAAAAAATGTTCTGTTTCACTTAACATTTTACAAAAACTGACATCATGTCACTTGAAATTATACAAAAAACGACATTTTTATCCAATAAGCGATAAAAAATACGCCATCCCACATCATTGCACTTAAAAATTATCACATTTCGTCTTACAAAACGCTTTATAATAAAGAAAATGATGTAAAAACAGTTTTAAGAGTTATTTCTAAGCATAATTTTGCAAATGTTTTACACTTTTTTCTCTAACTTGTTGCAATTTTAGCAAGATTTGAATAAAAAACAGCAATTTATGCAGAAATTTTAGTAAGATTTGAATAAAAACACAATTTCGCTGAAAAAGTTCTAACCAAAAACGACAAAAACAATATTTTTATACAACTTTCATTAAAAAATCTTCTACCACAAGCATTTCTAGAAGCAAAATTCACGCACTTTCGCTGAAAAACGTTCTGTTCCACATCATCTCACATAAATTTACACAAAGATCGACATCATGTCACATAAATTATACAAAAACTGACATCATGTCACTTGAAATTATACAAAAAACGATATTTTAATCAACACACGATGAAAATTGAACAAAAATCACGCAATTACACGCCATCTCACATAAATTTACACAAAAATCAACATCATGTCACATAAATTATACAAAAACTGCCATCATGTCACTTGAAATTATACAAAAAACGACATTTTTACTCAACACACGACGAAAATTGAACAAAAATCACGGAATTACACGCCATCTCACATAAATTTTTACAAAAATCGACATCATGTTACATAAACTATGCATAATTTTGCAAATGTTTTACACTTTTTATAAAATGCATCGCTCAAAATTAAAAGAAACAGCAATTTCGTTAAAAAAATCTTTTACCACAAGCATTTCGATAAACAAAATTCAAAAATTCTTGTACTTTTGATGGAAATATATGTATGTTGATCACAAATTAACATAAACTTGAATAAAACACACAATTTCGTCGAAAAATTTGCAAATGTTTTACACTTTTTATAAAATGTATCGCCCAAAATTAAAATAAATCACAATTTTTTAAATTATATCACACCATTATGAAATCGTAGATTGATTTTTTGAAATTTTACACTTTGTAGCTGTAAAATAACTTCAAATACTAATATTTTAGCTTTAGATTTTGTAATTATTGCAGATTCGTGAAAAACAAAAGCAGAGTAGAAATAAAAAAACACAAACACTTTGTAATAAACAAATATATTGTTCTTATTTCGTATAATACTTAATAATATAAATATAAATGTACAGCTGAATGTCTTATTTTCTAAAAATTTGCTAGCAATTTATAAAACGGAAGTTTGAGGTGCACAACCGTTCAAATTAAAAAGGCTGCAAGTAATAATAATAATAGTTTATTTCCAACAGGGGCAACCCCAATTACAGGAAATATATGTAATACTTACAAAAAACATAAAATAATGTATATATATATATTGGCTGACAAAGGAAAGTAGAAAATTAAACAAATCTGTGGTAAGAAATCACTACTCAAACAGTTATAGTATGCGAATATTAATTTTAAAAAATAAGTAAATAAAAAAAAAATAGATTTAGATTAATAAAACAAGACACGCAGATGTGTACATGAAACCGCAAGGACAATTGTAATAAGTGCCAAAGTAGAGACCATCAACTATGTAATACAGAAATCATGTCGCAAGGGCATACAAAGATTAAGATGAAGATGTGTAATGTACAAAACTTGCCCATACAGCAAATTATCCCTCCATCGAGATGGCAGTACGAAAGTTATTAAATGACATAAAGAAAATGTCAATATCTCGATTCAAGTTGTTATAAGAATTCGACATTGCTACAATAGGCGATACAAGTTGACCATTAGTTGAAGGCACTGCATAGGTAAAAGTAAGTCGGGATCTAGTTCTAGTGTCAGGTAATTTGAATTGTAATTGAGATAACAGATGAGGTGAATCAATACGATAATTTATTAAATTAAATAAAAAAATTAGCAAGTGCATATTTCTACGCTTAGCAAGATCAGTGAAGTTAAAATGAATGAGTAAAGAAGGATAATCAGAGCTGACGTCATTTACACCAGATCTGAAAAGACAATATTTTAAGAACTTTTTTTGAATTTTTTCAATTCTGATTATGTAATGAGTATAATAAGGATTCCAGATAATATCAGCATATTCTAATTTTGAACGAACCAAAGTATTGTAAAGGATAATTAAGGTATCGGGACGACGAAATAGACGTGTGTTACGCATCAAGAAACCTAGCTGCCTTGATGCTGAATTTAGCATCATCTCGATATGATGAGAAAATTTGAGTAAGGGATCAAAAGTTACACCTAAGTCGGTGACGGTGGTAACACGTTGCAAATTGGTATTATTCATTTTATAATCGAACGTAAAGCTGTTCAATTTACGGGTGAAGGTCATACATTGGCATTTATTTATATTAAAATTGAGATCATTACACTCTGACCACTCCCATAATCGGTCAATATCATTTTGTAATTGTAAACAATTAAGAGGAATCCCTATTTCATAAAATAATTTGAGATCATCGGCATACAGCAATACCTTGGAATTTAAAACAAATTCACTTATATCGTTTATAAATAACAAAAAAAGCAATGGACCCAAGATGCTGCCCTGTGGTACACCAGAAAGAGCAGTAAACTCATAAGACAAATGTCCATTTAAATATACTTGTTGTTTTCTATTGGCCAAGTAAGAACTGACTAAATAGATTAAATTTTGAGAGAAACCGAAATTATGTAATTTATGTAGCAGAATAAAATGATTGACAGAGTCAAAAGCCTTGGCAAAATCGGTGTAAATGACGTCAACTTGTGACTTTTTGTCCAAAGCGTTAGATACATATTGGGTAAAAATAGCTAAATTAGTGATTGTCGAACGTTTATTAATAAATCCGTGTTGATCAATTGATAGGGAAGTAACTTGTTGTCGAATGCTATTATTCAAAAGAGATTCAAAAACTTTACCGAACACGCTTAAAAGGGATATGGGCCTATAATTAGAAATAACAGATTTGGAACCTTTTTTATCAGAATCAGAATCAGAATTTCATTGTGTCATTTTAAAGTTTAAGATGCACCCAATCTAGAATTCCCTTCGTTTTTGGTGTTGATGACATCTGCCTTAGAGGCGTTTTTCTAACGGCCCTTTTTTGGAGGCGTTTCCTTATCGGCGTTCTTCTGACTGAACCTTTTTGATGTGGACTTGGATGAGTAGCTGGTGTTTTTAATTTATATTCTAAATCGGACTCGCGGTTATCAGTTTCCATTTCGGTTTTTCCTGTAGTACCAGTCGGGGTTGGCTTCTTTTGCTGTTTAGGTTTAGCTAGCAGCACATTAGCAACGTTAAGGTCTTTGATGTAAGCAGCAAACTGTAAACGTCCGGGTGGATTAATAGTTTTTCGAGGCCGCAGAGTGTCGTGAACTAAATCGACTATGTTAGACGCCGGTAAAATTTCACCCTTTATAGTAACGGTACCCTTGTGATCCCAGCTCACATCGTTTGAGGCAAAATTGCTAGCAAATTTTTAGAAAATAAGACATTCAGCTGTACATTTATATTTATATTATTAAGTATTATACGAAATAAGAACAATATATTTGTTTATTACAAAGTGTTTGTGTTTTTTTTTATTTCTAC
>OW679194.1:247184861-247347288 GCA_940337035.1 Agriotes lineatus
TTATCTATTTTTACATCCTTTTCCTCTCAGGCCAATGGTTTGAGTAGTGCTAAACCAACAGCTTGGAGGAAATTGTGTCGCCTTGTCTGACACCTCGTCCCATCGTCAATTGAGACCGGAATGGTGGCTTTTTCGTATATGTTATTGATTAGACGCCAATATCGGGAATCGATTTTTGCTTTATACAGGGTGTCCCAAAAAGGATGGGATACTGATTAGTCATTATTTTTTAGGTTCTAATAAATCGATTAAACCTAATATACTTTAGTACAAAGTCCCTCCAGTAAGAAGCTATAACTTATAAAGCCCTGAAGTTCAATTTTTTATTTTTTATGTTAATTTCCACAAATGTAAAGATATCGATTTCAATTTTGGCGTATATGCTTACTAGTATGTACTGCACTAGCAAACATTTTTGATAAACTAGACTACACTGTAAGGGGCACTTTACCTATATCTGAAAACTTGTTTTAGCTCTAACTTTTTCACCATTTATTTGAATTTTAGGTTATTGTCCGAAAGAGAATTAGAAAGCGTAAAAATAAAGTACTCTAAGTAAATAAGCGTGAATGCAACCGTTAACCTTAAAATGCCCATCAAAGGTTTTTACTTGTCATTACGACATGAAATTATAGTAGCCATAACCACAAAAAAATGGGTAATTATTGTGATTTAGTAAATAACAATAATAAATCAATTTGTGAGAGATAACAAAGTTAGACTAAAAAAAGTTTTTAAAGATATGTAAAGCTCCTCTTACAGTTAAGTCTAGTTTATGAAAATGTTATCAATAGTAATATAACAAGGGCGACACATACTTACCGATAATTTTTCACACGCTAAGGGTCGAGTGCTGGTTGCAACGAAAACTGTCCCGAGGGTTGCCCGAGGACAGTTTTCTAAGGGCAACCAGCACGATGACCCTTGGGAGGGGCAAAATTATTTGTAAGTGTGTTGTTCAATGTTTTATGTCCTACCAATTTTCTTACCTAATTCATATTCATATTCAATTCATATAATTACTATAATATAGCATTTAAGATTGATCTAGTTAACTGATCTAAGTTAGATTTGTGACATTAGCTGAGCTGTCATTAATTTTCATTGTGACAGTGGTGCATAATAAAGTTGTATCCATGGAAACAAATACTGTTAATTTTTCATAATAACCCTAGTGTTCTTATGAAGAAAATAATTGCCCTGGAGAGTTATTTTGTATCTAAGATACCTTAAAATAGAGTCATTAATTTTAATTAATGTACTGGTAGGACATAAACAATTTTTGAGTGAGATTTTCAATTTTTTTTGTTTTTAATGAAATGTCGAATTTAGTTTATTTGAACGATTCTGAACAACATTTATTAACAAGATTTTTTGATTAAAAAAAAATCCCTAATACGACTTCAATTTTGCTGTTTATTTTTAATCGTAGTAGGCTAGCATTTTACCGTGAAGGGAAAGTAATATGCCCTAAAAGTAGAATTTAGTGAGGGGTATAATCAGAACGAATGAATTTTTTAAATCGACAGCATATAAAAAATACTGGGTGGTGCCGTCCAAAGTGAGACACACTGTATATCCTTCTCACTATATGTACTTGATGGAGCGCATATTTGCACTATCTGTATGGTGGTTCTCGAGTTTAATTTTAAGGTGATATAAATAATTTTGTCAGGTATTGCTTTCATTTTGTTAGAAAATATTTTAGTTTTCTATGTACCGGGTGGCCAATTAAGAAGGGCACTAGCCCCTATCTCGAAAAGTAATGGTCGTAAAGACTTGGGGTAAAAAAAATTATGACTAGAGCGGCCAAGAGAAAATAAGGGGCGTAATCGCATTCTTGAATTTTAAATCCGGTTTTTTGAGAAATATTCTTATACTACAGATAGCTAAAATAGACACCGTTTTAAAGCTGAGATAAATTTGATTCTTTTTTGTTAAATGATTTTTGCTCTATCTCTTAAGGGAAAGTGGTGGGTGGTATCCGAACATTTTCGGAAATAAATGTCAATAACTTCAAAATGGCTGAACGGATTTTGTCAAACTTGGAGTCGTTGGAAAGGGCTTTTCTTAGGCTATCAACTCTGCCTTGAGTGGCTTCATATAGATTGCTTGTGTTGCCGCTAGAGGGCGTTTTGCGACAACACTACAAATGAAATGGAGTTTCTCAAAAAATTAAATGCAACGATATCCCTTTTTGATTGCAATAAAATATAGCCAAATAAGGGTCTAACACGCTAGTGAAAACCGCAATTCGATATTTCATTCCTAACCTAAAATATCAGTAATAGAAATAAAAACTCGAAATAATGTCGCATCTTTGGGAATATTTTCAGTATACCTGCCATTATTAAATCCTAATGATCGTTCTTTTAGCAAAATTTACTGTTAAATCCCCAACATTATATTTAAAATGTCAATAATAATATATACTCATTAAATATGATTGAATACTGCCCTTCTGTCCACACGAAATTCGAAATTTTTAAAATCCAAGTGTGTGGTGGTGTTTAAGTGTTAATCATATTAAGACTGCATAGTGTATTTTGGTGGCCTTACTTGTAAAAAATGCGTTTTCCACCTGTAGAAATGTTTGATATGTTTCGTGTTTATTTTCAAAACAATGAAAACGCACTGTTTCTGTTAGAATCTATGCGATGGAGTATCCTGATAGGCTCATGTGGACAGAAGGGCAATATTCAATCATATTGAGTGAGTATTAATTAGTATTGACATTTTAAATATAATGTTGGTATTTTAACAGTGAATTTATATATATTTTGCTAAAAGAACGATAATTAGGATTTAATAATGGCAGGTATACTGAAAATATTCTCAAAGATGCGACATGATTTCTAGTTTTAATTTCTTTTACTGATATTTTGGGTTAGGAATGAAATATCGAATTGCGGTTTTCAATAGCGTGTTAGACCCTTATTTGGCTATATTTTGTTGCAATAAAAGTGATATCGTTACATTTAATATTTTTTGAGAAACTCCATTTCATTTGTAGTGTTGTCGTAAAACGCCTTCTAGCGGCAATACAAGCAATCTAAATCAAACCGCTCAAGGCAGCGTTGATAGCCTAAGAAAAGCCCTTTTCAACGACTCCAAGTTTGACAAAATCCGTTCAGCCATTTTGAAGTTATTGACATTTCTTTCCGAAAATGTGCGGACACCCCCCACCACTTTCCCTTAAGAGATAGAGCAAAAAGTATTTGATAAAAAAGAATCGAATTTATATCAGTTTTAAAACGGTGTCTATTTTAGCTATCTGTAATATAAAAATATTTCTCAAAAAAACGGGATTTAAAATTTAAGAATGCGATTACGCCCCCTGGCGGCCATTCTAGAAACTTACAAATAATTTCCAGCATTTTCTCTTGGCAGCTTTAGTCATAATTTTTTACCCCAAGTCTTTACGACAATTACTTTTTGAGATAGGGCCGAGTGCCCTTCTTAATTGGCCACCCGGTACGGTAATGGCTACTCTGCCGTTATGTGTGTTGGTTTCGCGATTACGCTGGAATAGTAGGTGTCCTGACTTCAAGATTGTGGCTGTTTCTCTGCTTAGTCGCGTTTTACACAGTCCTGCCACACTCATTTCATTTTCTGAAGCTCAACTTCTAAACTTTTTAAGTGTTCTGTCAGTTGCATTGTGCAGATGTATGTTGCAATAATTAAAATCTTTTAGTTTCTTGTTGGTATAAGTTATTTTCGTAGGAAAACTTTTAGCGAATCTCCCCCCCCCCCCTCATATTCCATGGGGCTGCCCGATGTTCGGTGCGGGGCTCAGAGGCCCTAGCTCCACTCGCCTGGGGTAAAACAGTTTGGAAATCCTACATTTTCAGCAGAAACAAACTTAAAAAACTTATTGAAGTAAAATAACAGCTCGAAGAGCGTTCTTTCCCTTACCTGGCCTTAGCTTGGCTAGTTGTATGTAATTTTCGAGCCCCGGAATTGATGATTTCTGGAAGCACCTTCAACCTGCTGCCAGCATAGCTATGAGAGCCCGTTCTGCTGCAGAAGCTTAACCTCTCAAATAAGTAATTACGACATAGTGAACTGCGTCGCCGCAGCCCCATCAGAATAATGGAATTATACCTTTTTGATGTAGTGTTCTAACCTTTGTGTGGTGCTATTGAAACCGACGCACGTGGCTGGTTCCCTTCAGGACTCGGCCGATTATAAATTGGTTTAATGATATTTGCCCTACGAGAATTCGGAGGTTGTCGTGGAGTGTATTAGGGTAATACTGCTTGTAGTTTATAACTATGTGTTTAGCCTTTGATTGCTCATTGTTGTGTGGTTATTTAATAATATAAAATTCTATTTGGGGTGCAGTTTTTGCTTTAGTAATGCTTTTAGGACTTGTACTGGCTATTCTATGCAACGTTTGCTTAATAAGTTTTATGCATTGTTTATATTCTTAATTGTATTTTCGTTACTGCTATATTTGTATTTCAGATATTGAACAACCTCTTACTCCGATTTATTAGAGGTTATAGATTTTGGACCGGTTTCGACCTATCTGAGTATATTAGTTGTAAGTAAGGACTTGTTGGCGCTCATAATATTTGGTAATAACATCTTATGAGAAGCCGCATGCCACTCTCATGCGCCAGTTCTCGAGATCGTTTGCTATTGCCAGCATATTGTTACTAAAGCATCTATTCCTTCAACAACATCTTGTTCTCCTGTTGCTCCTCCACTTTTCATTTGAGAGAAAACGTTTTCCGTTTCCTCGATGGCAATTTCTGGTATTTTTTTTCTGAACCTACCTTAATCATTACTTTCAAGTGTGTACTTCTGGTGGATGATTCACCAATGAGTGTCGGCGATAATCTTGAATGATTTGTATAATGTCGTTCTTCTATATTTTTATTGCTTCCTCTTTATATCTGGGTTATCCTCCTGACGTGATCAATCTCAGAACTTCCATTTTAAGTTAATTTTCTACTATTATCCTGACCAACTCTGCATTATGGTTTCGTAGATCCTGCCTAATCTTTTTCTGGGCCGTTTTGTTGAACTTCCTGTATCCTGGCCACGTTTTATACATCTTTCTTCTTTCTTCCATGAGCTTTAGACTATAAACTTTTTGTAATAAATCCAAATTTTGCCAGAAAGATCTTAAATTAATAATCTGTAAAATATGTTGCTGATTTCCTTTCACTATTTATAATAACACTCGTTGTAGCAATTACATTTGTAGATTAATAAAAATAATTATTTATTGTGTTATAGACCCAGGTATATAATATTTAAACACGTTAAAATTCAATGGCAAAGTATAAACATCAGTAGCAATAACAAGAGATGAAAGGTACCGAAAATATACTTTGTTCTAAAATTACATTTCCTTAAAATAAAGTACTCATTTATTTAACTCTTGGAAAGGTTTTTTAGTTGCAATTTTTAATTGTGCAAAGAAACTTTGCCTAAATGAGCATGAACTTGGTTAACTCTCCACTTATAATAAAAAATCTAAAACTAGTGCCTTCGACATTATACAAACCGCATATGCGTATAGAATGATAACAAAATTAATGACTACGTCAGTGTCAGTGTTTTATTCGATAGCAGGACTTTTTTGTCGCCCTACAATTATAGTTTTTAGGAAAACAAACATAAAACTTTTCTAATATTGTATTATACTGAAGTGCATTAAAATTATATCTATTATTACACACAACTGTCACATGACTGACATCAGCCTATGAAAACCATGCATTTTTTGAAAATAGACCAATCCCGAACTGCTTACCTGATTAGCTCCCGTGGGCTGCTTACCAAGCGATAAGCTCCCTAGGGATGATTATCGACCCCGTGGATAGTCTCATAATTAGAAATAGAAATGCCAGAAACAAGCAATTTGAGCTTTTTTGCATTATTAGATCAATTTTAAATCATAATTCGTATACGAGTTTTGTGTAATAATCTTCAAAATATAAACGCGGGCGACAGACTTACATATAATCTTGCCCTTTGCCAAGAGTCATCGTGCTGTTTGCCCTTAGAAAACTGCTCTCGGGCAACCCTCGGGACAGTTTTCATTGCAACCAGCACTCGACCCTTGGCGTGTGCAAAATTATCGGTAAGTATGTCTCGCCCTTGTTATATTACTATTGAGAATTAAACTACCAAACTTTATTTAAACGTATGATTACAACCGTATCTTATTCTCAATGTTATGTAACCCATTTTAGGTTGTGAAATTCGATTTTCGTCCAGTTCCAGCTTCGGATTCCATTCAAACAATTCAAGATGATTACCACGCCATCTATTCTAACTGTTGGGCTGCTGATGCATCTAGTCGCCCCAGCATTGCTTCCGTTATTAATATGTTAAGTAGTCTGTGATTACTTTTTTTATAGTAAGTGTACGCTATTGTGAATTTTTATTTATTAAATTAGGAATAGGTAATTTTTGTCTTAAAATAATATTTTAATGATATGTCAAAGTGTTATATAATTATTTTAAAAAAGTTATGGATGCCAACAATTATAAAATAAAAACATATTTATATATTGGAAAATTTTCTTTTCGTTCTGTAAAAGTTGTATAACTCTATATTTCAAATGAAATGCTTAGATTTTATCTATAATAAAACACTTTTGTATAGCATACAATTTTTAACTGCAAAGTGACCTCAAAAGCAGAAATGGTGTATTTTCTGCTACTGTTATTTCTCTATAGCTTTCTCTTCGTGTAAGATTAGAAGCATGTGCTACTTATAGTAGCACCCTTTAATTTTTTGAAGTGGGCAACACACATTGTTCTGAAGAATCGGATCTTCAATAACTCAAAGTATAAAACCTAAGAATATTTGAAGCGTAGTATGTAATTACGTATTAAAGAAATTTGATAAAAAACAAATTTATAACAGGCATACTCTCAAAGGTACAAGGAACAAAGCTAAAGGCGTTATTTTAGAAACTCACACACAGAATACATCTTTCTGAAGTGAATATGGATTCAGAAGTCGAACTAATCTAGAAACACATAGACAAATTGACAATGTAGGCAAAGCGGAATTATTTGATCGACGTTGAGCATATATACAGATGAGGACATAAAAAAACTTTAAGGATAAAACAGACCAATATTACCTACGTAGGAAAAGTAAGATAACATAATATTAGAAGAGCTTCACGAAATATTAAATGGAAATAAAACCCCACTGGCTTCAATGGAATAAATATAGAATTGATTAATGTCTATTACTGAAACAACGATTGCTACGGCTTATTAATATGTATTGCCAAAATGTACAAATGCCAAAATGATTGCAAGAGATTGCAGACAGCATTACAAGTGAAGTGACTTCATAAAATAATATTCATTATTCACACTACATTAAATAATAAGAAAGGATAAAAAGTAATAACAAAATAATATTTATTGAATTTATTAGGTGCGTAAGTGAAATTTATTGGGTGAGGAGGTAGTTTATGGACTAAGGCTGAAAGCCCAATAAAAAACTTGCGCACCGTGTAATGTGTAACATTTTTCTACTACAGACATAATGTAGGTACTTAAATAAAATTAAGCGTTGTTGCAATAATTGTACTCAATTTGATCTGACGATATTATGCTCAAAAATATGACAGTACGAATATAATAAAAAACTTAGTGGTTTGAATTAAACTGCTAATGTCAAGTTCTAATTAAATCAAACATTGTCAATCTAATTTTTTTGAAGGATCTCCTGTTCTCACTCTGAGGTAAAGATTTTTTCTAGATGTAGAACTAACTGCTGTTAAAATACACTCTCTTATGAGATTTTAGTTAGGTATATAAATGTTAAACTATTGACAAATAAGGCAAAATGTACTAATTTGGAAAATCATAATATCATATATAGCTTTTCAATGGTTTTGATTATTTAAGGAAAATGCTATATTTCACTTTTCAGTTCCTAATTATACCTTCAATTCATAGAAATCTATATGCATAGCGCCGTAATAAACTGACAAGCTACAAGCAATCATATGTTAAAAGCAATTTTCAAATGTTGCCAAATGAGTTTCTTCAGCCCATAAAACTTTAATTAATTGGAATTGTGATGCAATTCCACATAAAGTGTTTTTACTTCTTATTTAAACATTTATTCCGAATAAAATAATGAAAATGTATTTAAAAAATCTATTGATTTAGTAGAATCCGTCAGCCAAATGTTGCCCATCTACTTTGTGGAATAACCAATAACTCGGTAACAACGTTTAGTACCTATGGTCATGTAACTAAAGGGTCCGGCAATGAAACGGGAAGATTTCGTAAATAATTTTATTGTTGAAAAATTATTTTTTTTATAATTATTAATACATTAATGGGAAGTAAAAGAGTTGCCATTTGATTTACAATGTTAAAAAAATATATTTTTTGAATACTACATCTGCCAAATGCCCTCCGTTGTTCGTTGACATTTATGCATTCTTGGAGTCGAGCCTGAAAGTTTTTCATCACTCTTCGTGGGGTTACCTAAAAACAAAAGTGTTTGGAACTGATCCACCCAGGACAATTCCGGCCCTCAAATAACGAATTCGTGACTAGATTGCAGCAATACCTGTTGATACGCTACGAAGAGTGATGCAAAACTTTCAGGCTCGACTCCAAGAATGCATAAATTTAATGTCAACGGAGGACATTTGGCAAATGTAGTATTCAAAACAAATTTTTTTTTAACATTGTAAATCAAATGGCAACTCTTTTACTTCCCATTAATGTATTAATAATTATAAAAAAAATAATTTTTCGACAATAAAATTATTTACGAAATCTTCCCGTTTCATTGCCGGACCCTGTATATCGACTTTCTGCTCTAAATTAGTTTCAAAACTTATTCTTAAAATATTTCTACACATTTTGAAACCCTCTGTTAAAGAAGCTGTAAAGGTATGATTTAAGTCAATTTGGTGTAGTCAAAGGTGTTTCTATTATATTTTGATAAGGTATCATATGTGTGCCAATCATCTCAACAGTTTTTTTTACTTGTGTGAAGTGTTCACTATTATCAACATAAGCAAATGATTAATTCCTTACTGCAAAAATCTTATTACTTGTACTTTTAAAATCAGAAATCCAGACAAATCCTCAACTCCTCACATTTGTTTGCACGTTACTGTTAGGGTACTGGTATGCCGCTTGCAGGTTCTATAATTTGACGAGAGCAAACTGAAAAATAAAAAAAAAGTCATACCCAAATGTGACATTTGCTACACGTCCAGTACCTCATTCTGAAGCCTTGCCAGTGCCAACACCTGCGGACGTCTGGAATGAAGAACAACTTGCTACAGAGACAGAAGAACCAATTTCGAAGATGTGAACCACTCATGAAGAATATTTACCATCCCAACAACACAAATCTTGCTAATTAGTAACTCAATTAGAACTAAATGAACTTATTTAAACTTATAAAAAATTCAAACAAAGATTCTACATAGTATCAAGAATCTCAAGAATAGAAATTGTTGGCTCCCTATACGTCTTTTTGTGTATTTACCCAAATTGCAGGGCATGTTAAGAAGCCCTATTCAAGTGTACTGTGCACCAACGACCACTTTACCATTTATTATTATTATTTTAGTTGCTGTATAAGATAAGATTTTGTCTAATTTTGTTACAATTGTTAGTTATTACACGTAACAATTGCATTTTCGGTTTTCGTTGGAAGTCATAATATTTAATATAATTTCGCATTCTTTCATTTTATTTTTTATTTCTGTTCTGGTTTTCATGAGCTATCTTCAACATTGATTCAATTCCATTGTGACTGACATGTAATTTTTCAGTCATTAATTCTGAAACTGTGCGGTATTAAAATTATATCATTTCTTAGGATTATATTCCATCTTGAATTACAAGTTCATCTTATTGGTAAAAATTGTCATTTAAACTGGTACTTAATTAATATGCTTTGGCCATTCTCCCCTAATAGAATTAATTAGATTTTGTAGATTTTGATCTTTTAAAGTGTTTGCTTTTATGTTAATACATTCCTATTTAATATTTATAACTGAAGTTTAATTTATCAAAGTTCTTAAATAGCTTAGCTTCAATTATAAAAATATGTGCAGTTGAACTACTAAAATTGCCAGTATTTTCGTCGTTATCAAGTTTTACTCTATATATCTCTAAATATCTAAGGTGTATGTCTGAAGTATCATTGGCATTTTCGGCACCTTTTTTATGCTTTTAGTAATGGTTATTTATTTTTTTATACGTGCCGGAAGTTTTTTATTGCTTTAATTTTATTTTCTTCAGCATTAAAAGTAATAATATGCCCAAAATTTTGCGGATCTAGACATAATTTCCATTTAGAATTATTTAGCTTGCAACCTTGCTCATGGAAATGTACAAACAGTATTTCTAATTTGTGATTGTGTTATTTCACAGCTTCAAGTTTTGTTTCACCATAAACAAATATATTATTTAACATCATCTACTAAAATTTATATACGTGATAAACCTTCTAAAGCTACTTGTACTGTAAGAGAAATCTCAGGCGCCGGCACCAAGCGTAATGGGAGACAAAGCCTTCTATTTCTCATACGGAGTCCAGAAAGTGGTCAATTTCCTGGCTTTTGTCATAAGCTTAAGATATAAAAATAATTTTTTTCTACGATTGTATCAAAATGACAACTTGTTGCGCAGTTTCTAGTGTCAAAAGTGTCGTTAGTAGCACTCTTAATACTAGCCCCCGAATTACGTATTTTTCACGGGTTGCCATTGGTGGCGTGTTTTATTTAATACTACATTAAAACACGCTTTGCCGTAAATTTTAATGTCAACATAACCTAGAATATCTAACGCAATGTTACGGATAAAGTGTCACAGAACAAAGTTTTTATATTTCTGTTACGATCGTAGAAAAAGTAGCGTATGAGACACGTGTATAAGTGCCATTAAAGCATTAGGGACATTAAAAGCACTCCGCTTCGCGTCGTGCTCTTAAACTCGTCGCACGGGCTTTAAAAGCGTACTTATACACTAGTATGATAATAGAATAGTTTTGCATCGACTGTTGTAACTACTTTGGCATTATTGCATTCTGGTAAAATTTCATTCAATATGGTGAACTGGTAATTAGAACTTTGTAATGCATAATTGAGTGTTTTTGAGTCAAACATATTTTAAACGACGATGCCATCTCTACATAGCGTATGCAATTCTTTTTTTAAGTATTTTATAAAAGCCAAGGAAATGTGACATGCTGCTTGTATCGCTAGTGTTACAGACTAGTCAACCTCAAAATCGGTTTCACCTGGCAACATTACAAACATCTGAAACACATTATCATATTTCCTTATTATTTTGTTTGCTTGCTTTATCCAAGATTGGATGTTCTTCAAGTCCGTGTTCTGAAATTCTTTTATTTTCATTTGATCAATTTTGTTGCCGGTTTGTGCAATGCTACAAATTGTAATTAAACCAAGTATAGTACATACTTTTACAGATAAAAGCAGTCCATTCACTACTTGACATTTAAGTTTTGGGAAACGTCTTTTATATTTATATCGGATTTGTATTTCATCTACAACTCGAATATCGAATATCTTCCAAAACCTTACAAATAATTTGTTATTTTTTTTATTAATTTCTAGTTCAATGTCCGCTTGTACGCTGTATATATTTTTAGATCTGTCAATAAGATTGTCTCTAGAATACTCACTTTCAATCACTAGATTCATCTCTGGAATCATCAGAGCTGGTGGTATCATTGGTATATTTTATTTTATTTTTGCACACAGCCAACAGCCGTTAGGCCAATTATAGGTGTCGCTGTACATTTTATGGGGACTTCCAACTCTACTAACGACTATAATCATGTTATTATGACATTATGGTAGCCGTACCACGGGGCGCCGAGAGAAGCAGCGGTGAAACTCCTATCCAAGTTCTGACCAGAAAGAGCGTTGCTTAACTCTACTGATCATACGTGGACGCTCGTTCAAGCTACACCACCTGGGACCTATCTTTGTTTTCTTTTACTCTCCTGACTTTCTAAAATATTTTCTTGATTTTTGTGCATTCTTGCCCATCTTTATCGTATATGACTTGGCAAAGTGATGGCTACCAGCTGCATTTTATCATAGGCTGAGCAAAACCTTCTTTGAATTCGTGTCTACTTCCACAAACTGTACTTTAGATTTGCAGTTTTTGTGTGATTGACAATATTGCTAACATTTGGTTTTTCTAATTCTTGTGTAGTTTTCCCATTTTTCTCTCCTATCTCTTCTATGACGTTCTGCATGGTTTTTATTTGGTCTGCCTACTTTCCTCTCTTTTCCCATGTTCTTTATTTGATATTGTTTTGTCGTTATTTCATCTTTCATTCTTCTGACTTGGTCAAACCAATTTAATTGCTTTTTTAAATTTATGTGTTAAAGGTTCTGGGTTTAAGTTGTCATATATTTTCTGGTTTCTCTTTCTATCGAGTTTGGTTACTTTTGATATTATCCGGAGACATTTCATTTCCACAGCGGTAAGTTTATTTTTGTGTACGGGGAGGGTTGGCCAAACTTTTGCGGAGTAGAGTAGTGTTGGGATTGCTATTTTGTTGTATATCGCTTGCTTTGTTTTTGTGTTAATTTATCTTTTATTTAGTAGTGTCTTATTTATGAAGTAGTATATATTGTTAGTTTTTCTTACTTTATTTGCTATTTCTATGCGTATTCTGCCATCATTGCTGATGATTTATCCTAAGTGGAATTGGAAATTGGAACGAGGTTGAAACTTTAGATGTCAACACTAAATCAGCATATTTGGTAAAAACTATGCAGAAATGCTATAGTGGTCTCGTTTCGAATAAATGGGTTACGATGTGTCAAAGGAATGCTTGGTTCACTACGGAATTAAAACAATTGCAAATTCAACGCAATGTTTTATACGCAACGGCGAAATTAAATAATACGTTAAAAGATTGGAATTCTTATCGCTCGATTAAGAACAAATATAATCGTTTATTAAAATTCAGTAAAAATCATTATTTTCAAAAGCAACTGGACTCTGTAAGAGGAAATTCTAAACAAATGTGGAAAAAATTAAAACAAATTGTAAATAAAGACACTGCATACACGGCGGAATTTGTGGAATTTGAAAATACTAGGCTAATAGAACCGAAAAGCATTGCAGAGCATTTTAATAATTACTTCCTGGATAGTGTCAAGGAAATTCATCAAAGCATCGAACATGTTAATAGTACAATAATGGACAGAATTGGAACCCGTGGCGAAAATACTTTTTATTTTGAACCGATTACCATGGATAAATTGGAAAAAGTTATTTTAAAAATGAATAATAAATCCAGTACGGATGGTATTAATTCTAAAGTAATTTTGGATGCTCTACCAGTAATAGGAAACCTAATGTTGAAAATCATCAATGAATCCTTGGAAAGCGGAACTTTTCCTGGAATTTGGAAGACAGCAACAGTAAGACCAATTCCAAAAGTAGTTGGAACAAAAAAGTGTTCAGAGTTTAGACCGATTAATATGTTGCCTGCGTTTGAAAAGATATTAGAACAAATAGCCAAAGAACAGCTAGAAAGTTATCTAGAACGAAATGAAATACTAATTAACGCTCAGTCTGGTTTTCGCAAAAATCATTCATGTGAAACGGCCCTAAATTTAGTGTTAGCGAACTGGAAAGAGGATATTGAGCTAGGCAAAAAAGTCGTTGCAGTTTTTCTCGATTTGAAACGAGCTTTCGAAACTATCGATAGACATTTATTACTGGAAAAAATGAGAAAATACGGAATTCAGGGTACAGCATTACAGTGGTTCAAGAGTTATTTGTCTAAGCGGCAGCAAATTACTAAATTTGAAAATGAAGAATCAGGGCCAAAAGAAGTAGCTTTAGGTGTCCCCCAAGGAACAATTTTAGGGCCTTTATTATTTATACTGTACATAAATGATGTAAATTTATCTGTGAATAATTGTAAAATTAATTTATTTGCGGACGATACATTGATATCTGTAGCTGATAGCAATGTAGAGTGTGCTATAATTAAACTGAATAAGGATATACAAAATGTGTCGACTTGGTTGAAATTAAATAAACTAAAATTAAATACAACAAAAACAAAAGCAATGATAATCAGTAGTGGACCACCAGTGCATAATGTGGTAGCGAATGTAAGGGTAGATAATGTAGATATAGAATTTGTTACTAATATTAAATATCTAGGAGTTATAATTGACAATAGACTGAAATTTAAACAACATATTGACTATATTGTAACTAAAGCTGCGAAAAAGATAGGTTTCTTTGGTCGAATAAGTTCAAAATTAAACATTTGGTCAAAAATATTAGTCTACAAGACAATTATAGCTCCACATTTTGAATATTGCTCCAGTATATTATTCAATGCCACTGAAGGAGACTTACAAAGACTGCAAAAGTTACAAAACAAATGTATGCGCATTGTTTTATCTTGCAATAAACGAACATCTGTTTCTTTAATGTTAGAAACCTTACAGTGGCTTAGCATTAAGCAAAGGATTTATTTTAATACGCTAGTTTTAATTTTTAAAATCATTAATAATAAAATGCCTAGTTATATGACTGAATTTATAGTATACAATAAGGATATTCATAATTATAAGACTAGATTTGTAAATGACTTTAGATTGCCCTTAACAGCAAAATCATGTTCTCAAAAAAACTTATTTTATAATGGACTCAAATTATATAATGAAATGCCGAACGAAACTAAACAGGCTGCTAATTTATATCAGTTTAAAAAGCTTTGTTCAAGATATGTTAAATCTGTTTGTTAAATAACAATATATCTGTTTTTGTAAACATCTTAAGGATGAATAAACCAACATCTATCTAAAAAAAAAAGTAATTATAAGTTGAGACTTTTCCAATCTTCTTCCTGAGCATGTAAATTCTGTGATGTTATCTTTTTTACTTCCTCTTATTTCCATAACTTTTGTTTTATCTGTATTTATTCTCATCCCCATGATGTGTATTTATTCTTCACATGTGTCAATCATTTTTTGCATCTTTGATGATTCGTCGGCTATTAGTGTTATATCATCTGCATACATTAGCGCCTCTATCTGTATCAGTTTTACTTCTTTGTATTCTATTGTTATTTTATGTGTTTTAAGTTTGCACTTTTTGAATAATTTGTCCATATAGATGATGAATAAAAGAGGACTCAGTGGGTTGCCTTGTTTTAACCTTTTACTTATTACAAATTCTTCAGATTTTATTCCATTTATTTGTACTATCTCTTTGACTACTCTATATAGACTCTGTATGGCTTTTATTAACTATGGTGTTACTTGTAAATGCTTAAGGATGTTCCATAGTCTTTTCCTGCCTATGTTATGAAAGGCTTCTTTTAGGTCGATAAAAGTAATGTACCTACAGCTCCGGGTTTTTCTCATTCTTCGCTTCTATTAGATTGCGTAAAGTGCTTATGTGGTCTGTGGTTTGTCTCTTGCTTCTGAAGCCTCCCTGTTTATTTTCAAGTTTATTTTCTATTTGCACTCTTAGTCTCTTTTCTAAAATTTTGCTATAGCTCTTTACGGCTATTAATTGATGCTATGCATATGGCTCTATAGTTGTTGCAATCTTCATATCTCCCTCTCTTATGAATTGGAATTAATGAGTTGATTTCCCAATCTTTTTGTATTATTGATGTTCTCCAAGTCCAACTGCATATACTTGTCAGCCATTCCATTAATTTTTGACCTGGTGCAATTCCATCTATTCCTGCCGCTTACCCTATTTTCAGTTCTTTTACTGCAATCTCAATTTCTCCTACCTGGATTTCCATTTGGTCGCTTTGTATTTCTTCATCTCGCCTCATTTGCTCTTTCTCGTTTTCCGGGCTTGGTGGTGTGGAGAATTCGCCTTTATAGTAATCTCTCCAGACTTTGACTATGTTCTTGGTTTCGGGGTATTGTGTTCCTTTCTTATCTTTAATGCTTCTTACTCGCTTATCTCTTCGTGTTCTCAGCAACTTCACCACTTTCCAGAAACTTTTATTGTTTCTTTTTAATTGCTGGATTTCTTCACCGAACTCTTCCCAACTTTTCTTTTTTGCTTTATGTAATGCCGTTTTTGCTTCATTTTTTTTATTGTTATATTCTACATTATCTTCTTCGTTTCTAGTTTTTAAATACTTTTTCCATGCAGTTTTCTTTTGCCTTATAATTTGTTTTACTTACTCATTCCACCACTTCGTTCTTTTATGTTTACTTGTGATTTTATTTTCTCCACATATTTCTTTTGCGACTGTAAGTAGCGTCTTTTTGAGTGTTTCACATTTGTTATCTATTTTTTTGATTTGAGGTTCTTGTTCCCATTTTGTTAACTTCTCTTTTATTTTTTGTTGGTATTTATTTCTTTTGTCCTCCTTTTTTAGTCTTTCTACTTGATCTTCTTGTGTTGGTGTCCTGGTTTCGTTAGTTTTTCTATTAATGTTGTTTTTGTCATTATTAGTTTGTGGTATATGCTTAGCTCTGCTTTTTTGTTTATTTTAACGTAATATTGTTTCTTGGGTATAAGTTATATAGTCTATCATGCTTTGTACTTTACTTTCTGTCTTCGAATGCTAGAATTACCTACGATTAAATCGTTTTCTCTACAAAAGTTGATCATTTTATGCCCATTGCTATTTTGTCCTAGTTTCCCAAAGACGGCTCTATTTCTTTGTCTTATTTCCGTATCTCTTCCTATTCTTGCATTCCAGTCTCCCTTTATTATTATGTAGTCTGTGTCTTCTTTATATGTGTCCAGAGCTTCTTGTAGTTCGGCGTAAAATTCTTCCATAACTTTGTCCTTTGTCCCTTGTATTGGTGCATATATTTGTATTAGTACTAAGTTAATTCCTATATCTATTTCTATAGCTATAATCCTTGAAGCTAAGTATTCTTAGTAAATAATTACTTAAAGTTCCTAAGATTATGGTATCTCTTAATAAATCGTCTCGAAAACTACCAAACCTGCATGGTTCAATTAACTTTTCTAATTTTATAAATAATCGTTAAAATGTTATTTATTGCCCTGATTGCAACTATTTAACATAGTTATATCATAAATAACATTGCTTTTTAATTTTTCTGGAATTGAAGCTATTCCCTACCTTATTTACCAAATTTGTTTCTTCATCTGACAGTATACATCTGTCATATTTTAAAAGTTTAACCTTTGGTATTACTTCTTTAGTCCATTACTTGTAACAATGCTGTAGTCTTCTCAATTTTTTATACATTAGATTCTGCACTACGTCACCTCTTTCTACTTCAAGAGGTGGTGGCCACAGCATATTTTTCAATGCTGTAGAGGTTGAATCGCTCATTTGGCTTTGTTCAGAGGCTTTTCGTCCTTGTTGATTTATGAAAGACATTAATTCTACCTGCTGCTGTATTTTAGCAGCAAGACCTTCGTTAGAAATTGACATAATCGTATTATCGCAAATTTTTTATGCGAGTATTAGATATTATTAGGACAAAAAGTGCGTTTTCTTTGTCAGAAAGCACTTCCTAAACGTATTTGTGTTCTTAATCTTATTTTTCTCGTGTTAGGTTCTATTCTTTAGCTGACATATAAAAAAGAACGGTTTTCGCACTATGTTTTATTGTATGTTATGTTATATATTTTATATTTACAAAATTAGATCTAAAATTCTATTTTAGTATTCGACATCTAACACAATCATATATATTTTTTGCGTGTTATTAATGATATGAAAACTATAACATGGAATGGAAATACTAGCAAAAAAACAAAGGAATATGGCAAAAGGATAAAAGAATAAGAACATTGTAAATCAGTTTAGTGCAAATGTGATCACAAAGGTTCTTTAGGTTTTGTCTGTTATACATTTCATAATAAAAATTTAGAAATTGATAAAATAAACTATAACAACGAAGCCGTAAACACATGAATCTGGGATTAAGATACTACTCAAGCATTTGCGTGAAGAAAAAGTGAAGCTGCTATTTACTGCTTATTGCAAGAAAAAACACATAGAAAACCGATGCAAAAGCCGAAAAGTATACCTATTTTAAAGTGTTTTAATAACTTTTTTCTACCATCGTGTCAAAATGACAACTACTTGCACAGTTTCTAGTGTCGAAAGTGAGTTTTGTAGCACTCTTAATATTAGCGCCCGAATTACGTCTTTTTTGCACGTTGCCATTGGTGGTAATAATATATTAAAACACGCTCTGCCGTAAATTTGAATGTCAACATAACCTAAAATGTCTAACACAATGTGACGGAAAAAGTGTCACCGAACTAAGTTTTTATATTTCTGTTACGACCGTAGAAGAAATAAGTAGCGTATGATACACGTGTATAAGTGCCATTAAAGCACTAGTAACGTTAAAAGCACTTCGCTTTGCGTCGTGCTCTTAAACTCGTCGCACGTGCTTTAAAGGCGTACTTATACACTAGTATCATAATATACTATTTCTTGCTTTTTATTCGCTTTAATTTGTTTTCACAGGGGATCCTTCTGAAGTCTTCTAGCAGTCAGTCTATCTTTTCCGAGGGCTCTCAGGTTGTCTTCTGTTTAATGCTAAAGGAAGGTACATTTCCGAGGTTTAATATGAACATTGTCTTAGCTTTACCCCCAATCAGGGTGCTAACCTTAACAAAGGAGCCTTTTGTGTTTATCTGGGCTTAAGACCGACAAGAGCACTCGTGAGGGTTGGGTGAACCTCACAAATAATGAAAAAGTTGCTAAATGTAGGTAAAGTAATTTAAACCGCATATCGCTCTAATAATATTTGTTTGATGCTTTTTTCTATTCAGTAATAAAAAATGTTTGACTAGCATGTTGACATTGTTACCTTTAATTCTTATTTTTGGGTACTATGAATATTTTTAGTAACAATAAAATTATAGAAAAAAAATTGCATCGACTTATAATATCAACAATTTTCTGTTGAAAGTAATTTATTCACTGAATCGCTTTTGGTTATATATCTCTTGCTTTTTCTAGGCTTATTGTTATTTTATAACTATCATAGCTAATCCTGAATGGGACCTTCTTTGCGAATAACCAAACATCTTTCGTTGTTTAGTCATGGTGTAGCTTGTCTCTCTGTTATACATTTCCATAGTTTTATATTACGTTACTTTATGACTACTTTTGAAATGCTCCAAAGGAGTTGTGGGTGTCCATCGACCTTCCACAACGTATTTTTGTGAAAAAACACAATAACAACTGCAGAGGCAAGTAAGAGCATCGTCCTTTTTAACATGCCACATAAAGTTTCCAAGAACATAACCAAATTCACTGGACTTGGTTTACTTCAAACATCAATGCACACTAAAATACTATAGTCGAGCAAGAAATCAAGAGAGAGTAGATCTTCTGAAAAAGAAACACTTGTTGTTTGATATGCTCTGTTATTTAATCATATTTTACAATACATGTTAATTGTGTAGTTAATGCATTAAACGTTCAACAGGTCTTGCAGGTATAATTCTGTTCTTACCGCCCACCTGTAATATTATAAAGGTATTCAATATATTAGCTTCTATAGTCAAAGAAAAACTTGCTGATAGGAACGAGGAAGGTGACGATTTTCTTAAACATTGCAACCACAAATCCACCAAGCTTTTCGAAGAGACCGCCGAACAGGGGGGGAGGAGTTGTTATAGGTCCTTCAATTCTATCCAAACCGGACGATTTCGAGCCGACTGAAAAATGAAATTAAAGTATTTTAGACTAATATATCTACGCGTATAATGCAGTAGTAAGCAAGAGTTAATGGCTTAAATTAAAAAGATATTTTACACTTTTTATGTACTAAATCACAATAAGCAGCTCCATTTGATGTTATGCATTTGGCAGTGCTAAAGTGTATTGTTAGTGGCACTTTAAGTCTATCTCATTCGAGGTTAGCAGGTTAGGTTTTCTGTCAGTTTTGGCACAGACTGACGCAAAACCTAATCTGCTAATGTCGAATTTGACATAAACTTACAATGTCACCAACAATACATTTCATTATTGCCAAACGTAAAATGAATCGTTGTTGCTACACTGTAATGGTTGCTATGGTAACGATGTTGATACGATACACAATTAGTAACATTTTTCTGAAAATTTCTCACCAGAAGGGTATTTATCGTTTTCTTCAAATATTTCCCATGTTAACTGATATAGTCTACTTTATTACAATAATACCGGGTCTAACAATTTCATTCTTGAACTCGTCTCTTCTACCATTTGTTTCTGTCAAAATTATTTCTCTATAAATTGTATATGTGAATAGAAAACAAGATAGAAGAAAAAGAATACGCTGCTGCTACATTTGAAAAAAGAATGCATTAATATCACGCATATGCTACAGCAAAGAGATAGAAAAATAAATCGTTTGGCGCAGTGACTATCTTTCGTTCAGTGCGGCTATTGAACATGTGGCGGAAAATTGTCGTATTACTTACAATACACGGAAATGTAAATGCTACAATTTAGTTGGCCGTTTTTCTGAAATTCAGAAAAATATGGGAAGCTGATTATTTTAGTGGCTACCACTAATTATAACAGGAAGTAAAATAAAATAAAACTAATATTGTTAGCGAAATACATTTTACTCAACCATGGTGATAGTTAATTATGTATTTACAATTTAATCCATATATATAATAGACTTGTCTGTCCGTCCGTCCGTCCGTCCGGCACGCTGTTTCAGCAGCCAAACCGTAAGAGATAGAGAAAAAAGTTATTAAAGTTATATGTTTGGAATGGTCATGTCAGGTCAGGAACCGAATTTCAGTCACGTGACACTTCCGGTTTTCGAGAAATCACGTGATTTCCGTCCGTGCGGGATGCTGGTCCTTCCGGGACGGTCTTTTTTGTTTTATTAAATGAGACATTTGTCTCACTGGACTGCTAGTAATTACTATTATAGATTGACTTCAAATGAAAGCCATGAAACTTACTTATACACGTATTATATACAACACGTTTTGCAAGACCTCAACAAAAAATAACAATTATACATGAGCACCACAATATGTGTCTTTGATAGATTGAACTTTTTTACATAATACAATATCAACATACCGATGACTGAAGGTGCTTATCAGGATATTTCTTTATGCATTCGATACAGTCAACTTTTGACATTGATTAGTATTTGTAGTATCAACTTTAAAGGTGAGACTGCAACAAATAATTAAAGTATTGATGTACTGGTTAGGTTTAAGCAAAGTCACTTTCGGCTTTGTAAACGTAAGTATTGTGAATTGCTTAAGTCAAATTATAATATGTCATTGATAGTCATAATTCTAGCAACTTGAAATGAACAGGGCATGGCACTGATTTACACCAAGAATTTGAAATCATGAATTCTACATATCAATAATAAACATTTGGTGATACTCTTTAAATATGTTTGAATTGGACTATTGTGTGTTAAGGAACTTTTAGTTACTCAGATAAGATTACAAGTTACCTAAATATTTTATTTAGAATAAATATGGGAATTTTGTTTAGAATGATCAAATTCCACTTATTTATTCACATAGTAGTAAAATGAAAAACCGGACCTCGGCAATTCAGACAAATTTTTATCAGAAGAGATATTTTAGAGCCGTAGAAGCGTTATTGTAAAAAAATTTTACTAACGAGCCATAAATAAAATGTGGAAAAAAAGTGATGTGTAGTTATAGCTTGTTAGGTTAGTTAGAGTAACAAACGACTTCCGGGATTGGACCGTGTCACGTCAGAGGCGAAACTCGACTGTCGAGTTTCGCCTATGACGTGGTTAACACGTTGAGTTACCGTGCTCTTCTGTCCCTTCCCTTTGCAAAGAGTTTCGCCTCTGGCGTGGTTAACACGTTGAGTTACCGTGCTCTTTTGCTGTTTTCCTCCTGATGAAGCCCCTTACGAAAGTGGGCGAAACGTTGAGTTCTTCGGTCTCAATCATGACACGGTCCAATCCCGGAAGTCGTTTGTTACTTAATGACAATGGCCGTGAAAGCCTCAAAAATCATCTAGGTTAGTTAGAGTCTTAAAATTGTATTTCAAAATACCCTTAATTGCATAAAAACAAAGTGTTCGATGTAATTGTTTCTAAATAAAACAATTTTGTTTTAGCTGCGAATTTTAGGTACGTGCCTACGCGATGATAGTAGTCAGCTGCAATTTTTGGACATATTTATTTAAGGTTCTTTCGCTTTTTTAACTACGTTTTTACGGTTCTGATCTAGCTTCTCTGATATAAATTAGACCGTGAATTCAGTTTCGGTTCAATGCCCAAAACCATTACCTGTTCTGTATGGTTAAATGTTGAGCACCAATATTCTTAAATGTAATTTTGAAGGGTAGTACCACAAAAGGTCAAAATGTTTTGAGACTTTTTTCGTTTACCTGCAAATTACTGCTTTCAAATTTTTCGAAACAAAAACTGCGTTAAATATTCCTCGAAATTTGCAATAACTTTTATGTAAACAAATAAATCATCTTAAAATGTTTTACCTTCACTGATATTCAACAATATAGGTATGTGACTTTGATTTTAGCATGTTTGACGGCACATTTTTCTAACTTCACTGTTTCTTAGAATTTTTAGAACAACGCCCAATTTGCAAACTTCACTATGATTTTTTCGCGAAATGTCAATCAAAGGAATTCATTAAACCCAATCACGATCGTGTGAAAACACTGTGACATTAACACCCGTATTCATAGTCGTTCGCCAGCGAATCGCCGGCGACTCGCCGGAGTTTCGTTATGAATAGTATGTTGGCGGCACTGTACGTCTATGTCAAATTCGAGGTGATCAGGTTAGGTTTTCAGTCAGTTTTGACAGAAACTGACACAAAATCTAACCTGCTAACCTCGAATTTGACATAGACGTACAGTGCCGCCAACATACTATTCATAACGAAACTCTGGCGAGTCGCCGGCGATCCGCTGGCGAACGACTATGAATACGGGCGTTAAGTGTTTCCAGGTACAGTGAGTTTTGATTGGCCTTTTGTGACAAATTCACCAAATTTATTGGTGTGTTTATTATGTGTTGAATAATCAATGTAATTCAAATTTCCTGTCTTCGCTCTTGAACATATCACCCGATATATTAAAATAAATATTTTACATACCTACCTACTTCCACTACCTATACTACTTACTACTCAAGATTAAAATGCCAAGAAGAAATTAGAATCATTTGTTCTCTAACCGGTAAAATGTGAGATTTACCAATGTCATTCGTTGTTGCGTCAGAGATTTAAAAAATAAGTATATTATTATACGAGTTTCATGAGAGAGCCCATTGTACAACGCGTGGGTTTGGGGCACGCCGAGCGCAGCGAGGAGTGCTGTAATGGAACAAATGCTACAATGCCTCTTATTAAACGAGTATAAATTCTATTTTATTCACTTTGAGTCGCTGATTTTATAGAAATGTTAAATTGCAGATACTAAAAATATTGTCAAGTGACCTTTGACAGTAGCCATCTATTGAACAAAGTATCATCAATTTCCTTGCTCTAACATTTGAATTAGTTTAAATTTGGTGCAAGCTTTTTAGTTCTTGTTCTGTTCAAATAGTGCCTTACCTAGAACAATAATTGTGTTTAATTAATTCGTTAAAATGTACCTTCAGTTTAATTTAGATTTGATTAGAATAAATTTAATAAATACAGTTCAGACATTATGGTCATGTATTCGACATTTGACATTTGTCGTGTTATGAGCATGTAAAAGCATATGTCACCAATCTTATAAAACAACTAGCTACCAAAAACAGTATTATAATGGACTCCATTCTAGCATTGTTTGCGGTGTTATAATAACCATCAAATTAGATAAAAATATTTGTCATTTCTTTATGAAACTTAGATTCAATTGAAATTACCCTAATAATGTGTGCGTTGCCATCTTTGAATTGATTTTTGCACTAGATGTCAGTGCCACCTTGTGCTATTTTGGGTTGGATTTGTAGTGTATTTCGGCGTCGATACTCAAATGTGGAAATAATTATTTTAATAAATTACCAGAGAAGCAAAGTTTCGTGTCAGAAAGCAAACATTTATAGAACAACAAAACTGTAATAGCTAATAGCAACAGTCTGAAATAGTATATCGATACTAGAAGAAGTAGTTGGCTATGGCTCTAGCCACGGTCTGCAAAATGCAGTTTACCTTTAAAATGTAAGCAACCACAATCTACATTTTGGAGTATTTAGTAGGCGGATGGCAAATATTTTTCACTCTCGTAACTTTTCTTTGGTAACTAAACAACGGAGAAATAAAAAACAATTGAATATAAATAAATACCTGAGCTTGACTTTAACTGAGGACGGAAGAGATGACAGAAACGTATTAGATAAACTAGTTAACGGTCAAGATATGACAAGGAAATTAAATTCTTTGCTGTAGAGTAAATAAACTACAACAGCAACAAAAATGTCAAATGTGCAAATCACTTATAGAACGCCATATATGAATTTGAAGTCTTGAAAATAAATAAAAAATGCTTATTGACGAAGATATTATTAGCATTTGTGGAAGACATTGTGTTAATCTGTTAATAGCTAAAACCATCAGGATTTACAGTACAGCCTTACACAGTGGGCAAATCTACTCAAGTCACAAACATACAAAATAATATGAGGAAACTAAAATTTTGGCAGTCACGAAAGAGCTAGAGGAAGTGAAAATTAGCTTAAATGGCAAAACAATAGAAGCAGTTGAAACCTCTAGATACTTGGGAGGAACCGTAAACAAAATAGTGCACTTTAGGAAAGAAATACATGGAAGGACAATAGGTGGAGCGAAACTTTTTACGCGTTAGTAAAAATAATATTATACAAAAAATCAGTGTAAAAAGCTAAAAAGTTGGCTGTGTACCGTGTTCAAACTTCAAATCTAAAAAATACAATTACTCAAAATGAAATACTTAAGAAATGTAGAAGCGGTAACAATTAGAGAATAGGGAATGGATATCAGGAATCGTCTGAACGTTTCTCCTATCACGAAAATAATAGCAATAAATCAATTCAGATGGCTAGGACACCTCAACAGAATGAAAGAATACAGACTCCGTGGAAAGCAATAGTGAGTAGGGGTAAACCAAAGAAAACTGGAAGAACAATATAAATGAAGTGTTGGAAGGTCAAATGTCTAAATGGAGATCAAGCAGAAAAGAGTGGAAGAACGTCGGTTGTGTGGCAAAATCATTCACGACGAATGTGGATACAGAAAAGTATGTGATCGCTTGTTCCACTTCCTCCTCCACACAAAAAACAAGATGTGCACGTGTGAACTGATTTGAAACGAATTAATTTTTTTGAGTTAATAATACTGTAAATAAAATCGTAGCTCCCTCATGCTTCGATTCTAATGATCCTTTTTGTATGTAGTTCGATATACTAGGGTCAGCTGCTGAGCGGTACCTTGGGGATTCTCGGGGGAGGCGAACACAATGACGGTCGTTTGAAGTCTCTAGCAACCCCGCAAGTGGAATTTTTCGGGGGTTTATCCCTTCTCCTGTTTATTTATAAACAGTTACATTGCATATTGTGCTTTCATATAATTAAGGGCACTCACACACGATCAAAGGCTATAACTAACCAAAACAAGCTAAAACAACATACAGCATCTTTGAACTCAAAATTACCTGGATACGCGAGTTTTCCGACAAATTCTGTTTGTATATTCAGGAGCTCCAAAGGCATCAGCTTTTGAACATAAGTGAGGGATTACGAAGCTTATGGTCATTAAAGTACTAGGAATCTTGAAGCTATACAAAATGGCAGGCAATAGAAGCACAAGCGATTCCCAACACTACTCAAGAAAAGAACAAACGATGCCCTCAGCTGCAAAATTGAGAGTGAGTCTTGTTTGGAACATAAAAGGTGTTATATGTATTGATTTTCTTACACAATAAAGAAGAATTAATGCCTCTTGTGAGTAATGCCAGCATACCGAACTGAACGGCGGACTTGGGCTTCCATGGTAATGCCCCATATCGTCATTTTGACTAAAAACACTCGATAAATTGAAATGGGACACACTTGCAAACCCCCTCTGCAGGTTAGATTTATTTTCAAGCGAATATCACCTTTATGAATCATTTAAAATGCATTAGCATGAATGAGATTTGAGTACGATAACAGGCCAATAATTTTGTGCAAAGGTGGCAAAGTAAAAATATTGGTATTATGGTGTTATAAAGTTTCGAAACAGACGGTGTAAATGCAAGTGAGAACAGTAAGTCGAACATTAGCAAGACGTGGCTGTTACCATCAATGAAAACACGAGACCCCACGAAAACGAATAGAGCACGCATTGCTGACAATGGTATGGACTGCATGATACATATTTTGGGACATTCTGTATAGAGGGTGTGACTAACTCGCTTGGGCAAACTTCTGGGATTGAATCTACTCGCTAAAATGAGAAAAACGGTTGCTCTGGCCAGAAATCAGCAAGGAAGATACAACTCCTTAACGTTGGTGAGAGATGAGCAGTTTTTCGCATATTAAATATGAACAACTTATGGCATCAATACGAAATTTCCTAATATGGTAGTAAAGTTTCGGTTCACTGGGACGTTCTCAGATTTAATACTCATGGAGGTAGTTACTCTTAATTTCTTAATAATTTTTAATTTCTTAATATTTATTACTATTGCAGCGTTTTTGGATTCTTCGACTATTACCTAAAATATGTTTTTTGCATAGTTTTGCTTGATTAACTCGGACTTCGCCCTCGTTGATCAAACTGCAAATTAATGATAAAAGTATGACTTTCAAAACTAGTTGTACAAATAACTATTTCATATAGAAAACCTAAATAACTACCCCTCTGCTTGCTACCCATGGTAACGTTCCTGTGAACCGAAACTCTACTAAAATACTTCATTATTATAGTTATTTATTGCAAAATACCATAAGTTGTTTACCTTGTAGAAGCGAAAGACGGGTCATCCCTTACCAATTTCATAGGGTTCCATTTTCGTAATGAAGCCTTTTCGATTTTCTTGTCATAGGAATTTTTTTTCTAATGTTGTCGACTACATTCAATCCCTGAAGTTTGGTCAAGGAATCAAGTTACACCCTGTATATTACATATAAATAGATACATATTCAAGTTAGAAAGAATTGTTGAATAATTAGAAGCTTAAAAATATGGTGAGGTAGTTAAACGTAGTCCTATTTATTAAACGACCTTAAATATCAGATAATTCTGTTCTGGTATTTATATACTTATACTATTTTTGAAATAACCCAGTAATATTTAAACTTGATACTTACAAAACGATAACGAATATGATGTGTACACCTGAAACAGAAAAAAATAATAAGAAGAAAAATATGAAATTAGACATAGTAGACGTACCTGAATAGCTAACAAAAGCAATATCGCACTTATTACTAACCGCATGATGCTTATTAAATAAGCTGAATCCTGAGGTTACTGCCTTTTTATACTAGGACACTGACCAACACGTGCGGGGAACTTTTTCCATAAAAAGATTCGCCCTCACAATTTTATCAATGAAAAACGCCTTAAATGATATAATTCTATTCATTGTTCGGGTACAATAAATATTGTACGCTTCGAAGTGCGTGGCAGTAATGATATTGCGAATTTAAGAAGCGAATAGCAAATAGCACTATTACATAAGGTACCTAACCACAACATTTGCAGGCTGTGTTTTAAAAAATGCGTTTTAAAGCCGTCTGTTTATCCACAAGAATAATCCTAGCTCCCTCTGACTCAATGTTGAGTAAATATTTTTGCGCACGATGCTTCCTATCTACGTGTTTAATCCATTACTGTTGTCTATTTTTATTACTGCTAACATTTTCGACGAAATGATTTTACGATTCTCAACATGTTTTACATCTTTCAAACTGGATTACATTATGAGAGGAAATTATCTCGATTCGCCGAATTATCCTATTATACGAGGAGGCGATAATGAAAGTAAAATTATGTTTACTTCTTAAAATTAGATGCAGAACCAATCTTTATTTCAGCAAGAGTACAGCATATAAAGTCATTAAGTTTTGGTCATATAAAATTGCATTACCAACACTTTCGCTATACCAACAAAACTGATATTTATCTCCGGCCTAGTTTATTAAAAACATGATTATGTTTAGTGGCACGTAATCTCTTAAAAGCTCTTAAAATATCAGCTCTATTTTCTTCACCAGGTAGATGAGCTAATCTTACGATTCAATAATTTACAATATCTTAATAAAGTGATAATGTGCGCCAATATGCTTAGAACCTCTATGATATATAGGATTTGAAGGCAACTATTGTGAACTTCGGTACATTCTCCAAATGTTTTATCGTAACAGGCGGCTTCTTCTAGATCTCTAATCCGTATAGCTATTGTCTTTCCAGCTTTCTCTTAGGTGTCCCTTTTTTCGTTTTTTCTGTGGATTCTACCTTTCAGTCCATTTTGTGTCATCCATCTGGTTAACATGTCGAAACCACATCAATGGCAACTGTAAATCTTACACCTCGCCCAATGACTTCTTTATCCATTTCCAAAAGTACCCTAATTGTTTCGTGGTGTACCCTATCTAAGCTGGTCTTTCGGCAGCTTCTTCTTAGAAAGTCAATCTCAATAGTCAGTAATTTACTTCCACTCATTCTGTTGACATTCCATTCTTCTGCTCCATGTATAATTATTTACACTTTGGATAATAGTCGCGTAAATTATTTTGGAAGCTCTTGTCCAAGAAGTGTGAACTTATCGATTTTATTGAGTTTCTACTTTTATTAAGTCTCTATTATCTCCTCATTTCTACTAACATATTATTTGTTCAATATTACTCCCAGATATGTATATCTATCCACTCCATTAATGTGTCCGCTTTTTAAAGGTAAGCTCCAACAACCACGTATTTACATTTTTTCTGGTTTAATTTTAATCCAGCCCGATTTCTTGTTGCTTTCTTGCCATATAACTTAAGTTATTTGTGTTTTCTTCAATGACGATCTAATCATCCGCAATATACCATGAGATAAAAAAATGATTCTGAGCAGGCCATGATATGTGTTATACGTTTGGCAGTACTGAAGTGTATTGTCAGTCCATGTCAAATTCGAGATTTGCAGGTTAAGTTTTTTTTATCTCATCGTATAAATCATATACTATGTCTTCTTCCACACCGAGTCTAATTTTTTTTACTTATTTTGCCATCCTTATACGGTCCCTGACAAATCTTAAACAGACTGGGGGCAATATCTTGCCGAAAACCTTTATCAACTACGATTTCTTCTGGCAATATTTTCTGTATTTT
The DNA here is from genome assembly GCA_940337035.1 of Agriotes lineatus. NCBI lineage: Eukaryota > Metazoa > Arthropoda > Insecta > Coleoptera > Elateridae > Agriotes > Agriotes lineatus. The sequence continues at coordinate 247,214,120 of OW679194.1, forward strand.
TATTTTTGTTCTGATATATGTTCCTATTCGTGGTTAACCAGCAATGGATTTATTTCCAAGTTCCGAGTTTTCCTATAATTTTTATTTAGGAATATCACCATAAGTCCTTTCCAGATTGATCAATGCAAGATGAGTTTCTTTGTCTGTTTGTAACCGTTTTTTAAACAATCATTTAGGGTCATATTATCAATTATTGTATTCTGAAACCAGATTTTGACGTTGTTTATGCAACGCATCTGTTTTTTACATATTTTGAAATATTTTAGAGAACAACCTACCAATGGTACATACAACTGCATAGTTATTAGGGCCATGTTTGTGCCTTTCTTATAAAAGATTGTTAGTTCTGTTTAATTCTTTGGTCAAATCTTCCAGAAAGTTTACTCATGTAAAGTCGGGTGCAGTTGCAGGCGGCCAGCTCACTCGAAGAAGGCGTTACAGGTCTTTGAAGTATTAACCGGTAGAACAGAATAGAGTTAAATGCCCAGCGCGCCAACGAATTTTTGTCAAATAACGGCAAGTGTACCCAGGTGTTTAAACAAGAATTCGTAGTCAAATAGCTTATACACAAATGCAATTCCTGCAAGAGAGGCTTTAAATAATGCAGGTAGCCGTAACTAAATTAAACCTTCATAGCTGGCATAATCACAGTGTAATCAGATAATCACAGTAAAAATCACAATATTATCATAATCAGAAATTCAGAATCGTAGGTTGCCACAAGTTAACAGCTATGATTAACAATTTATAAATATAAGGTACCTCAAGCAAAAACTTACAACGAATACTTACAGGTTCACAAATTTCACACATTAAAAATCAACGGACAGACAAAATTACAGCAATTGTTATTTCCTTAGTTACTTGGTTTTGAAGGAAACGCTATATGTGGTGACTTCTCAAGGTCACGTTGCTGATCCGGGATTCAAAAACGTTTGGTACAATCTCATGCGACAGAAAGCTGGTGCCAGGGGAAATTCCAACAAGAGGGGAGGACTGAGACCTGGAGATAGGCTTTCGTGTCGGGTGCTACCTGCGCTCTCAAAACTTACGCAGCAGGGGTTAAAGTGGCCACAACGATCCTAATACAGCCCTATACAACCTTCTGCATCCCTCACGTGGAAGAAGTTGCCACTTCTGCAATTAATGTCGGCCCCCCTGTATTGACTGCTATAAACGGAAAAAAGATCCACGATAGCATACAAATGACATTAAATGCAGTTCTAAGCGAACTTCCTACGTACCCTGAGAAATTCCAAATAACGTGCGATTAAACACTTGGCAGCGTTAACTCCGCCGTAAAATGGCATGGAACTAAAGTACCCTCATAACTGCTTCAAAAATTCGAACCACTCCAAAAATCGTAGGCAAACATTACTGAAACAAAACTAACAGCAGTCCAAGAATTCTCCAAAACTTAACTAACGCTAAAACAGTCAGAAAAGGACGCTCCGGAAATAAAATCGAGTTTATAAAACTTTGCACTGCAAGGTACAAGAGAGTAGGCGTAGGCCAGCACGCGAAATACGAACTGAGTAACGTAGGCATCAGAATCGAATACTTTCGCCATAAAATCGTAACAAGATGTCCATTATTCTGAAGACTGAGGTTTGCCATTAATATATCTTCTGGAAAGGCTTCAACATTCTGTTTAATTAACAGCGACCAACACCAGGCGGAGCGATGCATCGGTTGAATTATTTTTGGTCATATCAATATGCGACATCTAATAAAGGTTTGAATTTAAGGGCTACAGCGTTTCTTGTAAGCAACAGACGTCATCCTCATGCAAACGGCATGAAAAATAGGCTAAAGCTTGCGATGAAGGATTAGGGGTTGAGCTTACCTGGTGCCGAAAGTTGTACTTGCTATTTTGCTGCTGGTAAATATCAGCTTTGTTTGGTTCACTTGCCGAGAAGGGTCGGGGTTCCAGCTACGCTAAAAAATAAAACTAAGGGAGAGGGCGCCAGGTCTTCGACGTCGATAAATGCTTGGGTCGGGCATCCCCAAGGTATGGAATAAGTCCAGCCAACCAAATAGGAAAAACCAATAACTTGTATCAACGTTTATTTAGTAATTGCTGCTATAGTGCAAACGGCGACATATTCTAGGCAAGTACATCGACACAGAAATACAATAATAAATACACATAAAGGGAGGCTAACCAAATACGTTAAAATAGGACAATGGGCGCTGCATAAGCAATTATAGGTACACGTACCGCATACGTTCCGCAAAAACATTAGGCAAGGTAAACGTGATAAAATAAATTACTCAAACGCCTGTACAAAGTAGGCACCACAAATTTGCATGCACCCTGTGAGTCAGAGCGCGGCAAGATGGAGAAATGCAACCGATTGGCTAACTTTAGCCAAGAGTGTTAGCTCGAACTGGCATTAAGACGTTATGCAAAATTTCTAAGGAGCGAAAACACTTTACGATAGTATTACCATACGGAATCGATGGGGATTTCTATTGTAAACTCATCATTCTGTTTGAGATTGTTAAAAACAAAGCGGCTTGAATATGCTCCTAAAAAGGCTAACTTAGAAATTGTAAAATCACTTTACGGATACCATTGCCGCAGGGCGGTTCACGAGACACAACCTAGCGTTTGCTTTAATACACAATACGTGATAGCAAACATAAAATTTAACCTCGAAATGGAGGAGACCGGACTCGTGCGAAACAGGTCCCAGTGAAACCAATTTATTTTCGATTTAGTAAAATTCAGTATTTTCACCAAAAAAGGAACGCTTAGCGGTTAGGCAACTGATGCTACGAGTATGTCGAATTTAAGGCTCCAGCGGCCTACAGTGATCTGCTTAAATACAGTTTACTATGCAATCTGCAATTCTTTCCGCCGAGGGCATTACTTGTCGCTAGGTGGCGATGCAGTTTGTCGTCGTTTCCAAGTTCCCAAAAATGTCAGGGAAGTGTTAATTACTGTTCCTTTGTAAGCTAGCTCTCTAGCAAAGCAGTTAGCACGCGTGATGCCGGCAACCCAGGATCGACATTAAAATAATTAAGGTGAGCCGAAGTAACTATAAACAGTAACTTTCAGTAAACTGCAAGCACAACTAATGCAGCCGGCCCTTAATTTAATCTATAAATACATAAAGTGAGAAGATCGGTATAACATGCCCTAATAATACCTATGCAAAAAATTCGCCAGTACACGTATACACCCAATCTAATTATTCCGTGAATTCAATAGACGGCAAGCACAAATAATACAGCTAGCCCTAAATTTAATCTAAAAATTACATGCGGTAGGACGAATGCCCTAATATTATCATGGCGAGCACACGTACAGACACATGTGTTCCTTGCAGTGTTCGCACCTGGGGGATACGAGGGGCAGAGGACGCCGCGCCGGCTTCTAGCGGCGGTTCAAGCAATGCAAGTGGCCTTACTCTGAAGATAGTAGGGCAGCGTGAGGGCTGCAGGTATGCGATGGGCAAATTATAATTCCCTTGCGAAATTCAGGGGGGGTAAATTGCAAGATCCAATTGTAATTTGTTAATTCCAGGAGCAAATGGCTGAATCCCAGCAAAATTGGCTATTGGATCCCAGCGAACATTGGCTAAAACCTACAAAATTCCCAGATAAGCCCCCGATAATGAGGCAGGAGCTATAGTCAACTCACCTAATGTTAAAAGGTAGCCAGAGGTTTATATGCAAGAGGTAACGTTGGCCCCACATAAATCCGCAGTGGCGAAAGCCGTAAGAATACTAACAAAACCAATAACTTCAAACGTCTAAAAAAAGCATTTGTACTTCCAGGACCTCCACATAACAAAAGAAGTTTAGCAAACCAATTGGCCCTTAATTGAAGCACAAACCCGTGAGGCACAACTCAGGTTACACAGGGTATCAAACTCTCCAAAATTTTAGAAAAGGAGCCTTAGAAAAAACTCCTGAAAAATTGGACTGTACCCATGAGAGGGGTAGCGGGTAAACCCTCCTCTACAAACCCAGTGGAGGATAGGTTTACTTCAGGTAAACGGCCCTGCCCACGCGAGCCGTGGTTCTCTCCTGCCTCCTATAACCTAAGAAGGAACCACGTCCCAACCTAAATCCTACCCACTTCTGAATATGTCCCTCCTACTATCCGTAAACCCTCTACCAACCCGCAATGGCCAGCGTGGTAGAGTATCGGCTAACAACCCCCAGCACACTTAATGAAAAATGTCGATTCCTAAAAAATTTCTCCAGGTGGGTCGAGCAAAAGGCTCGGAATCCCACACTGATGAAAAAACTTCAGTCTGCTCCAAGGAATATTGGGGGAGCAAGAAGTCGAAATCGTTAAGAAGTAACAGAATAAAACGCAGGCGCCGTACCGAACTGAACATTTGCACATTGAATTGTAGATCACTCCGCTCAGAAGACAGTAATACAACTAGAAGAAGAATTACAGAATGTTAAATGGGACTTTCTGGGACTACGTAAGCGAAGTAAAAAGAAAAGAAGCAGAACATTGACATTTAAGACTGGAAATGTGTTTTATTACAAAGGAGAAAACGAAGAAAATGAGAACAGGAATGGAGTGGGTATCTTAGTGCACCAAAGGCTAGTTCAATATATTCGCTCTACTGTTGCTATTTCATCATATATATTATATATATATATATATATTTCTAATCAAACAGCGACAGGTGTCAGACAAATTGTTAGAACCGCGCATGCGCGGAGCGCAAGGCGTCCAAATATTACGAGGGACGTTCAAAATGGAATTGACCAATTAGCTTGTACAATGCAATCTAACATAAGACTAGTCAAAAAACGACGACAAGGGCTATCCTCTGAAGGTTCTAAAAGGTGGAAACTACAAAAAGAGTCCTAATTGAGCACCCAAAGTTGTAAGTCCACCATGGGAAAAAAGACAAATGAGAAAAAATGGGGGAGAAAAGACCCTAATTAGATCTAAATATAACTAAATTTATTGTGGGACCGTATTGAGTTTATTAAAAATTTTATTATTAAAGAATTAGTAATAGAAATGGGGCAGTAAAAAGACATTGAAGACATTATTAATAGTTTGGATAATAAGGAAAGGAATAATTATCGCTCCTTAGTAGCTTTCCACATTACAGATTTCCTTAAAAATCATAAAAATACAAATAATCCTTTATCTTCTATTGAAAAGAAATGCAACATCTTTCTTAAAAATAATCCAAATGTTGTAATTTTACCATCAGACAAGGGCAATGTCACTGTAGCCTTAGAGCGTGATGATTACATCTCCAAAATGCAGACCCTTTTGCAAGATAACCAGGTTTATCAACCCTTAAAAAAGGATCCCACAACGTCTATTGAGACTAGGAATAATAAGTTAATCAGAGATTTGCATAATAATAATTACATAGATAACCCCACATATAAACGCTTAATTTGTCATAATTCGGTTTCTCCTAAATTGTATGGTTTACCCAAAATACACAAACCCGACACACCTTGTAGACCCATTGTGTCCTCGACACAATCTCCAGATAGAAAACTGTCCAAATATCTGGCAGAGATCTTAGGGCAAGCCTTTAATGAATATAATAGTTTTCGTATCAAAGATAGTTTCGCCTTCAGCGAAAAAATTAATAATTTTCAATTACCACCTGATTATGAGATTATTTCACTAGATGTGGTCTCTCTTTTTACCAATATCCCTGTAGATTTGGTTATACAGGTTGTTGAAACCAATTGGAACTTAATAGAACCACTAACTAGTATACCCAAATCACAGTTTATTAACCTTCTCAAATTCATCTTTGACTCAACATATTTTTCCTTCAATAATAATTTTTATAAACAAATCTTTGGATCCCCAATGGGCTCAACTCTTTCCCCCATTTTGGCCGAAATCATAGTCAATACCATCATAAAGGAAAGCATCCCCAAGCTGGCTTTTCAATTTCCGTTTCTTTACCAGTATGTTGATGATCTGGTTTGTGCAGTACCGGTCGACGACGTTGCCAATGTGCTGAGTGTTTTCAATGGTTTCAACCCTCACATCCAATTCACAGTGGAAAGAGAAAAGGATAGGTCTGTCCCTTTCTGGACACCCTGGTCATCAGAACGGATTCCAACACTATTAAACTGGATTGGTATGTTAAACCAACCAGTTCTGGCCGTTATCTGAATTTCCATTCTATACACAACATTCGACATAAGTTGAATGTAGTGAAAGGGCTCAAGCACAGAATCTTAACGATCTCGCATCCGGATTTTCACGCAGTTAATCTCAATAAATTAGTGAATACTCTCAAATTAAATAATTATCCTATTTCTTTATTAAATTCTATCTTATACTCCACCCCCAAGGGCAGGATCATTCCACCAGAAAATTCTGATAATAATATAAATGATAAACCTCCACTTTACAAAAGTCTTATTTACGTCCAAGGACTTTCTCATATAATTAAACAGGTTTTTCGTAAGTTCGATCATATTATCATTGCGGACAAACACCATCATATCATAAAAGATTGTTTCTCAAAATTAAAGGATAAAACTCCAGCTCTCCTAACCCCTAATGCCGTCTATCAGATAAACTGTAGTGGTTGTCCTTCTACGTATATTGGTCAAACTTCTCAGAGGTTGAAATCAAGAATTATTCAGCATAAAAGCGACTCTCGTCTTAAACCCAAAGCCTGCGCTCTTGCTGGACATGTCAACAGCACTGGTCATTGTATGGATTTTGAAAATACAAAAATTATTACTATTGAACCAAATTCTAGTCACCGCACTTTCATCGAAATGTGCCACATTTTTGGTACAAATAATACCTTAAATTCAAATACTGACATTGATCATCTTAGTGTCTCATACCACCTTTTGTTAGCCATGTCCAACAACGATTTCTCCTTAGAATTTCTCCAACCGAGAAAGCCCAATGGGTAGCTACTTTTATCTTATAATATTTTCTTTTTACTGCCCCATTTCTATTACTAATTCTTTAATAATAATTTTTAATAAACTCAATACGGTCCCACAATAAATTTAGTTATATTTAGATCTAATTAGGGTCTTTTCTCCCCCATTTTTTCTCATTTGTCTTTTTTCCCATGGTGGACTTACAACTTTGGGTGCTCAATTAGGACTTTTTTTGTAGTTTCCACCTTTTAGAACCTTCAGAGGATAGCCCTTGTCGTCGTTTTTTGACTAGTCTTATGTTAGATTGCATTGTACAAGCTAATTGGTCAATTCCATTTTGAACGTCCCTCGTAATATTTGGACGCCTTGCGCTCCGCGCATATATATATATATATATATATACATCTTAGTATCTTTTCTGCGTCTTTACATTTTGCAAGGTTTCTGCGTCCGTCAATGTATATCTAAATATTTTGTAGCCTATCTATAAACCGGGCCTTTCTGCATCCGAAACTACAATGTATATTGTAAAATTATGCTTATTTACGTAGTTATTAAGAAATTTACATCGTGCTACCTTTGTGCGTCTTTATAGCTTACTATTGTATGTGCGTCCGGTGTATATATCGAAAAACCGTATATACCACTATTCTTTGCGCGTCCGAAAGCATATTGTTCTCCATGTTGCCTACTTTTCGGCGTCTGACAGCGTTGCCGCGTATAAGCCTCGCAAAATGCACTTCGAATTTGTGAAAGAGTGAGATGGAAGGTTCATAGTGAGCATGGCGAATGTTATAATTTATCATTTTATGGACATTTTTCTCGATTGGGTTTACCGTTGAAGTTAGGATTATTAATGCTTATCTAACGCAAAAGAAGTTTTCATCACAACTAAACGTCGTTTCGGCCTCTTTATTAGGTAAGAAAATCAGGTAAATGACGCAGATTTGAATAATCATATTGATTTACCCACCTTTGTTGTAATTTTAGGTTAACCATGTTTTACGTTTAGCATGATGAGTTTACGCTAGAAGCATATTTTTGATCTGGAGAACGTCATAACGATGGTGGTTGGCAGTATTCCACCATATACTGTTTTAATCAGTATCTCAACGATGTCTTCTGCTACGAAATCGTTACCCAGCACGTTCATCGGTTCGTTCAATGATTCCATGAAACGGGCAGCATTAAAGGAAAGGCCTCAGGTAAACGATCTATGCTTACAGAGGATACTGGAGAGAATATTCTAAAGCGTATGGATACAAATCGCCACAAACAAATTTAACTAGTCTTTAACCAAAACTTTCTAACCTAAAATTTTACATTTTTAGCTAATTCTATCTATTTTACAGGATTTTGAACTTCAACAACACATTTTATTTACAACATACCATTCAGGCAACCTTCCCACCTGAATACATTTCAACTTTCATCTCTATTAAAGAAGATTCCGTCAGTTCCGATTTACAAAGATCGACCAACATCGTCATTCACCGCACCTCTTGTTAATAGTGAAATTTAACCATTTTATTTAATTTTTAAGCTTTGAGAGAGTGTTTACTAACAAAATACATTCTGTTTAATTTCATGACAATACGTTTATTAGTTTATTGTTTTTCTTTTATCATTAGTACATGTAATTAAAATGTTGGAATTATTTCAGAAAGTTGTGTTAGATAAGAACGTATTATTTATCCCTGTTAAATTGTATTTCTAATTATTTTTTCCGTCTTAACACTTGTGAAATAACTATTACAATATTATAATCTGCATAAACCATAGAATTTAATTTATTTATTTTAAACTTAAGGTTATAATAAACAAAGTTACTAAATGCCGTTTTAGAAATTATTAACTTAGAAATACCTTTGTTTTCTGCAAGTGCATTTAGATATTGAGCATAGGTGGGTTCGCGTAGTGCGGCCCCCTCAATTTTGAGAATGTTACATTAAAAAATTAGAAATAATTCAAATTCAAGTAAAACATGAGTTTTATGCCAAAAATTGCGATATTGAGCACAGGTGGGTTCGTGTAGTGCAGCCCCCCCCCAATTTTGAGAATTTTGCATTAAAAAATTAGAAATTATTCAAAATCAACTAAAACGTGAGTTTTATGCCAAAACTTTCTATATTGAACATAGGTGGGTTCGCAAGTAATTCTAATCTCCGCTAAGACCTCAGCTGTAAACAACTTGTTCGTACTTTTAAAGTCTTACTTTTAGTTTTGGATACATAAATTACTATTATATGTTTCAATGAACCAATAATATTAATTTAATCAATTTAATCAATTTATTGAAATTAATAAACTTAAGAAGTGCAGGTTTTATTTTTATTTTAACTTTGTTTACATTAGTTTACAGAGTAAGTGTTTACACAAGCATGTATAACATTTTGGTATGTTGGGTTAAATTTAACATGGGGTAGGTATTATAATAATAACTAGTAAGTAAAACAATAGTGATCAAACAATATAGCAAAGTAAGCAATATAATTATATAAAAAGTAACAACTAATAATAAAAACTAAGTTTTAATGCAATAATAGTAATAATAATAATAACGTCCCATCTTCATGTCCATTGAAAAACAATTCCACCCACTATTTATTATATTTACGAGATAACCTGCAACATACTAAATATTTAATAAAAAAATGCATTAATGTAAAAATGTAAAATTGTATTTGCTGTGTGGCATCACTAATTTGAATCATCATCGTGTAAGAATTTTTTTGTGTATTGGTTCTGAATAAATACTTTAATTTTCAGCCATGGTTTATTTTGTAACAGGTCCGGGTGTTGTTGTATCAAGCTGTCACATTCGCCTCGTTTGGGTGGTTTTTTACGTTTAATGTGCTCCTTAAAGAATGCTAACACCACTTTCTTTTGATCTTTTGTCCATGGGATAAGTTGTCGTTTCTTCTTCATATTACCGTTGTTGGATTGTTGTATGCTCGCTTCTTCTATTGTTGCATTCTGAGCTTCCAAGACGTCATCACAAATATCTAATGAACTTCCTGAATTACAAGGCATGTTTTGTATAACATCAGTTACATTGTCAGAGTTCCCCTGAATTTCTTCATCCATGTTAAGGTCTATTTCCTCTAAAGTCTTCCCTTTGTATTTCGCCGCATCCCCGCTTTCCATTAGCATCAACAGTTTGGCAATTTTTGCGGTCTGAAACACATCGTCCGGCAATCGATACACCTTATTGTGAACATCTACAGTGTGTCCCATAAACGTAGCCAGTTGCTCTATGTCGTTACTAGTCATATTAAATAATTGAGATAAAGTGGCTAGGTGTTTACGTAATTTAGTAGAAGTTAATGCTTCAGGATGTTTTGCTCCGCACAGACGTGTATGTTTTTGTAGCACTTTGTACCCTGTAATGGGTTGGTCCGATTTTGGATTTGCAAATAAAAATAAATTAGTTTGCCGCACACAGTGTGGTCGTGCTTGTATTAAAAGCTGCACATTATCTTGCATATCTTTGCTGAACAAAACAGGCACTCCTCTTCCCCGTTTTCCTCTGGTTACGACTCTCTTAAAACGTTTTAATAATATTTTTTCGGTGGGTGTAACTGCTTCTGCAAATTCTTCGTAATTTTGGGCCTTGTTGTCTTCTGACAACGTGTAAGTAGTAAGCTTCATCCGTTGCAATTCGCCGACTCTTTTTCGATTTAAGAGAAGTAATCGACAAAAAACAGTCTCTAGTAATAAATTAAATTTTTTTATATCTTTCATGTTTTCTTTAAGCTTTTGTTCAGCTTGATTTCCTGTATCAATAAGATACTGCCTAAATAATTTTAAATCAGTTGCTAAAGGTATCAGAGCTATTTTATTCCACGTTTTTGTATTAAGGTCGTTTCCAGCTTGACTTGAAATTTCGTGTTTCCAAGTAGTTTCTAACAAACGCACAAACAACGTTAAGTTGGCTTCAGCTTCTGCAGCAGATATGTTGTTAGCAATATATTTTCTTTTAACAACTTTTAATATTGCTATATCGCAGCAGTCTTTTAAACTTTTACTAGTGTTCATTGCAAAAGTAGGTGACCCATATATGTCTTTTAGACTATCGTATTTGGCAATCACTTTTACAGCATTAACCACTACGTCAAAATACTGTGGCTGAAGAAGATTTAAAAGATTGTTAATTTTTGGGTTTATATTTTGCGCCTCCATCAACACCTTTGCCAATTCTCTCATTTTTCTGGAACATACGTGAATATGGTGTTGCTCCCTGTGAGTTTTTAAAAACCTAGCACCGAAGGCACAAATCAGCAAATCTTTTTTTGCTGTTAAAGATACTTGATCAGCCATCATTCGAGGAAATACTTTTAATTTTAAATCGGAGTCAAAATTTAATTTTGGCAGTAAAAGGGTTTGTCCCTCGCCAAGGGTTGTGCGAGTGTCTGCGTTTTTATTCTCTGGGCAAATCTTTTTGTGTTTCCACAATAACTTTCTTGAGTACAGTCCGAAACAAAATGTGCAAGGAACATAGTTACTTTCGCAATTTTTTAAAGCACTTGTATGAACAGGTTTAAATAAAGATTGTGAGTTTTTTAAAAAATTTCCTTTTTTTCGCAGTGTTGCAATTAGCCGTTTTCTCTCAATTAATTTCGGTGGCAAAAGACTTATTTTTATGACGTCAGATTCTTGGGAATGGTTGCGCAGAATGTGCCTTCCAAAATTTTTCACATCGTTTTCGCAAAAAAAACAGTAATCTGGTTTACGAAGAGAAGTTTTACCATGTGACACTAAATTTTGACGTCCTGGCAAAGTTTCAATTTCAGTTTCGATATTTTGAGGAATAGTTTCATCTGAAGAAGTTGGCTCCTGCATATAAAGCAAATTTCATTCTGTTAGAATTGTACAAGATAATTGATATTAATATACAATATCCCGAAATTGAGGCAAATTACTGAAAATGTTTTCGCGCTATCATACAAGTATTTGTTGCAACGGAAACTGGCTAAGCGCAAAGCTCGTGGTCAGTTTTCAAGGGGCCACAAACACGCAAAGAACAAATTTCCCTGACTATTTTGAATTCCCCGACTTTTCCAGGTTTTCCAAGTCGCTGGGAATCCTGTCAATGGATTAATGTATTTTATCTACTCCAGTGGGATAAGTAACGCATTACGTCACTCATTTGACACTATTTCAGTTAGGTAATGAAGCTCATTACACCACTCACCTATGTAATGGTTTCATTACGCAACTCAGTTGCGTAATGACTTCATTACGTACCTGAAATAGTGTCAAATGAATGACATAATGACATTTGCCTACTAAAATATTTTTGAAATGACAGAGATGACATTTCTCTTAATGCACTTTTCTCAATTTTAGGCAGTCATAGATAAAATTTTGTACAATACATGTGTGATAATGCATCATTAATATACTTGTGTGCTTACATAACTCGTGCTACGCACTCGTTTGTAACTTACACACACGTATATTAATGATGCTGTTATCCCACTTGTATAGTAAATAACTATTAACATTGCCTGTATTTGAAAGTAGGTATGTATGCTGTACATAATTATGTACCTACTACAGTGTGAAACAAAAGTACCTACAGAACACATTCAACGTACCATAGAATCGGTTTTCGATAAGAATTTTGAACACTTCAAAATTATTTAAATTATAGTGCTTATTTAAGTCAGTTCAAAGTTTATTTGGGTCAGTCATTTTTTCCCGTAAAAGTGTTAGAAAAGTAACTTGTGTACCTACCTCATAATAGAGCGGAGATACTTCACTAACAGAAGATAACTCTCTTTTCTGACTAGAACTCTGAAACAATTCATACCGCAATATAAACATAATTAACTTGTTATTATTAACTGAGAAGCAAGAAAATGGAGATATATTTTAGAAGGACGAGATATATATCATTTAACTCAGCTTGCAGAGTACATTCCAAAAATATATAGAAACCGGAAATCGGATTTCTTTTCCGAGGTCGACTTCCGGTCAACTTTTTTTTAATTTTTAACTTTTTCCTTTATAGCTCCTGCAGTTTTTGAGATATTTAGCTCAAATTTGGAATACAGGTTACGCTGCAGGGCTTACATTATTGAGCATATCAAATGGTTGTGAGAATCTACAGGGAGATATTTTTCAGGGGTCATGCTTTCTTTTCTCCCCCTGAACTTTTTTGCGGTGCGCCGCTGTTAGATTCTAAAATACAAATTCAGTTTTCTGTGTTGTTTAGAATCTTTTTGTTCTCTTGCAGTTTTTTCGTATCTGCAACCGTTATCGAGAAAAAAAAGTATAAAAACGATTTTCTGTAATTTGCTAGACGAAATTTAAATTTTTAAAATGGTTTTAAACGTTAATTATGTGCTAATAAGTACACGGTAACAATTTATAGATTAGTTCAGGCACATCAGTTTTGAGTCATTATAATTTTTACCGCTACAATAACTTTACAACACGTACGAGGGCTGTTCAACATGTTATCTACTTGAAATAAAAATGAATTTAATGAAATTAAATATTTTTTGCCACTTGTAAATATTATCTACACATTTCAGTTTGACATTAACATCTGATCTGTAAAATAGCGATGTGTCGATCCGGTCGGATTCGATACAAAGGATCGAATCCGGGGCAGGATCGATTTGGTTCGAATCCAAGTTTCGGTCCGGATTCGTTCCGAGGAACGAAAAGGTCGCGAGGCGTCAATTCTCGCGGACATTCATTCCTTTGGCATTCCGTTATTCAATCAATTTCAATACAGAATACAGTACAATGTGTTGATGGGCAACATAAATGATGATGGTGTTCGTTTTAGAGGCTCGACGTCCACAGGCGACACATGATACGGCCGAAGTTGCATGCTTTTTTATCAGTTATCAGTGATTTATGGCTTTTGGCGGCTTTGTATGTGCCCAATTGATGTTTGAGACATATAAACATACTGAATTACCGACTGCGTGACCACTCACCAAAACAAAGATACGCGCGTTGTTCGTTCCCGGTCCGGAATGACCGAGACCCCGGGTGTCTGAAATGCACATTCAATTTTGATGTCGATCCGAGTCCGCAAAAGTATCAAAACTTCCCATCACTACTGTAAAATCCTAAAATAATACTTACCGATACTGTCGGATTCTGAATTACTGAACTACGGTTTTCTGATAAAAATTCATTCGGGGGGGTAAGCGATCTTGCTGGGTATTCTAATTCAGCTTCCACCTGAATATAGACATTTCATTATTATTAATTTACATAAAAATTAAAATAATTGAAGTACCTACCTCACGTTCAATGTCTACATCTGATAAAAATTCATTCGGGGGGGGGGGGGGGGGGTAAGCGATCTTGCTGGGTATTCTAATTCAGCTTCCATCTGAATATAGCCATTTCATTATTATTAATTTATATGAAAATTAAAATAATTAAAGTACCTACCTCACGTTCAATGTCTACATTTGGATAAAATGTGGGGTCGTCATCATCCGAGTCCGATGAAAATATAACACTGTCATCCGATTCATCCAGTTCTAAAAATATAGGAAACTCTACAAATCTATATAGGTAATTGAACTGTATTAAATAAATTTGCGTCGTTTAAAAAAATGTACGTTTATAAAATATAAAACTGTAATGTTAAAAGGTTTCCGAAAAATTAGGTTATGTAGGTAGGAGCTACTACTAATACAAACACGCCCGGCACTTGGAAGTTTTCAACGAACGCTATGCTGTTTCGTACTAAATTGGGAACAGTAGTGTAGCATGGTTTACGGTGTTGCCAAATCACAGGACGCCTAATCATCGTTGAAGTGTACCACCAACATACAGTATCGATATACACAAAACGATAATTGCGCCGCCACACGTTAGTTTCCTGAATTACATTTGAATATTATAATACATAATGCAACCCTTTCTGCGTCCATGTTGATGTCTCTTTTCAACCGAACCAAATACAATATTGCTTTCTGCATCAGTGATTCCTAAGCTCTCTTTCTTACATGTTAAAAATCCTGACGTCAGCAAAGCTAACAATTACCAATCGATTGAAAAGCAGGGGATTACCTTTCTGCGTCCGTATACAGACGCAGAAAGGTGGTGGACGCAGAAAGATATGTAAATTTACAATGTACGGACGCAGAATGGGTTGCAGGTTAGAAATATATATATATATATATATATATATATATATATATATATATATATATATATATATCACCATTAAAATATCAACACACCCTGATCATGAAATAGAGCAACTTTACGAAGATTTGGACAAGGCAATAAATGAAAATAAAACATTACAATTACACACTGATACTGAAGTTAGGAAAGCTTGAGAGGCGAGACATGCACTGGAACATATGGCACAGGAACTCGTAATGACAGAGGCCAAACACTAGTAAATTTTCTTGAAGAACGACAGTTAAAAGTAATGAATACCTTTTTTTAACAAAAAGAGGACAGGAAATGGACATGGCAGAGCCCTAATGGTAACACTAGAAACGAAATTGATTTTATAATTTCAGACTGCAAGTGCACAATTCTAGATGTAACGGTTCTCAACCGTATTAACATTAGTGACCACAGAATGGTACGATCCAGAGTAATACTGAACACAAAACGAGATAGGCAAAAGTTAATAGTAAGTGGAGTGAAACGAGTAGACATAAAAAAAATTTGGAGTAAAGAAGAAACATACAGAAATACTTTGGAGGAAAACTTCGTTAACAACCCAATTAATGAAACGACAAACATCGACAAATTGTACGATTACATTATACATAATTAAAATTATATTTGTTAATAACAGCTGTTTGTTAGGTGTATATATATAGTTCAGGAAAATTAGTCAGCTAATTATTTTCTTATACTAATATTGTTGACGTTTCGTCAGCTCAGCTGACTTCCTCAGAAGATACACAACACTTTGAAATACAATATAGGTACTTATGTAATGTCGATTGCAATTTTGATATAGTGAGTTTACTAAAATGTTCTAGGTTAATAATTCTTACAATATAGTTTGTAAAGAATATTTAAAAATGATCTACGAATCATTTTTAAATATTCTTTACAAACTATATATCTACGAAATCATTTTTAAATATTCTTTACAAACTATATTGTAAGAATTATTAACCTAGAACATTTTATAAACTCACTATATCAAAATTGCAATCGACATTACATAAGTACCTATATTGTATTTCAAAGTGTTGTGTATCTTCTGAGGAAGTCAGCTGAGCTGACGAGACGTCAACAATATTAGTATAAGAAAATAATTAGCTAATTTTCCTGAACTATATATTATACATAATGTTTCAAATGTTGCTAAAAAGATATTCAATAAATCAAAAACAACGAAACATAACGAAACTTAAGGAAGATACAAGAAAGTGGCCAAAAAATATTATTAATTAATATTTAATTACGTATCTTATTTGTGTGTTAACAGAGTAGCTTACTACAGATTATAGCATTTAGATGTTACTGCTATATTGAATAACAAATATAGACTTGGAAAAGTTCTAAATATCATTTGAATCATTTTGTTGTGGACATCCTCGTCTTTAAATATCCACTCATGTCATCTTATAAATATTCGATTCTAATTATAATTACAAAACAGTGTAAGTAAGAAATGTAAAATTAAACTGTTGATGATTTTATACTGTGTTTGTTAAAATGATAAGTTTGTTTAGTATGCTGTTTGAGACATTTAGAGTTGTAAGTGTGTAAAAATCTGTTGAAAATACCTACAGTTGAATTGTTAAAAGTGTATAGTAGTAATACCTAATTGTTAGACATTTTATTTATTACCATTTTTTATATAATACAATAAAACTCCCAATTAAAGTGGCTATTTCTTATTTCCAAGTAACAGCGAGAAATTCGGAAGTCAAGTAAACAGGTAAGGTATAGGTAACATTAGCCGGGGATCTTATATGCTACACATGTATTGAGGTTGTATTCTCGGATGAACTAAACGGTATACATAGACTGGCAGCTATCATTAATACTATTCTGTTTCTGACGACATTGTGAACGAAAACGAATCATTTAGAATATAGCCAAAATGTAGTCATTACGTCGATGTGCAGGGTGTTATGGAAGTCCATGTAATAATTTTAACCAAACTGAACAACTTTTCTATTTACGAGGATGATTTGACGGGACGTGCGACTCGACTACTAGTGCCCTCTAGCGGTAAAAATTAACATCATTTTCGAGTTCCGCCATCTTTTTATGCTGACAAGTAAAGCTTAGTTGATCTGTGGCTTTCAGTTAAGAAATTGCAACGGTTTAAAGACGACGCTTAAATGGAAAATCCTAAATGGATAAAACGCTATTCGTGGTGCAATTCAATATTTGTTTTTTAAGAAGCTAAACACGACTGAAATTTTGGCCGATATGCAGCAATTCAGTTCACTTCAATTCATTTTATTTATCATCAACATATCACATGACAAGTCGGACAAATATATCTAGCAATGTGTAGTAAAACAGGAAACTAATATAACATTTTACAATTAAAAGAATAAATATTAAGTCCACATAATTACGATAAATAAAGGTTATTTTAGAGATCATGCAAAGGTGAATTTAAAAAGTCTGTAAAGTTGCAGAAACATTTTCCCACAAGGTAGTTTCTCAACACTGTTTTGAATTTGTTCGCTTGAAGGTCTTTTACCTGTTGAGGCAACTTGTTCAACATTTTGACACATACATAGTTTGTTCCCATTTGGGCACAGTTAACCCTGTGGTAAGGTATTATCAGATGGTTTTTATTTCTCGTGTTGTGTATGTCGCTAGGTATTTGAAACTGATGTTGGTGTTTGTGGACGGAAACTAGACAAGTAAGTATATACAAAGAATACAAGGTAAGTACTTTCTCTTTGATAAATAGTTGTTTACAGCTGCTTCTGTATTCTGCGCTACATAGTATTTGAATGGCTTCTTTTTGTTTCAGAAATACATCATGTGCTCCGGAAGAACTTCCCCAGATTATGAGCCCTTATGAGATGGTACTATGGATGAAAGCAAAATAGGCCTCCCTGGCTGCACAATAACCGGCCACCTGCTGAAGTTTACGAAGGACATATATGTATGAGGATAATTTCTTAGTAATATTTTCAGTGTGAATGTCAAATTTCAGACTAGAGACCTAGCAGGTTAACATATTCGGTTCTTGTTGATGGTCTGGTGTTAAAGTCTTGTAACTGAGTTTTGTTTGCATCCAGTTTCATTACGTTCGCATAGAACCATTCTTCGGCTTGCTTGAGACAGTTTTCTGTTTTAGTCTTGAGATGTTCTGTGTTATCACTGGAGTTTATTATAGTCGTGCCATCTGCAAATATGGCTACTTCATCTGGTTATAAGTTAGTTGACAGATCGTTGATGTAAATTACAAATAGGACAGGACCAAAGACAGACCCTTGCCTTGCGGTATGCCATGTGTTACTGATTTCCAACTGGACTCCTTGATGTTATACGTTACTTTCTGTTGTCTGTTCTGTATATAACTTTCAAATATTTTTAGTGGGTGCCCTCTGACACCATTAGCCTCTAGTTTTTTTAATAAAATCTCATGGTCTATAGTGTCGAAAGCTTTGCTTAGGTCACAGCAAGCCACCGTTGCAATTTGTTTGGCGTTAAACGCGTTTGAGGGTTGTTCCACTACATTTATCATTGCGGTTATTGTTGATTTAGAGTCGAAGTACCCATGTTGATAAGTAGCCAAACGGAACAAAGAAAGAGCGAATCAGTCAGCATACGATCTAACACAAATGCACAAAATATTAGAAGACAAGTTAGAGCAGACGTCTCCGAGTTTAATGAAAACGTTATCAGGCAAATTATTGAAGAAAACAAAGGATCTAAGGTATTCAGAAAAAAAGATTGCAGAAGGAAAAAGGGAAATTACGAGTATTATAGGTGAAAAAGAAACTGTAATAAATAAGCCCAAAGATATTCTTCGACATATCGAAAAATTCTATGAAGACCTATATTCGTCAAAAGTAAAAGAAGCATCTATTAATCCAAATGACAAAAGAGCAGCGTTAAGCAGACATTATACTGAAGATATACCGCCAATAAGCAAATATGAAATAAAAATTGCTTTAAAACAAATGAAGAACAATAAAGCACCAGGCCCAGATGATCTTGTAATACAGTTGATAAAAATAGGAGGAAACAAAATATTACAACACTTAGAAACTCCATTCAACCAATGTCTAGATACCGGAATAACACCCAAATCGTGGAATAACGCTAACGTCATTTTAATATACAAAAAGGGCAATTAAAACGATCTGAAAAACTACCGACCGATTTCACTGTTATCGCATATACACAAGCTCTTAACGAAAATAATAACAAACCTAGTATCAAACAGCCTAGACGCATTTGAACCGCCAGAACAGGCAGGATTCAGACAGGGGTATAGTACAATGGCCCATATTCACACTGTGCGACAAGTGATGGAGAAATCTCACGAGTACAATCAGTCCCTAGCCTTTATTGACTTTGAAAAGGCGTTTGATACTGTGGAAATGGGGACATTAGTTAACGCATTGAAACGATGCAGGATAGACTATCGATATATAGAGCTAATTAAAAATATATATAGGAATGCATCGATGACCATACAGACATTTGACAAGACGAAACCGGTGAATTTTAGATGCGGTATTAGACAAGTCGACACGATCTCGCGGAAATTATTTACAAATCTACTGGAGGATGTGTTCAAAACATCCGTGTCCTGTGCTCCGCCATGAAAAGTTTTGAAAATGTACTGAATGCTATGCTGTACAAGATGATCACTATTGCGCAGAATTCATGCCCCTTGGAAAGGTATCAAGAAAAGATAAAGCTGATGCACATGACGTTTCTATAGCTGGAAAAAGCATTCGACAGAGTTTCGCACTATCTTATCTGGCACACCTTTCGATCGTGTAGCGTCCCTGAGACCTATGTCCAGTTGATCCAGATATTTTATTGCTACGCCACCAACGTGGTAATATAACCAGTTAAAACTCTACCGCCTTTTGCCATTGCCGTTGGCGTACACTAAATATCGGCCTCATCACCTCTTCTTCATGCATGAATTAACAGTCGATATCCCCCAATACGCCATGCGGCCTAAGATCAAAAAGACTGGGTCTGCGGGTGTAGGCCACAGACGGATGAAGCCATCAATATTGATGGCAAAGCATTGAAGAATGTGTTTTTTCTAGTGTTAACCTAGCACGCAAGGTTCTACTTCTTTCGTCAACGTTTATGACCTCCACAGAGTCACGATCAAAACCTCTAAATAACAGTTCGTATTGACATTCATCTTAAATAAACAATTAAATACGTATTTAGTAATTACAGGTTTGCACAGCTGATATTACTACCAAAAAATCGTGCTCCGTACGTTGGTCGCCAGTAAAAGGATAAAGAAGCTGACCTGCGGTTAATTAATTAAAATAATCAATGGTAGTAAAAAATCGCAGATTAACCCCCCTTAAAGTTCGTACTACACGGAAGCTCTAAAAATCTTCACATACCGCGATGGCCGAGCTAACTCAAATTCGGCGATATGGTCGTGGGTTCAAACCACCACCTGTGTACTCTACAAAGTCTTCAAAAGAAAGGATATGGGCGCCAGAAATCAGATGATTTCGAATAAAAACGCTGTTGACTCACCTTTACTTACGTTTAAGTAGGCTGCAACCCTCACCTTAGCAGCAACCTGATCATTTAACCCTAATTAGTCAATGTTTAGATCTCATACATTCACCCGGAAACGACCACGACGAGTGACAACTGCAAATTGCCACTTCCGACGTACCCCTTGGGGATGCCGCTACAATTAATTCCGTTGATCCAGCTACTACAGTAGCGCCACTGAATTCCGATCCTACTGAACGGGTAGCAAATAATAATGTTGACAACCTTGATATCATTGATAATTCTAACCCAGCCGCTTCATTTACGTTCCAAAGACCTAGAGTATCTTTTTCCGCACCCTTACCTCCTCTTATGCAGCGTTCTAGTATGTCAGCCACTACTAATTTACGTAATGAATTAGATCGTTTTTATATGAAAGTAGATTAGAAGATTAGAAGCTGAACTTACTAAATTGAGTGAAAATAATGACCTGGAAAAGAAATATGAGGAAATGAAGTCAATCATACACAAAATTGCCAATGAAGCATTGGGAGAGCATAAATTAAACAGGAACAAGTAACAACCCGTTTGGCTAACGGAAGAGGTGAAATTATTAATTCAGGAAAAGAAAAAGTCATATAACAACTACTTAACTAACCGAACAAATGAAACCCACCAAGAATATAAAAATAAAGATAGGGAATTGCGACTGAAAATAAAAGAAGAAAGGAACAAGCAATGGAAGCAATGTTGCAATCGAATTGAAAGTCTCATTGGGGGAGCACAATCCACAGAAGTTTGGCGAACCGTTAAAACTATGAAAACAAATAACCAAGATACATCCAGTCAGTTAATTACTCTTTAAAAATGGAAAGACCACTATACCACGCTTTTAACTGAAACAAGCGAAGAATTTCAAGAGACGGGGTTTAAAATTAATGTAACCGGTACACTAGAACATCTAACAGTGGACAAAATAAAGCAATGTATTAAAGCAATGAAAAGTAGAAGGTCATCTGGACCCGGGAATATTTATGTTGAACTAATTAAATGTGGCGGATTAGTTCTAGTAGACCACATAACTAAATTAATGAATAACTGTCTTCAACAACAAAAAATACCATCGGAATGGAAACCATCGCACATTGTATCACTGTACAAAAAAGGTGACAGAAGAGACCCCGGGGGTGACAGAGAACTAAGCATAAACTGAACGTTCAGTAGACTCTTTGGGAAAATTTTGCAGAAAAGGTTACGTGAAAACATTGGACATAAGATTGGAGAGGACCAAAGTGGATTTACGCCAGGACGTTCATGCACAGATAACCTCTTCACTATGCAACAACTTCTGGAAAAAAGATAGCTAAAGAGGATGAGGTACACATTGCTTTCATTGATTTGCTTAAAGCTTATGATAATGTCCCCAGAAATAAACTGTGGAGTACTCTACAGACTATTGGAACTCATCATCATTTAATAAAAATCATACAACAGTACTACGAAGACAATGTAGCTTACGTAAAACAAGGAGGCCGAATATCGGATCCCATATATACTTCCAAGGGCTTACGACAAGGGTGCAGTTTATCGCCCCTCCTTTTTAATATATATGTGGAGATGGCGCTCAAGAATTGGAAGCGTAGTTGCGTAGGAATGGGTATACCTATCAATGAAGCCCACCTATTTACACTTAGTTTTGCGGATGATCAGGCTGTATTTGCTCAAGATGCGTATGATTTAGAATTCATGCTAAAGCGCCTATATGAAGAATATGCAAAATGGGGTCTGCAAATAAGCTTAACTAAGACGGAATATCTAGTAATAAATTCCAATGCGAAATTTTATGTACTTTTAAGTGATGAAAGCCATGTAAAACAGATTAGTGAATTTAAGTACCTTGGTGTGACTGTAGATAGTAACGGAATAGGAAAACGAGAAATTAAGGAAAGAGTTAAAAAAGCAAGGAAAGTGGTGGGTGCTTTGAATTCAATTTGGTGGGACAAAAATATAACTAAGAAAAACAAAAAAAGTATTGGGAAAGTTATGGTGGAAACGGTTTTGTGTTACGGGAGCGAGATCTGGACAATGAGAGAGGACGATAAGAGAAAAGTGCGAGCAGTTGAGATGGACTACCTACGAAGAAGTAGTAGGGTCTCGAGAAGAGAAAGAATAACAAACGAAGAAATAATAAATAGGATGTCAGCTACAGAAACTGTAACACAGTGAATAGAGAGAAGAAGTTTAAAGTGGTTCGGGCACCTACTAAGAATGGAGGATGGAAGATGGCCTAAGCGTTTATTTGTCTGGAAGCCACCGGGAAGGAATAGAATAGGACGACCCTGTAAGTTTGGAACGAGGGAGTTCGAGCAGCCATGAGGGATAGAGATCTAGAAGAGCAGTCAGCTTATCATCGGGAGGTGTGGAGGTTAAGAGTGGGAAGGAGGCATCATGCTGTATGATTATGTATTATATATATGGGTGGTATGCTTTGCTTTGTACGCTTTGTAAAAAGGAATAATAAATACATACAGTCCACCACATACCTTAATTACTTTGATTTTGAATTTTATGATATCAAATTCTAACCGATTGACTATTTCATTTCTAGGTTCGATTGATATTTAAAATTTTAGATAGTAGTTTGCCCTCAATTTGTGATTCGCTCATCGGTATAATATTTATTTTGCTAGCTCAAATATTGCATGAAGACTCGTCTCTCATTTAGGCTTGGGTTCCTAGTTTGTTAAATTCAAAGTTAAAATATTACTGGCACGCCACTGTGTACAACTGAAATTAGACTTCAAAGCGCAAGCGCTCGACCTGCAAACTGACTGACATAAACAGATTCGAAATACGTTGAACGTTTGTGCGTGTAATTAATTTTAAAACAAGGATTCAATGAGCAAATTACTCGGTAAGTGTTTGAATTAAACCGGCTTTGGACGGCGTCAGTAAGTTCCTTTGTTTTCAGGCTAATACGTCCATTGGCTTGTTTAAAAAGGACGCCTCTGCGATTTTGTTTATTTTAACTTCCAACTGGCAATTTTAATTACAAATTCTAGATTACTGGTTATTCATGGACATCAAAATAAATCGGATTCCAGTTCCTTGGTTTGTACTTCAGGTATGATCGCACTTTCAAGCCTTTGGGAGAGGTTAAATTTTTCGTACACTAACCTCACAGTGCTTTCAGGAACGGCAACCACTATAGGACCCCTCTGCGTTGCCTGTCGTTGATGCAGACCCCCTGGGATTCTGGAACGCTGATGTAGTTGCTGCCGCTGGTCCGCTTGGTGCTCTACAACGTCCTCTCACTGCTGTAGCCCTCTCGTTTGCTGCTATCGGGGAATCGTAGACCTCCTTCGATGACGGCTCCAAGATCGGAAGCCACCACCTCGGTGTAAATTTAATTTTTGGTAACAACGCTACCCACACTTTCACATATGCATTAAATTGTGCTGAACACAATGGAGTAATTTATTTTTATGTAGGTTGACTGTAAATATAAAATTTCTTTTATTAAAGTTGGAGCAAAATTCAAGCTGTCAATTATAATTTTTTAATCAATTGTCTCTAATGCTGGTTCTTAATAACAAAACACTGTCTTACATATTTGAATAGGAAATAAACCAAGTTCAATTACATTACATTTAGAACTAAATCTAACAACTATGATAATTATTTACAATGTTTTAGTTCTATAATAATTGTTCTTTGAATTTTCGATTTTCTACTATGTTATAGCGCCACTTAGTTTATTGTAAATTCACTTCATCTTTGTTCAATTCGCCAATTCACTGATTATTTATTAGTTCACCAATTGTTTTACATCCGCCTGCTTGAATTTCCTATTTATTCTGAACCTGTTTCCTTTTCCTCAATTTTTCCATCTTGATGCTGTATGTAAATTGCCTGGCTTTGTGCTCCATGGCACATTTCTTTCCTTAATCTTTTCTCTTACCTCTTATATTTTTAAAATGCTTATCATAATTCCATTTTCTAATTTACTTTAATTTCTACGCATCATTTGCCATTATCCAAATCTTTGAAAATCGACTAAATGTTCCAATGTAATTTCAAACTGACAAATTATGTGAATTTACACAGTTGTGCGAATCATCCCAACTCTGTGCTTTTGTGATTTAATCTTTAATTAGTCTGCATTGCCACCAGAGCTGAGTGGAGGGCTAAATACCATTACAATATATATATATATATAGTGAGGTCAATTCATTAACCACATATTCCTTGAACAAAAATATGATGATTTAACTCAACTTACCTATATACAAAGTTGCTTAGTTTAGCCGCTAGAGGGCTTTAAAGACAATTAACTTTTTAAATTATTTTCAAATAAGTCGAAAAATTTTAAACGAACAGTATTTTTCAAGTTTGCGTTTTAATATCTTTCTAACGCATAGGAATTTTTGCATGAAAATTTGGCCACAAAGCTTTTCAAAGGCGCGGATTAAGATTATGTTAAAAAATTTGGCCGGAAAAAATCGCTAATATTACTTTGTCAAAAAGTAGCCCCTTTTTTTCGTCCTAAGACGGACGCCTATGGACCCATTCTTATGTGTCCTTGTGTCCTGGGTGGCACTAAGAGTATATACATTCCTTGCAAATTTGAACAAAATTGGTTGGGTACTCTCTGTGATACATGACCGTCCCCATGAAAAGTGAAACACACTGTATATATACAGGGTAGGGACACCCTGGTCAATTCATTAACCACATATTCCTTGAGCAAAAATATGATGATTTAACTCAACTTACCTATATACAAAGTTGCTTAGTTTAGCCGCTAGAGCGCTTTAAAAATGATTAACTTTTCTTCAAATAAGTCGAAAAATTTTTGATAGATTTTATTAATTTTTTTGCCATGCGTATGTACCAGTAAACCACAGCTTTTTGAAAAATACACCCTAATTTCAAAAATTACAGGGAGTTTAAAACTTCGTCACAATAAATTATCCATCCATATTTTTTTAACCCCCTGTATAATGACTACCAATTTTTCTTTCTGAATAGTTTGTTACGGTATCAAAACGACTTAACGACACCCACCCAAGGTGAGCATCGCACGACTGGATCAGTCCTGGAAAACTGGCACACTTGCCCTGAGATTCGTTAAAACAGACTAAAGGCCTCAGCTGAAGCGCTCAGGGCGTCGGGCGTGGTTCAAACGGTACGTCGTTGGGCAAGCGTGCTAAGACATATACATGGTACGTCAAAATTATAAGGGCGCTACCAAGCCTATAGTAAAGGTGTGACCGAATAACCGGGCATGGACGGTCGATAAGGGTACGCGCGAGCTGTAAGCTCGGACAACAATTTCGTGACTGAAAATATTGGGATTGCAATATTGGGACCTTTTGGCCGCGGCTGAGCAACGACCAAACCTACCTGCACGCTCCGATCTCTCAAGTCCCGTCGTACACCAATCTTTACACTGAAGGGCGCTATCTGAAACAGAACATGCACAAGGCGAACAAGAATAATACGTCCCTTAATTAGATATGCGTCTATTGGTCGATTTCTACATTCGGGCAGCAAATCGTGCCGCCAAACTTATGTTACTTCTTAACTATGCATCAGCTGATGGACGCGCTAATAGTAATAAACAACACAATATGTGACTGGCCGCAGTGGGTTCGTCACTTGACATAATAAAGAACAGTTAGAAATATGCGCCCAAAAAAAAAAAGGAAGCGCTAGTTTACGATAACAAAGCATGCGCCGGCCTGCAAGGCGGCGGGAGCAGTGTAGCTGTTGGCAAAACACGGCGCCGCACAGATGTGCGACGAATTAGTTGAAGACCTAACTCACTAGGCAAAGCGTAACTGCAGTATTCGGCCAAAAAAAGGGGCTAACATAGCCTCGCAAAGGTATGCGAATTTGGAATATATGCCAGCCAATGCTACGTCGCTCAGGCAGTCGCTGAATTAGTTTAACACCCGATAAGCAAGGCACAAAGCCCTCGCACACTAATTTACTGAACTGAAAGCTAGCAAGACCGCATCACAAAACGTATGCGAAGAATTCCTTAGCTATTTAGGCGGTTCAACACAAAGCTCGCGCACAAGCAATTACTGGGAGGCTCACAAAGTAACTTCCTAAAGCACCTCGGATCACCACACAGAGCCGTAATGAGCAAGCAAAGCGGGCCTCAATCCGCCCACGCAAAATGAGCACAAACACAACCTCGCTCGCATGAGCAACAGCTAATAGGTATAAAAGGTTTCGTTTACAAGTACCTTATTCCGCAGACGGTCCCTGAGAATGGCGTGCAATCGGTTGGTAGTAGGCGGCAGTCCGTGGCGTTGAATCAGCCGCGATACGGCATTTGGGGCAAACTGACTAGGATCCGCCAAATATGGCGGCCATGGAAAGCACTCCTACGAGCATAACGACGGCGGCAAAAAGAGGTCCAATACGTCCTGCTGGATAGATCCTCGAGCATCGAGTGAAAGAGGAAGACCCCTTACTTACAGAAGCAGAATCGGACTCGCAAAGCCCATCGCACCCACGCCTTGAAGTAATGACTGCCACTGGCACAACACACAACCTCTCTTGTCTGCAGTCTTGCCGGAACTCGCGTTTGCAAGTAGCCGGGTGACGCTATGCTTTCCCCCCGTGGAGCAACAACCAATAACGATGCGGCGTCTTCGCCGGTTCAAGCCAGTTCCTCGCGCCTTAGATGGGCACGCGTTATACAAAGGGTGAACTGAAAATGGTTGCAGCGGGACCGCTACGCCCATACACATGGTGTTCGGATTTAAATGGGAAAGAACAGAGCTGGTATTTGTGAATATTTGCTAAATAAAATTGAAAGTGCTGACCTCCGATTTGAGATACAGACAGACTGTGCTGAAGGTTTAGCTACGCTACTTGATTGCCTAAGGCTGCAAAATGGCTTAACAAGTTACTTTAATTTAGAAGGTATTTTCTCTCTTACAAAGTTTTAGTTGGGTATACGGTTTAGCCACAAAAAAAATTCTAAATCCCTACATAGCCCAGTGGCCAGGTCATGAAAAGGGGTGGTTACCTTGCAAAAGGTTGTGTAGTTTCAGATTTTGGATATGTTGTATGTACCTAGGCCTTTAATAAAAATCCATATTTTCTAAGTTGGTACCCCTGTGCGCGCATCAGTACGACCACTTTTGTGTCACTTTTTTTTTGTTTTTACTCGATAAATCTTTACTAGTGCGTCTTGCAAAATATTATTCTATCATTTTTTGTAGAGCACAACATTAGCAGAAATTTATTTCAATAACATTTTTTTCTAAACCTCATAGTTACAGCACAGGGGTGTCCATTTTGGGTGTCAGTATTCACGTTTTTACAAACATTCCTCTGAAGGTTCAGAACACTCTACAAACTTTGTATAAAATGTGTTCTGTATTTGAATGTCATCTATACATACGAGGTATGTAAATTAAGTGATGAGACTGTCAACGTATCGTTCGATCTGGCAACACTGGCGATGTGGGACTTAGAGGGTGGTAGGTGAACATGTGATACGCCTTTAGTACGAGTTTGAACTCACTCGAGTCATTTGGTTTTTTGTGAAATAGTTTTTTCTAGTGCGTTCTAAAAATGTATGACATCAATTTTGAGCAACGGTGTCCTATCAGGTTTTGCTTCAGACTTGGTCACAGTGCAATGGACACGTTTGCAAAACTTTAGCAGGCCTACAGAGACAGTGTTTTGTCAAGGGCCCAGGTTTTTCGGTGGTTTAAGGCATTTTCAGAAGTAAGAGGGTCGATTGAAGATGAACCACGTAGCGGAAGGCCTTCGTCTTCAAGAACCAATGAAAATATCGACACAATCCGGGATCTTGCGCGTACAGATCGTCGGTTGATAGTCAGAATGATCGGGAAAGAGTTGCATTTGATACACACCACCGTTCATCAGATTTTGACCAATGAATTGGGGATGAAAAACATCTGCGCAGAAATGGTTGCAAAAAACCTTTCCCAGGACCAAAAGGACATCAGGAGGGGAAGGTGCCTTGACGTTTTGGGATCGATTTCTGGAACATGTCATTACTGGCGACAAGTCCTTGTAACCTTTTCCTCTTCCCGAGATTGAAAACTCACCTTAAGGGACGTCATTTTGGGACAGTTGAAAACATTGAAACGGCTGTAACCGACCAGCTGAAGGCTCGAATTTTATTTCTATTGACAGTGGAGTGCCACAGGGATCAATCTTGGGTCCTCTTTTGTTTACGTTGTACATATCGCAATTTATTACTCACATTAAATATTCTAGTTGTCATTTTTATGCGGATGATACGCAATTGTATATCTCGTTCGACCCGACAAATTTAAAAGTTGCATGCGATAACTTAAATTCTGATCTAGAGAAACTATATCAAATATCTAATAAACATTCACTTCAAATTAACCCTTCTAAAACGAATGTAATTGTTTTTGGAAAGCATAAAGACGTAACTATAAATCAGCTAAAACTAAATTTAAAAAATAATAATACATCCTTAAAATTTTCAACTGTAGTAAAAAATTTAGGCGTACATATTGATGATGAGTTAAGGTTTCAAACTCACATTACTAAGTGTATACAAAGAGCATACTGTAATCTAAGACAAATATACCAGAACAGACATATTTTAAGTTGTCAACAAAAAATGTATTTATGTAATGCCTTGGTGCTGCCAATATTTGATTACTGTGACTGTGTCTACGGCCCTAACTTATTAAATTCGGACAAGCTTAGGATACAAAAAATTCAAAATTCGTGTTTAAGGTTAGCTTATGGTATTCGCAAATATCAACATATTTCTCATAAGTTAGCTGAAGGTAAATGGCTAAATATGTCAACCCGTAGATATTTGCACTCAGTCAGCTTATTTCACAAAAATAATTTTAACTAAAACCCCTATTTATCTCTATAATACTATTCGTTTTCGAACCGATGTACATAGTCTAAATCTAAGGTTCAAGGGATTACTCACGCCTCCTCAGCATGTCACTGAAACTTTCAAACGTTCTTTTACATATGGAATAGTTAAATTATATACTAACCTTAGATCAGACTTGAAACATTTACCATTACTTCGCTTTAATTTTTTCCTGAAACGAATGCTTCTAAATATATAAGAAAACAGTAATTAAGAAGTTATTAAGTTTCTGTTTATATATGCGTATATGCGTTTCAGATAGTATCACTTTACTTATAATTATATACATATTCATTCATTTTTTTTATGTTTAAAAGTTTACGTTGGAAGTTGTGGACAGGACAGGTTCAGTGGAAGAGCAACGCTCAGGTAACTGAGTAGCTGAACTGCGCCTTTTGCTACTTCTTTTACTATATGCATGTATATATAAACATTTATTACTATGTAGCAATAAAGACATTTATTTATTTATATTCTAGTATCCGAGTTCTAGCACTGCTATGAGGATTGGAAGAATCGTCTCCGGTGCTGTGTGGCTTCTCAAGTTGTTTTGAAGGAGACAATATTGAATTGTAATTCTATTCGAATAAGAATATTGAAAAAATCAATCTCATTACTTAATTTACAGACCGTATATAAAGGAAAGTCACAACCCGGCCTAATCAACGCAGAGCCGTAACCACTGGTACTAGGAACTTAACATTTAGGTGAAAGGTTCAATTTATTACGTAATGTAGTGCTAAGAAGGGATTTTTTGAAATTCGTCTCCTAAGGGAGTGAAAAGGGGTAAACTGTGTTTTTTATTAATTCCTCAATATCTCTTAGGCCCGATAAGATATCGCCTTTGTGTTTACTTGCAAAGATTGTCAATGCAAATACCTAGAAACGTATTTCAGGATTTTGCTCTAATCAACCCCTAAAGGTGCAAATCTGGATTAGGGTGAATTATTGAACCCTTCATATCTTCTGTGTTAGTTGAGTTAGAACATTCTTTGTTAGCATATAAGCATATAGATGTCTTTTTGAAATATTTAGAAACGGGTTCAGGGATTTTGAAACAATGACCCCTAAGGGGAGGGGGGGGGGTGAAACGGGGTTAACTGTGTTTTCATGTGTTCTGTGTTTTTGAAAAAAAAAACATTTGTAGCCCGTGCGACGAACGGGACTCCACAACAGAGGTGAGAAAATGCCTTGTGAATATTGCCTGTTCACGGTTGTCTCGTAGAGAGAAGTGGTTATAATAAAATTCTACTTTAAATGATGTTGTAAGGCAGTTTTCCTATTATTTATTCAGAGGCGGATGAATACATAGAAACAAGCATATATATTTGAATAATTATAGTTTTGTTTAGTTTATTTACATATAAGCTGTTCAAGAAACATAAAAAATAACATTAAAGCAAATAATAATAATTAATTAATACTATTAATTTATAATTATTTTATTTATATATATTTTTAAGATCAAGGCACATATTAATTTGGTAAATTATTTACTTCAATCAACCAGCACCCTACATTGGTGTTCAAATTCTTGTTATCAATTAACCTGATGGTAAATCGGAGTATTCCAAATGGGAACGTCTGGAGCGATATTTTTTTAAAGTTAAGTGGTACCTGATGTGCATAGTATCTTCTCTGTAATTAGAAAAATAACCAGTTAGTCACAAGAAAAGTACTTGCGTTAGATAGAATGACGAAATATATTGATTTCATACTGTACTCTGTACTGTAATCAAGAAAATGCGACATTGACCTTAATCTGAAGCAACACAAGGTGACCAGATTATATTTATGTATAAAAACTTAATATGCATTAACATTAATCTAAACATTAAAAAATCGACACCGTATGAAGTAAAATGTACGTTATACCTTTGGAAAAGATTTCCTGAGTAAAATATATTAGTGCTAAAGATAAATATTGTGAAGAACAAGAGAGTTCTTTTCTTTAAAAGGTTCGTGTTTTTCTTATTAATAACAATTAACAAAATGGCTTTCGTAACACATAAGATAGACTAGCATAACTAATTTAATATTTATTTGTAGCTTCCATTACAATTTTTACTTTATTTTTATCATATCTGACTTCTATATACAAATTTTAGCAACTGAAATCATCCGCATTATAGTAATTTTGCAATTACAAAACAAAATAATATGACCAAAGTAATTTATTGATACTAGAGCCAATATTAACATTATTACCGGTGGTATGGGACAAAGTCCAGGTGGATGCTGAGCTGCTCTTTCAAGGTCATACCAGAATTCCCCCAAAAACGTATGAACTGCCTTGCAAAAATTTTTTTCTCTTATTACAAAGAGTTCACTAAACCTATTTCCAATTGTCAAGCATTCAATGCGGCATATTACCTACAATAGGAACGAGTATGAAGAATGTTTTAAGTGGTTAGTCTAATAAAACTTACTCCTATCTTTTCATCCAAAGCCACACTGAGCACAGCATCGAATGTTATGTACTGGTTATGCCCTTCGGAGGTTACATTGCCCTTGTATTTTATTAATCCTTGGGTCGTGTTACACAGTTCAAACCGTTTTATTTCAAAGTTAGTGTGTGATGCTTCGACAAGAATCTACATATTGAGAGAAGTAGAAAAACAGGTCGTTGAATAAAGTTTTTACGTTAAAAAACATTATAATTGATAAAAGGCCAAATTTTTAAATATTTAAATTTGACTTTGTTATCAGGCAAAAATCACAGTCATCATAATTTTTAACATTACATGTTCTGAATGATATTAATGTTTTAAGTCTCAACTAAGGAAAATATTTGACAAAGCTGGGATAAAAGCTTCAGTAAGCATACTTTTGTGCCTGTATTCTAAGGACGGTATTTAATCTTACTTACTCCAAAGAACAGCACCCAGAGCGATACAACAAAAATTTTCAAACATATTTCTCTGATTTTAATATTTGTTTCGGACATGACTACTGCGGCAGCAGAGCTAATGACACAAACTTCAAACTAAATAAACAAAGTTTTATTATCGTTGACTGCGGAAGTAATATATTCCAATATGCAGAACAATTGGGTAATTGATGTATCAACAATAGCTTGTCCAATTTCCCATGTTTACAAATACACAGAGAATATTAGATTCCAGCATTGATATAAACAGAACAACCGCATTAGCTATTATTGTGCTGATTTTTAAACTGATAACGACATTAATTTGCATAAACAATTCTTATCGGCGTTGATCATTTAAAATACCTTGGTTGTTGGAAACGGGGAATCTTAACGTGACTAAATGGATTTTGTAACTCTTTACATTGCCTACCATTTCACAGTTAAACAAACGATTACAATTGCAACTTTTTGCTCAACGGTAGGATCTGTCTTACTCATGTAACGTTAGCCCCCGGCGTCAAATTTACCTTAGGCACAAATATTGTGCTAAAAATTTTAATGAGGCTCAAACTGTTACAATCTTTGCCTGCATCTCCATACGATCTCAGCCGCGATGCGAGGTTACGCTACATAAACCGGTATGCCACGCAGTTCCTTCTGAGGGTTCCTCTAAAAATGGTCCAACAAGTTGGCAAAAAAGTATAAAAAGAGAATCCGAAGCTAATTAACAACAGTGGAGTCTGGAGACCCGAACCCAATCCTGATCACCAGGTTCCCTCCGCGGCCTGCCCCCCTCTCTCCTGATGCCTCCTGACTTGTTTGGCGCCGGTGGACTTGGTTCCCATCACACCAAAGAATTCCTGTAGCTGTCTGACGACGGTGGACTTGGTTCCCATTTTGCTGAGAAATTCCTTCACCTGCCCTCAACCGGATTCCCATAACATTAACATAAAACACGGTTTATCAAATTAGGAGAGATCTTCAGGCAGCCAGCATAATCCAGACGCCGCGACGCAGGCAAATTAGCCCGCCTGGCGTGAGTCCGGACCGACCGAAAACCTCCAGCGCTCATCGGCGATTCTAGCTGTCAATGGCAGACTTTTGCGTAAGTTAAAGATGTCCAGTTTGTATTATGCGGAGTAGACCAAATGTATGCACAAATAGAGCTCCACGTCCGTCCAAGCGTAATACACTCGCCATGAACATCACAGCCCGTAATAGCTATTTAAGTAACAAGGAATGTAAGAACCTATTAACATTTGAGGTAGGCAAGTACAACCCAAGGCAAAGCCGCGGCTTCTTGCGTGCCGATAGGCGATACATTCCGAATTATCGTATTATATTTTTCCCGCTACTTATCGAAATTTTCCTAGATTCTTTAAAAAATCGTTTGGTTTGTCACCTGTCACCAGGATTAATTTTCGTGAATCGTGTTACCTGAGAGTGCTATATGTCACATAAACACGATGAAGTCTGCATCTTGCGTTATTGATATTATTATCCTAAGAACTTAATCATAATATTAAGTTCCGTTGTCAAGGGAAAGCAGCAAACAAATATAATCGCCGACTTACACGTTTAGTTACTAAGGCTGTATCACTGACTTACATGATCGACAGCGGGGAAAACACTTTATTTCTGTTGAATTTGTCCGTACGCCAACTATAAATAACAAACGCCATATTTGTCTCCGCAAATATAGTCTATTTTTCCCGCTGCTGATCAAGTAAGTCAGTGATACAGCCTTAGTAACAAAACGTGTAAGTCTGTGATTATATTTGTTTGCTGCTTTCCCTTGACGACGGAACTTAATATTATTATTAAGTTCCTAGGATAATAAAATTAGCAAAGCAAGATGCAGATTTAGACGTTTTGTTTATAAATTGCAAGTGTTTATGTGACATGTGACACTCACAGGTAACACGACTCACGAAAACTAATCCTGGTGACAGGTGACAAACCAAACGATTTTTTGAAAATTCTAGGAAAATTTCGATAAGCAGCGGGAAAAATATAATAAGATAACTCGGAATGTATCGTCTATTAACATTTTCGGCAGGCAACAAGCCGCGACTTCGTCTTGCCTTGTACTTGCCTACCTCAAATGTTAATAGGTCCTTACATTCCTTGTTACTTAAATAGCTATTAGATATGTAACAGTACATCAGAGCTACAGATCCAGCGCCTATCGTCTTCGAACTTTCTTTGAAATTATCCAGGGATAGCAACCGGACAAAGGCAACGTGCAGTGTGGGTTGCCGAACGTACCAAAAATAACTCAACGCCGAACTAATACGGAGAAGAAATTTTATTTTATAATATATATGTACATAATATTTTTATTAATTAAGCATTGTATATATTTAAACACACTATGGAATTGTTTCAACACTGTGTTATTCTTGTATTTTATACATAATTTAGTAATGTGAGTACCAAAAAATTACAAAGACAAGAGAAAGTTTCGAAAATGTAAAGTACAATGTGAATAACTGTTTACGAAGAGTGGCATTAATACCTTATTTGCATTATATTTTATTTAATTTTAGCATTTATAGCGATCAAAATGTGCAGCCTTACTTCGCTGGTAAAATGTTTTAGCTTGCTCAGAGTGAGATGGATCAAACTCCAGCTGCAGCCTTAAATACTAAGAAAAACATTTTCAACCTAATAATACCCTCAAGTTCTATCGGAGGCAGACGCTACTGATTCCAAAATAGCGAGCACAATAGAACCTAAAGACATTTAACTTATCGCTGAATGTTGCCTCCACGTTCTTAACCTTAACACAAAAAGATATAAATAGGTATGAATAAAAAAAATAAACCATATATGGAATCCGAAACCTATGCTTTAGTAACATATAATTAACCAGTCCCAGATAGAGATTCCCAAGGCTGCTAATATAAATTTCAAACAATTTTAGCGTTTCCACCCAAAATATAGGCTCATATACATTGTATATTAGCAAGATGACTAGTCTATTATTCTTAACACATAGAAAATACAATACACATCCCAAAAATATACCAAGCGAGTGAAATCGGTGAATAACTTATGGTTGTCCACTACCCACCAATCACAATAAATAGTAACCCCATACTGCCTGTTTTGATATACGAAGCAGAAAAAAATCAATTAATAAAATTCGGATAAACCAAAACGCAATGGAGAGAAGTATGTTGGGGCTTCGTTTGAGTGACAGAGTACCAAACCTAGAAATAAGACGTAGAACAGGAGTAGTGGATGCATACACCGAATTGTCAGGGTTGAGTGGAACTGGGCCGGACATATTAACTTGAACTTATTAACTTTATTAACTTAACCAAAACAAATTATGAACAAAACTTGGCATGATACATAAAGTAATTCACAAACAGAAAAATTGGATTTACAGAGAAGTAAATTCTGTGGACGCTATGTACAAAAATGTTTTTTCTAATGATGGTGACACTTAAAATATGCACATGTGTAAAAGAAAACCGAACGAAATAAAAAATAAGCGTTTGAATGTGGACCAGGCCAAGCTTTTCTTCTTAACAATAAAACAATATAACATAAAAAAATATATATTGAGATGGTATTTAGCTTGCAGCATAGATAAATAAAGCACAGAGCTGGGGTAAATCAGGCAACTGCAAGAAGTTACATCAGAAATTTTAATTCATAACTACATTGATAAAGCATTGCCGATATTAAATGGAATTACTTCAGAATAAATAGCAATAAGGCAGAGGTCAATTCGTAAGTTAGAGTCACAGAAATATTAATTAGCATAAATTAAGAGGTTGGTGCAAAGTAAAGCCAATCAAAATTCAACAAATCTATCACCGAAGGGTTTATTACATGCGTGTTAAATAAATTTACATGTCAGTATAATTGAATAAGTACAGTTCTATGAACCTTTTAAATAAAGGTAAGAAGGACAGAATATTCTTAATACAGTGCAAAGAGAGCACAATACTAGATCGAATAAGGCTATCAAAAATGGAACGGTAATATTTGAAGAATGGTGAAAAGCAGACAATTATTATAAAATACAAGAAATTCACACAACAGGAAGTGAACGAGATTGGTGTTTAAAAAAATGAGTCAGTGAAGTGACATAAGTGAACAGACAATCCAAATAAAACATAGTGAGTGGCGCTATAACCTAGTTTAAATACGAGAAGAATAATTTTAGAATTAAGATTTTGTACATTTTTATAATATAAGTTAAAATTTAGTTTATAAGTAACTGATTTGTACTTGGTTAACATCCACAATTATGAATTTAGATAGGCAATTGTTGTTAACTACGGAGAGAAACAATTGAATACAAATTATTTCATGACAGTCTAACTTGTCTCTTCAGATTAATTGAGTTTTAAGCCATTTACAATTGAGATAAATAAAAAATAATTATACCATCTTGATCAGGAGTTTGTAGTGAATATGTGAGAATGTGGGTGTGAAAATCCATCACCAAAAAATAATTTTCATTTGCGACCACCTTCAGAACCACTTCGCCAACGACGAGAAGTTTACGATCATCAGATTTTGAGCACAATTGAGGTCAGGCATTTGCAATTTTGGTAGCACCACGTCCGCACGCCGTATAGGAGCACACCGCAGCAGTTCCAGCATCCTAGGGTTCCGCTTCCAGCAGCGAATATCAGGAGAAGCTGTTTCGAGCCAGTTCCCGCAGCCTAAAAAAGGTCAGGTTATTGTTGCAAAGCAAATATCCGTGCTAGAGTTTCGAAACTTACCATGAGGAAAGAGTCCTATAAGAGGAATCCGATCCCAGTCTTACAATACTTTAAAAAAGAGCATGATGTCTAGAAATTGTAAAAATATAAGTTGAGGTAATGTTTTTTCACATGAAAGGACGGGTTCAAAACAATTGAATTTGCAGGAAGCCGCAAACGATCTAAAAACAAAACACGACTAGTGACGCTTAATAAAGTGCGAGATTCGAATTACCTGATAATTTGTTCATAGATTTGCCTTTGAATTAACTTGTAAATACACCAGAAACGAACCACACGAAAATTCAATTTTTTGATAGATAAATTGACAGCGTAGTGAATCTGCGCGTTGCTGCTTTTTAATTTCACAGCCCAGTGGCGTAACACGGGAGTTTAAATATGAGCATGTCGGTGAACCTAACTTGCAGATTTGAGTCTTCATGCCTACTGAAAGCTAGCCATAAATAACTTTACTTCCAGATGTGCGAATTACTATAG
Organism: Agriotes lineatus; assembly: GCA_940337035.1. Taxonomy (NCBI): domain Eukaryota; kingdom Metazoa; phylum Arthropoda; class Insecta; order Coleoptera; family Elateridae; genus Agriotes; species Agriotes lineatus. The sequence goes on from OW679194.1 coordinate 247,251,654, forward strand.
GGGGCAAAACACTACAATCAATGAACCCATTTATACAATTATTTATTTACTTTTAATCAGTCTAGTACAGGAAGTAAGTATTAAGCTTATTAAAAATTACAATAGTCCTGTACAATGTATATATACACGGTTTTCAAAATTTAGGCCGGCACTATTGCTAACTTCGTTATTATTGGAGCTACAAAGTCAGTTAACTAGTAGTATTTTTTTCGCCAATTACGATGGTGAAAACGGAATCAAAATCGAACAACGCGTTCGCGAGTTATATCAAAAAGTAAAATTTTTTAAAATGGGACACTCAGTATACAATATTCGCAATCGATAGGAAATGGAATTCTGAACAAGAAGTGTTCTATGTTCTTTTATCCTAATGTCAAAAATGACAAAGGTATTGATAATTTTTCAAATTCGTCAAGGTGGCTGTGTTAGTGGCAATTTTGCCTTATAAAATAGAAATTAAAAAGAATATCCATGAAGTGAAACAATGGCCCTAGCAATGACATAACTCGCGAACGCGATGTTCGATTTTGATTCCGTTTTCACCATCGTAATTGGCGAAAAAAATACTACTAGTTTTCCTATTTAACTGACTTTGTAGCTCCAATAATAACGAAGTTAGCAATAGTGCCGACTTAACTTTGAAAACCGTGTATATAGGCACCAGAATGCTGAAAATTTCATTGTATTGAAAGAATATGTACACCTCCAAAGAAAAGGTATAAAACTATAAATATTTAAAATAATAATTTTAAAGAAGCCAATGAAGTTTTCAGCAATAATCTAGTACAACGTTTAATTTTGATATTGTATTTGCACTAAGCAGTCTAACCCCTTTCCGAAAGCGACACATCGACTGTTTTCTAAAACAACACAAATACTTCTTCAACAAAATTTTCAAGTTGCTATCTAATTACAAAATTATAGTTCCAAGTAATATTTATACTAATCTAGATAGGTAATGTGTTGCAAGAAAATCATTCGTACAACATATAATAATTTCTACATTTCAATTAACAAGTTGTTTTCTCCTGCACAGAAACATAAGAAGTGAGCCTACTTCTTTCTGAACACAGGCAAAAATAGGTAATCCTTAATAAATAAAAATCGACTAATTGTTCTAGATAACTATTGCACGATCTAATTTCCAATAAGTGTAAACCAAATGTAGTGATCACTAGGAAAGTGCACTATTACTACATACGACATTTATCTGTGTACATCAGTGAAATGAACTTACGCAAGGGCCTAACCCATGAGAATATCACAGAAAGCATGTCCAGTATGGCAGTCATATAAATATTATTGACATCAAGTTATTTTAATGATTTTCATTTCATTATACTGTGCAACAAATTTTATTGACATTTATTAAATTGAATGCGTGATACATAATGTTACTCTTAACCCTATAAATCATACACAATTAAATATAACTTACTAATTAATGTGCAAATGAATTGGAAAAGAAAATATAATTGAAGTGTACATCACTTAGCTGTAAAAGAACAGCTGTCTGTGGTTTCATATGGAATATTAACAGGTTAATTGCAGCAAAAAAGTTATTTACTGCAATTAAAACTGATAAGAAATTAATAACTAGATATATTAATAAATTAATCAGTGAATCAACAGGTCCGAAATAAAAAGTTCTTTATTATCTTATCACAGTTGTTTTTATGCAAATTTAAATTATATGCTATTAGATATTTTTGAAATGTATTGTTAATTTTTGGAATATAGTAAAGGAAACATCTCTGCCGTTGCCCCACAGTTATGTTAGCTCTATATGGTATAGCATCAATTTTATTTCGAGTTCAGTAATCATGTGACTGTAATTTAATAACTTCTGGATATTTCCATATATATTTTAAGATAGAATTATAATACAGTTGTTGCAAATTCATTTTTTTGGAATCAGCAAAAAGTAAATTTGAGGGATATAAAATTGATTTGCCTAAAATAATCTTTAAAATAAATTTTTGCAAAATTGAGATTCGCTCGATATAAAATCCAGCTGCCCCACCCCAACCTATTATACCATACGAGAGAAGTGACTGAACCAGTGCATAATAAAAACAATTCAGTTGATTTATTGCTAAGATTGCTTTTAATTTTTTGAATATATATATATATATATATATAGTTTTTCTAATTGTATTACATAGATTATTTATATGTACGTCCCATCTCATATGTTGATCAATCATAATACCAAGATATTTTGCAGAAAATGATTTCATAATTTTAACATTGCAAACAAAATTTTCACGAAGACAATTATTCGCATGTACTGTAAGTTCCGTAAAATCAGGTTGTTTATTCTCGTATATACTGAAAGTGATAAAAACGCTTTTCGAATTGTTAAAATGTTTGAATCCAGCCAATTCTTTATTACACTAAGAACCTGCATTGCCGCTTCTCTCACTGTTTGCCAAGTCTCCCCCTCAAGTATCAGGACAGTATCATCAGCATTTGCAATTAACTGCCCTCTTAAATTAGTTGATACATGCAAATCATTGATATATATTAAAAATAAAAGTGGTCCAAGTATGGTTCCTTGAGGTACTCCACATGTTATTGTTTTATAGGTACTTTGGTGAGTATCAATTTTTACAAGTTGCTGTCTATTTGTTAAGTAATTCTTAAACAACTCCAATGTAGATCCGCGTATACCATATATTTCTAATTTCTGTAACAGTATATCATGATTCACTGTATCAAGTGCCTTGGCTAAGTCAACAAAAACGGCAATGCAAGGCCTCGAGTTATCCAAAGCATTATAGATATGTCTGCATAACAAATAGCTGGCATCAGCTGTGCTTCTATTTTGAATAAATCCGAATTGACGATCTGAAAGATCTTATGCCCTTCGAAGGAGGACATAAACCTAGTTTGAATCAACTTTTCAAAGATTTTTGCTATATTTGATATTAAAGAAATAGGTCTATAATTATTAATACAAACTATGGCTCCATTTTTATGTATGGGTATTACTGTAGCTGCTTTGAGGCACTTCGGAAAGTAGCCTGCTAAAAACAGTTGTTAAATATCATTGTAAGAGGTGATGCGATAACAGCTGAAATTGCTTTTAGTGTTTCTGAAGTAAGCAAATCTATATCGGGGGCTTTATTATTCTATAAACCTTTAATAACGGTTATAATTTCTATAATAGGACTAAGATAAATGTTATTGTTATTTTTGGGCATTGTGCTGATCATATTAGATACGTTTTCTTTATTTATTTTAATTTTTGTGGCAAGCATTTTACTAACGTTAATAAAATATTCATTAAATTCTTTAGCTATATCTGACTGGTTGTTTATAATTTGATTATTTAAAGTAATCGAAGTGATAGGTTGTTTTGAAGTATTATTATTTAAAGATTCCTTTGCTAAATTCCATAATGTTAGAAGATTACTTTTATTTAGTTCAATTTGTTTCTTATAATAGCGGTTTTTTGTTTGCCTAATCAGGGATTTAATTGTTAATTTATATCTTACATACATTTCTTTAGTTGCAAGATTTTGTGGTTGCAAAAGCATTTGACGAAACAATTTATCTCTAATATTTATTGATTTAATTAGTCCACTAGTTATCCATGTTTTTCTTTTTTTAATTAGATGTTTTGATATTTTAGTAAAAAAACTTAATCGTAGATTATCTACAGATTTATCGATATCATCTGATATTAATTGACTCCATGTAATATTTCCAAAATCTTGTATTAATTTTTTATAGTTAATTAATTTTATTTGAATTTTTTTGCAGTTTGAGTTTCCTTGCGATTCATGGTTGAATTTAATTAGGTTAGATAAAGTTCAGTTTTAAAAAATGGGATTATGATCAGTAATTTTTGAATTTAAAATTCCAGATGTGATTTGGGTACCACATATATGCGTTTTAATAAAAATATGATCTATATACGTGTTTTCCTCTCTCGTAGGTTTGTTAATAAAAGAAACAAAACCATGTCTACTTAAAATATCCAAGTAATTGTGTGTTTGCAATTCGTTACAATTTAAAATATCTATATTTATGTCCCCAACTATAATTTTATTAGAAAATTTGCAATTATTTGATATGTGTTGCTCAAACTCTTCTAAAAATGTTGCAGTGTCATAGGCCGATGGTTTATAAATTGATGTTATACCAATGTGTTTATTATGTTTTGTTATCTGTAACCTCATTATATTGTATTTATTGGAAAGTCTTTGAATTTTTGTTATAGTGGGCAGTGATGTTCTCACAGATACTACAACACCGTGGTTTTTATTAAACTTGCTCTGATTATAGTAAGTGGTGTACCCCTCTAAATTAAAACAATTTAAATTTTCAACGATCCAAGTTTCCGACAGCACTATACAGTCAAAAACAAAATCACATTTTGCCACTAATATTTGTAATTCATCAAAATTCTTCGATATGCTTCTTATGTTTGTATGCAACACTCTAAAATACTCTTGATTATTTAAACTATTTTTGTATATTTCCCGCAATTCGCTAAGATTATTTATTATAGCAGTATTAATATTACCCGTATCTAAATCGTCGACTTAAATCTCCGTGTTTGAAACGACCATAAAGAAATAAAATGTTACTTACACATAAGAAACATACCTGGCGCTTATTCAGTAGGCATCATTGAGAGTACATCCTCCTGATTGCTTATTCTGATAGCCGGGTCATCATCATTCTTTTTTGCTAACAGCTTTCCGTTCTTGAACCACACATATCGAAATCCAGCTACCCTTGCCTGTTCTTTTGCTTTCTTCAGAAGCTGTTTATTATGGTATGTTAGATGTTCGTTTAGATAGATGTTTTCGCCAATTGACATTCCAGAAATTAATTTGTTATTTGTGAAAACTAATGATCTCTTTTGTATTAATGAATCTCGTTTGCTCCTAGACAGGAACTGTGCCACAATAGGGGGATGAGCATCTCTTCTGCTTGTTGGTAATCGATGTGTCACTTCTATATCCGCCTCCGTTATATCCAGTTGTAGTTCCTTCGCAATATTTGCCACAATAGACTTGCTATTCTCCATCAGATTTTGTTTAACACCATAAATTTCTACATTGCGATTTCTGGTGTATTGTTCGAGATTGTTTAGGCGACCATTTAAGTTTTTTATTGCAGTATATTTTTCCCTATTCTGTTCTTTTGAGCAATTTCCTTCTTGTTTTACGTGCTTTACTTCCTCGACGTTGTTGGTTATTAATTTAATAACATCATCGTATTGCGCTGCAATAAATGTGACCGATGATTTCAGCTCTTTAATCTCTTTATCTACAGAGCCTAGTTTACCACTTATATCTGAAAGCATACTCATGATAGCTCCCACGGATGATTGGTTGATAAACTCCTTTTTATTTTCGTTGGTGTGTGGTTGCAATAACTCTTCCTCTTGGTTGAGAATTACAGAGTTAACTGAATCTGAATTAGCTCTTTGGCGTGTAACTATTCCTACACATTGAATACATTTCCGTATTTTTTAGTTGTGATTAATTTCTGGTAATTATTTTCATTTATCGAACATTCGAAATGATATAATTATTTGCATTCTCCACATTTTGCTCCTTCGTCCGATACAAGCGTTTCATCACATCGGGCGCACAGTTTTGAACTTGGCGGTGCCATTTGTTTCATCTGCTGCGTGCACGGTGCGGAACTCGAAAACACGTTATCTGTGCGAGGTTATGTTGCCCACTTATCAGAAACCACTCAAATACTAAGTTTGAAGCTCCAAAAAGTGTATTTTCACATGAGTAAAGATGCACACACCCACTATATTCGCTTTTCCGCAATAGTATCTGCTTTATATTTAAATAAGTTTAGATTTGTGCTTGATCAAAACAACGCACGTCGACACCTGTTGACCACAACAAAATATTATTATGAGAAATATTAGGTGAACCAAGCGTGGATAGACTGGAGACCGAGATCAGATGCATACAGAAGTAGAAGTCGCCCTTATTACATTTGCTACACACGGGAATTTATTCGCATGTAAAAAAAAGGAAATCATAAATACTTCACAGCAGGGTGGTCCAGAAATTGTCTAGTCGTGTAGCAAACGTTTGCCAAGCTAGGTCCTGAGCAGGATGGGGTGGGTTGTCCGGAAGCGCCACTGGTTTGAGACGGTCCAAACCAGAAAACCTACAGGTGGCCGTGTAAATTCCTAAACCACTAGCTGTTTCACAAAAAAAAATAATAAAAGACAGAAAACACCAAGACTCGAAATAACCTAGTTATTTATTTACAGTTTGTACACATTCAAAATTCTGTGTCATACTTGAAAAAGGCAACACAATTCTGTGATAATAGTATGTAAATGGAATAGTTTGTAGATGTAATCTTAGTGGTATGTAATGTACAAGATTTTATATTAATAAAGTCGAAAATGTAACTACGATAATCGCAATTCGTTCGAGTACCCGTGTATCAACTACGATAGTGACTTAAATATATTAAAAACAGCGATACCGGAATGCGGGAGAATGGCAAGTTCTAAATCGCTTGATTAATTAAGTAAATAATCTATCTAGTCGCGAACCTCTTCGAATTGGTACCATTTCGCCTAGGGGAGTGCTAATACACATAAAATGGTGTATCTACGGTGGTCATATTATGTTAAATGTCAAATTGATGCTCCCGGAGACCCTCGCAATAGTTTAAATTTTAAAACATTGACAAGTACTTGAAACTTGAACGCGACCAAAGCAGTACTACCAAACGTAAAGATATTAAATGCATAGAATGACATTATCCTATTCCACAAAAGTAAATGCACGTGATGTACAACGAAGTTACACAATATTCCGCATGTAAAACGGCATGAATTTCGCTAGCATATACCTCATCATCATCATTACCAGCGTTTAACTATTCCATTTCTGGACATACGCCTCCCCTAGTTGTTTCCACGATAGTCTATTTGTAGCATATACCTAGGTAAGTACAATACATAAAGTAAAGATCATAGTGCCATAACGAACGATATTTTCAGTTCAATAAACACCAAAAGGTAGATAACACTAGGTGTTGTAGATACCTGGATTGTGCACAGAAGGGCCGCTACATCAACAGCTATGGGGGATAGCTATTAAGATGTCCACCAGCTTGAATAACCTCCAAAGAGTCAGGCCTTTATCTAACTTTGCGGGTGAGAAACGTAGTCGAGTGCAGTCACCATGGGGAGAAGCCTTGCATGCGAACTACCACATGTGCTGAGGGGCTCGGACTGGAATGGGATCGTTGCTCCAGGTGCCTTAGCCAAGTAACATCAATGCCACAGGCATATTAGATCCCGAAAAATCGGAAAACGATACAGCAAACTAGGACGAGGAGGCCTAAATACGAGACGTTATCGAAAAATGTTCAACGGCAACCATAAATTAACATACCAGAGTTGTAATGTGGCCTCGAGTAAGTAAATTGCAGAAATATATATTTATCCCAATACAATCGGATTCATTTTAGCAATATAACACCCATTTCCTATTTCTGGATGGCAGATTCCTCAAAGAAAAATGGAAACTACGTAATCCACTTAAGTGAAAATTTCCAAAGATCACATGCAGCTCCAAAAAGGAAAACTTAAAAAATGGTCGCCGGAAATCGTACTATCAAAACAATTTTCAAAACTGTTACTCAAAATTCCCTAAAAATCAAGGATTTTCCAAAAGTCCCAAAAATTGCAAAAATGAGTATGCAACCAAAGCTACACCTAACGTATGCAGGTGAATCTAACTATATGAATGTATTTAAGCTAAGAAATTATCCAAACAATCCTTAACTGTATCTAAATGTAAAATTACACGTAACATACACTTTGTTTGTCATCTGACCCACTGGCCGCGCAAACTGCACAGTTTGTAAAAAGCGCTCGCTGTATGCTTCGTAACATGACCTACTACGGTTGATGAACTGCAGCGTCTGTTTGTAAACACGGAATTGGCACGCTTTTGCTAGTTTTGTAACTCGCCTGCATGTGTTCTTTTGTATTTGCCCAATTTCACTTTGTTTTACACTCTTAATGCTAAGTCCATGTTTAAACGAAGTTTGAACAAGGTAGGTACATAATAATAAATAGCAGCATTCAGTAATCTAAAAATCTTCAATCTCTTTTTCAATTGAAGATTATCGTCATCGATGCCGTCGTCAATAATTAGTGCATCTCTGTTGGTGCACCTATGTCCGCAGCAATTCTTGCACATGTTTGAGCATTTCAAGCCACTCTGTCGATGCTCGCAGTTTCTGACACACCCCGCATTACAAGCGCAAACAATGAGGGAGAGCAATTTTTCAAGATCAGCTGCCTTTGTGGTTGCAACTAGACGCTAATAAGCACCAATCCTTTTCCAACCCCATTTTAGTGAATCTTTACTGAGATTGAGCCATTGCTGCACTTGTGGTAAACTCTTTAAGAGTGTTGTTGTGCAGCTACTGAAGTGGAGGAAAGTACAACCAACCTGAAATTTGTGTATACAGGCTGCTTTGCGATGGTCTGCAAATAACATTGATGGCACAGAGTATCCAAATTATCTGCATTTGTTGATGCAAATATCGAAAGGAAGAAATGGTTTCCGGCATCAGCTACTGCATCTGGGACTGCATTTGGGTTGTTAAAAGTCAACAGCTTTGTGTAAAGCTCTTTATCACGTTGCACTTTTTCAGAAGGCGTTATTTTTCCCATTCTATAAATTGAAGAAACGGTATCACATCCGGCGAAAGTGTAAACTGTCAAGAGAACATCCTTCATTTCCCCGATACCACGCTGAATGTCTCCAATGCAGAAAACTTTTTCTTCTTGGTTACCTTTCTTCGGTACAACCATCTTCAACTGGCAGGGGCATGAACATCCAACAAGACCAATAATTCGGTGTCATTGCCAATTACGATAGCCGCTGTTTCCTTCTTTGATTCGTCAATTGCAGTAAAAACGATCTTGGTGTCAGCATCACCTTCTTCCTGAATCACTCTGCAGCCAGCTTGCTGTAAATGTATGTACAGTGATGAGAGTAATCAGTTGTATCGTGTTCTTAGTAGGTATTAGAAGTTTTGCTTGTCCAAAAGTGACATTAATTCCATCTTCCACTTTCACTTCAACATGTGTAGTAGTGGATGATCTGCGCAAATGTTGTTCGTCTTTTGTACTGGGTGCATCACCATAACCATCTGGCCGTCCCACTTCCTTGAGCACTTTATATAATACACTTGGAGCGAATATTACGAGTTCATAAGCGTCATTTTTGCTTTTTTTGCCAAACAGAAAAAGTTGCATTTTTACCCCCTCGATATCTCTGTAATCCTTTACTGGAGTGCAAAAAATGCATAAGACCATTTTTATTGTAAATTAAATGTAGATTAATTTTGTATAAGGTAAAGTTTGCGATCATTTGCAATTCAGTTTTGGTACCGTCAACACGTGTGTGCTCAATGCTGTGCAGCAAATCAACAAATCTAGTGACACGGACGACGCCGACGGGAGCAACCACTGGGAGGCGACCGGAAGATAAGCAAGTTTCAAGAGACAAGTGTACGTTTCACCTAACGAAAAGGAAACCGCCCCAGAAAGCCTACTAATTCCTTATGAAGGTGTTGACTACAGAATATTTATAAATGAAGATAACATTACATGCTTTATATGCAAAAAACCAGGACACAACAGCAATCAATGTGAAAACACGACGACGACACAGATGGTCCTACTAAATACCACTCCAACAAAAAGAACGGCATCACACTTCACATCAGAAACAGAAAATACGACATCTAATGACGAAAACAAAACAGAAACAAAAAACACAACCGAAGCAACAACAAGCAATAATCAAATAACAACTAAACCTATCATTAAAAAAATTAAAACGACAACACACAACGAAAAAGAAACGCTCGAGAAACAACTGGAGCCTATTCGAGAAGAAATGGAAATAAACAAGAAAAAATACATTTTAAAATTTGAGGATTTCAAAGATTTCATTGAAAATACATACGGAAATCCCGACCCACTATCAGTTGCCAGGGAGTACACACCAAACACCCACGCCTTAATAGAAATGATGTATGAGTTATACCCGAAACTGAACACAAGAGCAATAAAAACTAAATTCTCCAAAGTAAGCAACAAAATTAAAAAACAACTCCAAACTGAACTGGGTACAGCAGTTTTCTCTAGTCAAAAATCGCTACTTCTAACGTCCAGTATCTTACAATGGAACTGCAACGGCTACTTTGCACACCTTGGCGAGATAAAAAAACTCATATCAGAACACAATCCAAAAGTTATTTGCACCCAAGAAACACGTTTAAAGACTACACAAAACGTTAATTTAAGAAATTTTACGGCATTCAGAAAAGATCGAATTAATACAACTAACGCCAGTGGCGGAGTAGCAATTTTATGTAATAACGAAAATTGCGCAAACCAAATAGCCATCAATACAACAATAGAAGCCGTTGCAATTCAATTACTTACACCTATGAAGATAACCATTTGTTCTATATATTTACCCCCGAATGTCAATATTGAAGAAAGCGAAATAAAAGAATTACTGAACCAACTACCAAGACCGCACATAATAGCAGGAGATATTAATGGGCACAACCACGTATGGGGATCAAATACTACAGACAAAAGAGGAAAAATGATTGAAAACGCAATAAATAAAAATGACTTAATACTATTAAACGATGGATCAAGTACCCACTTTTGTAGCCGAACAGGAAATTTCTCCTGTATAGACATAACAATATGTGAACCCCAAATCGGACACAAATTCACATGGCAAGTGTTACAATGCCTATACAATAGCGATCATTTTCCCATAAAAATACATGCTCAAGTTAACGTAGAAGACAGCACCCCACCCCACCCTATTTACGCTAAATGGAAATTAAAGGACACAGGCTGGGAAATGTACTCCAAACGGGCAATTATAGAAAGCAGCAATTTCACCGAAAATACTGACATAAACTACATAGTGGACCAATTCACACAGTGCATCACAAAAGCAGCAAATGAAACCTTTGGAAGCAAAAAGATTCTGAAAATTAAGAAGGTAGTACCCTGGTGGAGCAGCAAATGCGAGGAAGCTATTAAAGAAAACAAAAGGGCACTGTACAGCTACAGAAGAAACAGAAACCAAGAAAACCTAATAAACTTGAAACGAACGCAAGCTATATTAAAAAGAGCAATTGTACAAAGCAAAAAGGAATCCTGGGAAAAATGTATTTCCACAATTACAGCCAATACACCGTCTCATACAGTTAGGACCAAGATAAGAGCAATCAAAGGAGAAAAGCCATTACAACAAATAACAATGCTAAACTCAGAAAATAAAATTATTACAAACACCCAAGAAATAGCAGATACACTGGCCAATAAGTTTGAAGAAAACTCCAGTGACTTATGTTATACCAAGGAATTTCTAGAAAAAAAAATGGAAACAGAAAAAGAACGCATAGAGACAGAAAGTTCAACACACCTACCAATAAATAAGCCATTTACTCTCGACGAACTAGAACATGCTTTAAGAAACATGAAAAGAAAGAGTAGCCCTGGACCTGACGGAATCCCATACGAAATGATAACAAATTTATCAAAAACTTCACTACAGCATCTACTAAGAATCTATAATATTATATGGATCAAAAATGTATACCCAGATAAATGGAGAGAAGTAACTGTAATCCCAGTACCTAAACCACATAAGGACAAAACAAATCCATCTAACTGCAGGCCAATAGCTCTCGCAAACTGTATGAGCAAAATACTACAAAAGATGATCAACCGTAGGCTATGCTGGAAGCTAGAAACCAATAATATTCTAATAAATGAACAGTGTGGGTTTAGGGAAGGAAAATCCACTATAGACCAGATTATTGCACTACAAACAGAAGTACAAAAATCGTTCAAAAATAAACAACACTTAATTGCAATATTTTTCGACATCCACAAAGCCTATGACTCAGCATGGAAACACTATATCCTCAAAACGCTAACAGAATACAAACTAAACGGAAACATCATAAAATACATCAACAATTTCCTCGAAAATAGGAAGTTTAAAGTAAAAACAAATGGCTGTCTATCACATGAAAAGAAACAATATAACGGAGTACCGCAAGGTGAAGTACTAAGTGTAACGCTTTTCTTAATTGCAATGAACAAACTAAAAGAAACTGTCTCTAACAACACTAAACTATCACTATTCGCAGATGATTTAGTGATTTACTACAAAGGGGAAAACATAAACACGATAAAAGAAAAACTACAAAATTCAATTAAAAACTTAGAAGAATGGTCAGCCACCACAGGGTTACGGTTTTCAGAAACAAAAACACAAGCCATACACTTCTGCAGACTTAGAAGGCATCACGAACATCCAATACTAAAAATCAACAACAGTCAAATCACATTCTCTACCTCAATAAAATTTTTAGGAGTAACATTAGATACCAAAATGACTTGGGTTCCGCACCTACTAAATCTCAAGAAAGAATGTTCATTAAAACTAAACATCATTAAGACGTTGGGGCATCTGAACTGGGGAGCACATAGAGATAACATAATCAACGTGTACAGAGCCCTCATCAGGTCAAAACTTGACTATTCGTGCATGGCATATTCAACGGCAAAACCTTCGAAACTAAAATTACTAAATTCCATACACAACACTGCCCTAAGAATAGCTACCGGTGCATACCGAACAAGCCCTGTTGACAGTATTTTAGTAGAAGCGGGAGAACTATCTCTAGACGACCGAAGAAAACAATTAACAATAAACTACATAACCAAACTCTCTAGTAACCCAAATAATCCAGCATATGATAAAATATTCACAAATAACCAACAAATACCAGATACAACACCTTTACATAGAACTATAAAAACATACTTAAACGAAATTCAATTCACGCTTCCAAACACTCAAAAAATATCCATGCACACACATCCTCCATGGTTACTCCGACGCCCAAAAATTATTTTATCCCTCACAAAATACCCCAAATCCCAAACACCGCCAGAGCTCTACCGAAAATATTTCTACAGTATTAGAGAAAGATATAAAGAATATAATTTCATATATACCGACGGATCTCGGCACAACGGTCGTACCGGCGCAGCTGTAGTAACAGGAAATGACAAGTATAAATACCAACTACCACCATCATGTAGCATATTCACGGCAGAAGCTTACAGCATCAAGAAAGCTACAGAATTTATAAATAGTTCAGAAAAACATAAATTTATCATATGTACCGACTCTCTTAGTGTAGTACACAGCTTGCTCGATATATATGCCAAGGAACATAGTATACAATCCATTCAAGAAAACATCAACGAAGCCCTAGAAACCGGAAAACAAATAGGAATTGTTTGGATACCATCGCATGTTGGGATAAGAAGCAATGAAGAAGTGGACAAAGCTGCAAAAGAGGCAACTACTGAACATATACAGCAAATATACATAACAGTAAATGACGTTAAGAGCGAAATCAAAGCTAAAATAAAGAAACAGTGGCAGAATAAGTGGAAGAACACCCCTCCAAATAACAACCACCTAAGAAAAATAAAAGAAGAAACTGTAAGATGGCACACAATAGAAAGCAGAAAAATCCAAGTAACATTAACGAGACTGAGAATAGGCCACACACGCTTAACACACAGCCACCTAATGCAAAAAACCGAAACCCCAACATGTGCCACTTGCAATACACGGATAACAGTCCTACATATTATAATCGACTGCAGGGAGTACACAGCACAAAGGGAGAAAAATAAGATACCACCTACCCTAAAAGAAGCACTCGCAAACGAACCCGGGAACATTAAAAATATAGTAAGCTACCTTATACATACCAGTCTACTTAACAAACTGTAAGCTCTATTATAACTTAATAATTTAGATGAAACTGTGATTGTAAATACTATTAATGTATCAAGGTATTAGTGGCCTGTGATGCTGAAATACCTTTTTGTGTAAATAAAAAAAAAACGGTGGTCCACTCGAATTTTTGAAAAAAAAATGAGCGATAAAACCCCAGCCATTCAACCAGAATTGATATTGACCGTTATCCCTTTACAAATTACTTTATTTTAGTATTACTTATGTAATCCAAAAGTTAGAATGGGTATTTTGCGAAAAAAATATGATGAAAATGAAAAACGTATTTTTCAAATTTCTTAAAAAAATACCTTATTTTGAAAATAACTGAAACTAAAAAAACCTAAAAAATGATAAAGTACAAAAATGTGGGTTTTTTCTTAACGAAGATTTTAGTTTTTGTTTTATTTCTGTAGGAAATAAAGTAACGGAGATATAAATGTTAGAAGTTTGCATTACAGTGCGCGGACCACCCCTCACGAGCACTTCAACCCTTTACTTTTTTGCATATGTAAGGTTTGAGCATGTCGAAATGTATATGATCTTGTAGCCCTTAAAATTACCTCTAAAATAGTGTTTGAATGGATCGTTGTAGCTTTAAAATTAAGGGAGTTATGGTACAAAATCCAATCGCATTTTTTCGGAGCATAAAAATTTTCCCATTCCACATAATTTTGAAGCTTCATAGATGATCATGTATATACATACATAAATGTATATGTATATACATATATGTATATATATATATACAGTGTGTCCGCAGTTTGAGTTCACATAAGGTGTAAATGGCTTTTTTTTAGTTAGATGCTAGATGCACAGGGTGTTTTCAGAATTGATTTTTAAAAAATTGTCAAGAATAGATTACTAGTATTAAAAGAGATAACAAGAAAAAGTATTAAGGACATTTTCAGAGAAATCGGACTACTTTGAATTTTAATTTTTTTTATACCAACATACTTTTTATCGTGGCTGTAGGAGAAACTGTTACTGGTTTACGAACTAAGATGTTTAAAAAACAATAGAATGGCTCCTGCGGCCACGATAAAAGGTATGTTGGTATAAAAAATTTAAAAAAAAATAAATCAAGGTAGGTGGATTTGTCTGAAAATTGAGAGTCAGACATTACTCTTAATTCTAAACAACTTTCCATAATACTTTTTGTTATCTCTTCTAATAATGGTAGTTTACTCTTGACATTTTTTTAAAGCTCAATTCTATATTAAGTAATTTTCTCAAAATCTTAGTTTGATTATTACACACAACTGTCACATGACTGATAGCAGCCAATGAAAACCATGCATTTTTTGAAAATCGACCAATCCCGAACTGATTAGCTGATAAGCGCCCGTGGGCTGCTTATCAAGCGATAAGCTCCCTAGGGATGATTATCGAGCCCGTGGATGGTGTCATAATTAGAAATAGAATTGCAGGAAACAAGCAGTTTGAGTTTTTTGGCATTATTAGATCAATTTTAAATCATAATTTGTATACGGGTTTGGTGTAATAATCTTCAAAATATAAACGCGGGCAACACACTTACATATAATTTTGCCCGTGCCAAGAGTCATCGTGCTGGTTGCCCTTAGAAAACTGCCCTCGGGCAAGCCCTCGGGACAGTTTTCATTGCAACCAGCACTCGACCCTTGGCGTGCGCAAAATTATCGGTAAGTATGTCTCGCCCTTGTTATATTACTATTGAGAACAAGCAGGAGTGATTCCGAGAATATTAGCATCTAACTCAAAAACATTTGCAATTTACACCTTATGTGAACTCAATCCGTGGACACATATATAATTTTTCTAAATTAATTTAGGCATAGGGGTGGTTTTTAAAGGTTGAAAATTTTGAATACATCATAAATCATGTTCGAGAACACAAAAGAAGGTTTATTCTACATAATTAAACAAGATGTGAATCCATAAAATGGTTAAACCTGCATTTTTTTTTCACAAAGGGGTAGTTTCACACCTTAAAAACAAAAAGCGCAAGTCGGACATATGTCACTTTCGAAGTTAAGGGTAAGATGAGCTTAATTTCAAATTTTCATAAAAATCGATGGAGGTTCAAAGAATTCTGAGGTAATACCATATTTTTACCTTCAACGACTGAACTATTTATCAAGTCACTGTATTCACCTTGTCTCTTAACTAACTAGCCAGTAAAATTTAACATCCGTGCTCATAGATAAATGATAGCGTGCAAAGCCAGAGTTGTCTTCCTTAGTATGTATCATATTGATGAATTTAGTTGCTTGTCAGTTTGACATTGTCAATAAATGGTAAATTTATAGTTATTTAGAAATGAAGAACAAATAAAATATTCAACAATACACGCACGGTAACCGGTCATATCCTTCTGTGCGCCAGTAAAAACCCTTTTACCAAGCTAGTAATGTTAAATACTATATCTTCATCTACGACAGTGTGTAAAATTCACTTTTAGTTGGCAGTTTTAAGTTTATTTATATTTATTTATATTTATATCGCACTCAGCCAACAGCCGTTAGGCCAGTTATAGGCGTCGCTGTGCATTTATGGGGACTTTCAACGCCACTAACGACTGTCATGATGTTGTTATGACCGCCGGGACCAACTATTTCCGTGACAGCCGTATCACGAGGCGCCGAGAGATGCAGCCGTGGAACTCCCATCCAAGTTCTGACCAGAGATAACGTTGCTTAACTCTGCTGATCGAACGTGGACGCTTGTTCAAGCTACACCACCCGGGACCATAAGTTTGTAAAACAATTGCTTAATAATATTCCCATAATCCCCATTGTCAGCGAAAGTAAATTTTAAGCGCAGCGTATAAGGACCGGCAGATCACTCGATCTCCTCGAAAATTAAATTTGTGTGATTCACAGTAAGCATCCTACCCGAAGCCGCCGTCAGATTTGAGGATTCCGAGGACAACGCTCTTCCCCCGAAAGGTCGAAATTTGGTGTAAATAACACCTGAAGTATCGATCCGAAGACAGCTGGACTTTTATCGCGCTAGCCAGCCCGCCGATAGCGCATATCAGCCCGCTCGCGGAGGATTGAAAACGGCCTGCGCGCCCAGAATCTGTGAGCTACTGTTCTACCGCTGTATTCACCTGAAGAAGTTTCGGACTCCTGGATGAGCATCGGACACTAAATATTAAAACGAGCACCAGGTAAAACTAGCAATATAATCTAATCCAACGAGTTCGCAGAAGAAAGCATTTCCAAACCAAATTTCGAGTCTTCGGCCCGGATCGAGCCCAAGCGGCCTCCACTCGCAGATCGACGCAGAAGGTGCCGCTCGCATTTCCCTCGAAGATCGGCGATCCCGGGGAACGCAACCTTCTCCGCAGAGGAGGGTTTTGGACTGCCTACGCCGCAGACAAAAACTGCGACGTGGAGCACCTATGAAATTGCATTTTTGTGTTTTGTAATATACATTTCATTTATTATTATTTGTAACATAGTTATACACATTATATCGATTGATTGCTAACGAAGTGTTGTTACTGAATTAATTTATACTCGAGTACATCGAACCCTCTTCGACTTTGAATTACCCCGTGGTTAAATTTCAAACACCCTTATAAGAAGGGTGGAGTATACAACGGTAGGCAGAGGGATTTCGTTTGCGCAGTGACTAACGTCATATGACAGATTCTTTGTGTTTTAAAGTGTGAAAATTGCTGTTGCTGGCATAGAAGGTTTAGCAGGGCCTGGTTGTTCAACTTAACACCATTATTTCCGCAATCCTTTTAACATTCAAGAACTGATAATACACCATACCGCAATGTTGCGTACGCCTCTGATTTATTGTGTCATTTAGCTTAAATAAGGTTAACAATTTAATGTCAATATGATAAATGTAAAAATGTTACCATTACGAAACTTGGAAATTACTAGACTCTAACATTAGTTCCGATTTTCACCGCGTCTCAATCTAGATTCTGTAACCTGTATGTCCTACAGTCGCTTTATATGTAACAGTCTGGCCATACATGGTCACGATTCCCATTGGTGCCGCCATTTTATGTCTTGCGTCATTTTGACAATAACATTTAAATTTCAAAAATGTCAAAGTCACATTTACTCAAATAAAATAAGTTGACATTCAATCAACAAACATCGTTTAAAATGCGAGTACATAGCTAAAAACTGATCATAATTTTTAGAAACAACTAGAACTATAATTTATTAACGGTAAGCTGACAAGGTTTAAAGAAATTTATCAATTTCAAAAATTTTCTTCAGGTATGAGGTATTGCTGTGCAGTCGGATGCAAAAGCAAATCTGAAAAATGTGTGCTAACGGAAACTTTCCTTAGGAATAGGGACAGACGGAACTTATGGACAAAAAAATTAATAGAGAAAATTGGTACCCGAATGGAAATTCAAGAATTTGTAGAAAGCATTTTGCAGATTGTATGTGTGAAAAAGCACGAGTTGGTGGCAAAAAAGACTTAAGGATAGGATGCTGTTCTGACATTATTTACTTTCTCATCGTCTGCTTCGGAGCCTACAGCCCTTGAAAATACCAATGTCTTTATAAACAACTGGACAAATTTTAAAATTACATTAGCCGTCAAAAAACTGTGTTTATCGACGTTTAAATTTTAGGTATGGAGTCTTGTGCATTTGACTGCAAAAATAGGTCTGAACATGGTATTAACGTGAAAAGCTTCGCTAGAAATAAAAAAGCGGGACTTGTGGTCAAACAGGTTAATCAAGCATATTAGAATAACATAAAAGGTCAGAATAGAATCTAAATGTAAAAGCATTTTATGTAAATTTAATAAAATGCATATTGTTGATGTAAAAAATATTGCAACTTGTAATCAATAAGAAAAGTTTATAATATCCAAAGTCATCGGTGTTCGTTTAAGAATAGCTGAAACGAAAACGAAAAAGCAAAATACACAACGAAGCAAATACAGTTGTACTTCTGTGGCAATGCACAATGTAGGCTATATAAACTAAGTGGGAAGTTATGAAAAATAATTATAAGCGTATTAGGCTGTATACTCATTGTTTTATTAGTTTTGGGATCACTTTAAGTTCTGTAGATTTATTATTATTTATGTGAGCACTAACTGTAAATAAAATTTATATCTCATTGATACGACATTGTTTGTTTTACTATTTAGTCATATATTTACTTATACTAAGCATTTATTTAATTAAACTGTTTTTCAACACCAACCCCGCCACTGCTTTTGACCCGCCACTGGAGGCGGCCATATTCTGTCTTATGTCATAAGTGACATTTCATATGGCCAGACTGTTGTATATAAAGTGACTGTAGTATGTCCGTAATTAGTTGAGTTAGCGCTTCAAGTATCTCTCTGCCTTTACGAAACCCGTAATATGTAATTGTTTTCGCTCCAAAATTCCAGTCTTAATTTCACCATTCTTTCAAAAGTTTTAGTTAAACAGGACATTAGTGAAATGGTCCTATAAAAAGTGGCGCATGTAGGATTTTTTCCAGGTTTAAGGATGGGCTTAATTTTAATTTCTTTACGTATTGGAGAATATTCTCCACTTAACCATAAAGAGTTAAATATATCTAGTAGAAGGAGTTTAGCTTTGCAAGATAAGTTTTGTATAATGGGATAGGTTATATTATCTATGCCAGGAGTAGTACTTCTAGTGCTTTGAATTGCACTGTCAAGTTCCTCCAAGTTGAAGGGCTTAGTGAAAATGTTGTCTCTGCTAACGTTATCAGGTAATATATTCTTGGTTTCTCTTTCTACATATGGAGGGGCTAACTGGATTAAAACCGAATTGGCAATTTCAATAGGTACTATTGGCCGTGCAATATTACGTTTTACAATTGCTCTAATTTGACGCCAAACCCCCAACAGGGGAGGGGTACTTTTATTGATTTTATTACATTATTGAATCCAGTTATTTTTGACTTTGTTTTTAAACAGTCGTCGGGTTTTGGCCATAACTAGTTGACATTCAACAAAGTTATGAATTGAAGAAGCTATTTTATACTTATTAATTGTGTTTTTCCGGGAATTTAAAGCTGATGAGCATTCACTGTCCCACCAGATGGGTTGCTTTTGGGCCTTAGGTTTAAATGGCTTCTTTATTGGTATGGATAAGGTTGCCGCATGATTGATTGCCTCAAAAACAATCTATTTTATCGTTTATGTTCATAGAATGGTAATCTATTTGGTTTAATGTTGTATCTAAGGCATTTCGAAAACGATTCCAATCTGCGTCTGCATCTTTCCATTTGCACGAGGGAAATATAACAGTAAAATTAACAAAGGAGTTATTAATATTGATCAGAATTGGGAAATGATCGCTACCAAGACTATGTTCACATAAACTCCAAGTTGCAGATAATGCTAGGTCGGACGATACTAGTGTGACGTCAACTGAAGATAGTTGATCGCTGTGTCTATTTAATCTGGTTGGTTTTTGTTCATTAAGTATTGTGGAGTTAGTGGTATCTGCTGCATCAACTAAATGTGTACCGGTTATATTTGTTTGGGAGGAGCCCCATGTGACGCCTATAATTGGCCTAACGGCTGTTGGCGGAGTACGGATTAAAATAAAATAAAGTCATATAAATAAAGGAGAACGATCCAAATGTGTGTGTCCGTCACGACAATTGCAGACGCGATGTCCCCCATTTGCGTTTGCATGAATTTCGCCGTCGCCTCGATTTCGCGAACGGGGCAGAGCCCCGAGGTCACTCTTGGAGAGGGGCGAAGCCCCGAGGGCCCCCTTGGAGAGTGGCGGAGTCCGGAGGGCCACCTTGAAGAGGAGCAACGCCCTGGGGCCCCCCTTGGAGAGGGGCGATGTCCCGAAAGACCCCTTGGAGAGGGGCGGAGCCCCGGGGTTCTCCTTGAAGTGGGGCGACGCCCCAAAGGCCTCCTTGGAGAGGGCCGGATTCCCGAGGGTCCCCTTGGAGAGGGGCGGAGCCCTGATGGCCTCTTGGAGAGGGGCGGAGCCCCGTGAACCCCCTTAGAGAAGGGCGGAGCCGCGGGGCCCCCTTGGAGAGGGGCAGAGCCTCGAAGGCCCCCTAGAAGAGAGGCGGGGTCCCGTGAGCCCCCTTGGAGAGGGGCGGAGCCCCGGGGCCCCTTAGAAAAGGGAAGAGCCCCGATGGCCCCCTTGAAGAAGGGCAGATCCCCAAAGGCCCTATTGGAGGGGGGAGGTGTCCAGAGGGTCCCCTTGGAAAAGGGCAGAGCCTCGAAGGCCCCCTTGGAGGGGGAGGTGTCCCGAGGTCCCCCTTGGAGCAGGGCGGAGCCCCGAAGGCTCCCTTGGAGAAAGGAGGTTCCCCGAGGACCCTCTTGGTGAGGGGCGGAGCCCCAGAGCCCCCCTTGGAGTGGTGCGGAGCCCCGAGGACTCCCATTGGAGAGGGCCGGAGCGTTATTTGAGCGGAATTTTGATGAAATCCATGCGATTTTAGAAAAGGACTCTTAACAATTCGCGTTTCTTTTTGAAAATTATTAGCAAAGCTTTAAACTACTCAGTGGTGACACATAAAATGTAAGGTCACTAAATCACGTTAGCTAAGCGTAGCTAACTTGATTTAGTGACCTTAATAAAATGTGCTAAGCAGCGCATACGAAAATACATCAGGATAGACCGCGCAATAGCGCGCGCAGCCCCGTTTATAAAAAATAAAATTAAAAAAAATACATGATGGGCAATGAAATCCCCACAAATGATTGTTTTGATGCTTGAAAATTGACTAAATATGTTATCCCAATCGGATATGGTTACTTTGACATTAGGCGGACGGTAGATAGAGACGATGTTTAACCAATAATGCATGTTGCATTTTTATTTAAATATTTATATCCAGATATCTAATGGATATCATGTGCTATAACTGTTATATATTTGACTGGTGGGATAATAAAGGCAACCACAAAGTTGTTTTCAGTAACGAAATAAAATAAATAACTTGAATTCAGAATCTACGAGCAGCGGCGCAGGAACTACTGTAATCATGGGGGGGGGCAATTTTTTTTGTGAGTGTTTTAACATAACTAAGCCCTATGGTCGACTGTTCCACAAACACTTTAATATAGTATTTTTTAACTTCCATAAAGTGCTGCTTTAGTTCATAAAGTAAAGTAAAACGGCCGCCTGTCAATGTTCAATAGTTATTATTAAAATAAATGCCATTTTATTCAAATCAGGAAAGGAGATTATTTTAACTGAAAACTTTGCAAATAATAAAAAGGAATTCACCTTTAATACCTTAAGGTAAGAGGTAGTGATTCTTGATATTGACGCAATTAACCTATAAGAGCAACACTTCGAAACTATCATATGTTTCAATAGCAACTGGAATTTTCTAATGTGTCTAATATGTAGAATGCAGTAGAACGTAAAGCTTTGCATGCAGCTACTATATAATCAGACCTTATTTGACTCGTCCTCTTTAATGCTACGCTACGCTCGCTCTGCCATAAAATAGACTAGTGCAATAATATCCTACATTATGTACTTAATACATAAATAACTATAATAGTTACAATTAAGCTGAAATGCTTTTTAGTCACGTATAGAATGGTCATAAAGATACAAAACCTGAAAGGTATCCTTTATTTTTACTTTCTTTTACTTCGAATAATGTAATCATAATTTTTTGCAAACTGGAGATTTTTGCAGAAATATTCGTTTTCGCGTCTTCTCGTTCAGAAATAGCATATTAAGTATTAAGAACGGTAAGGACATTTTACCAATCGAAGACAATTGGTTAGAAGAGGAGCGAAGCGACGGACGGCTCCAATAATTATTATTATCTGAGCTCGGTAATTCCTTAAGGTTCGTGATGCTTATGGCGTTTTTGCACTATAGAAATGAATTTTTTTCAAACGTCAGTAAAATGTGACATTATACCACAGAATAATATGTTGGTGGCACTGTAAGTCTATATCAAATTCGAGGTTAGCAGGCTAACTTCGAATTTTTACTTACCGTTCTAGAATGGTAAACATAACTTACTGATTTGGCAACAAACGCGGTAACTTAAGTAAAATCGTTCTATCGTGCAAAAAATTTGTTTTCGAAGTGATGTCTGTCTATTCGTTTGTGATCCTGTCAATTTGTGAGCCCAGATGGTTTAATAGATCAGCCTCAAAAATTTATATCTTTGTTATTAATATAAATTTGGAAGGACTAGTCATTTTTGGTTAAAATCGGTAACCGGAGGTGGTACTTTACTCTTATGTTTTTTGTTTTCCCGGAAATTTTTTATAATTGTTTGATAAAAATTAAATTTCATAGAACAAGATGATATATTGTGCAATTATATACAACTTTTGTTCAAAAAGTTTGTAAGAAATACAGTTTTGGAAATATCGCAAAATGAAAGTTTTACAAAAACTTTCTCCAAAATGAATTTGAAAAAAATGGTCAAAACTGTTAGATATTACGTAATTATCTATGACTTTTGTCAAAAAGTATTTTGTTATTATAGTTTTTGAAAAATCGCAAATTGAAATTTTTACAAGCAGTAAAAGAAAGTCGTGTGATGACCACACTTCATTTTTTTCATATGAAAATGCAATCTAGGGAAACCATTGACAACAAGCATTGTCACTAGATTGCATTGTGTTGATTCATAAACTTCTAGTTAATATTCTTGCAATGACGTTAGGTTTCATGTTGACTGGTTGACACCGTAATGAATTTAAATTTTAGTTATTATAAATTGCAATTGTTTTTAATGCAATACCGACCTTAAAAACCAAATTATAAAATCACATTTCAAGTTTATAAGAGCCAAAGCTACAATTTAAAATAAAGAATTGTCAACCTGTCGACATGAAACCAAACCTCACCACAAAAATAACCAGAAGTTTATGTACCAATACAATGAAGCCTAGTGACAATGCTTCTTATAAATGATTTCCTAAGAATTTTGGCATTTGCATTTCCGTATGAAGGAAAAATGGACTCTTCTCCGCTGTCGACCTAAAAATAAAGACGTATTTAACAAATTGTTCGCGTTTTATTTCTATACCACCTACAATAGAACAACGAAATTTAGTATCTCGTATGGACTAATGTGAAAAACGCACATACAAATTTTTCAAAACCTTATAGAATATATAAGGGGGGGGGGGGCAAATTGTACTATTTGCCCTTCCGATATATTCTATGAGGGGGCAATCGCCCTCCTTGCCCCCCCCCCTGTTCCTGCGCCCCTGTCTACGAGAAATATTCACGTTAAGGGTTAAATTCCCATTAATTGTGAGAAAATAAGAATTGCTGGTTTGATACGTAGCAGTAATAAAGTATTCTCTACTATCAAATTTGACTTCATGTCACAGTTATTATAAAAATATGTAATTCAAAGTTATTTGAATTCGATTACTAAAATACTACGAAGAAAATAGAATCAGTGAAGTGAGTGTTGTGTGCTGCATATCAGTTCAATCAGGCAAGAAAGTTCCAAGAGCTTGTGAGTTGGTCGAGAACCACCAAGAGGGGTTTGCTGACTTGAACTTTTTTTTCCAGTTAGAAGTCGAGATAGAAAGTCAAAACCATTGTAATTATATTTAGAAAATTATTATAGAATCTTAATTAATATTTTTTCTAAATTATACCTGTGATTTGAGTACACTCAACGTTTTCGATTATAATAATTTGAAATTTGGAGTAAGATAACTTTTAGAACTTTATATTTTTAATTTAATCAAGTTTGAACATTACGACAATTGATTGAATTATTTCTGACAACTTGCATTTTACTGTGTAATGTCAAATCAAACTTCTGTTACATACTAACAAACTAATTATACGAAACAAGTCTATGAAATATCTGGAATTGTGCTTTTGATTGATAAAATCAAATAATTATTATTCTTTTTAAAAAATTCAATCATTAAACATATAGAAGAAGTTATTAGTTGAAGGTTAGCCTATTCAGCTGGGAGTTAAGGGTCTCACTGCTTTTAAACTGACTAGTCGTGGCATAATAATATTAAACACTTGACATAATTTCAAATGTCAGATTGATTTATAAATTACGTCAATTACTACCGATCTTTTTAAGCAATAAGGTAAGTATAT
This sequence comes from Agriotes lineatus, assembly GCA_940337035.1. NCBI lineage: Eukaryota > Metazoa > Arthropoda > Insecta > Coleoptera > Elateridae > Agriotes > Agriotes lineatus. The sequence goes on from OW679194.1 coordinate 247,276,572, forward strand.
GAGTGCATTTCCGTAAAGGATAACATTTCTTTATTGTAAGTATTTTTTAAGTATATCACATATTTCAACGTGAGTCACAACGTGGAGTTTGACATTAATACCAATATAACACCGCGAGAAGGAGTTATATTTCAATTGGCACATCGAGTGGGGCTCAAAAGGGGGGTTATATTTCACCTGCCGTTAAGGTTTATAACGGCCCGTGGCCGTTAAATCTCACGTGGTTTTTAAATTATATTTAATAAGTTATTCTTAAAATGTATACATTTGTATTACGAAAAACTTTGAGCGACACACGGCCGATACACGAATAACGGACTTGGTTGATTATAAACCACAACTATGGCCTTGGATTACAAAGTTCAACCGTGTCCATTATTTACTATACAAATTCGTGGCGGAAAATATGAACATAGGCAGTCAAATGAATTAGAATACAGTTCATGGGCATTGTATACGTTGGACAGAAATAGACATATATGATTTAAAATCTGTGTTTTCTGAAAACAACACACCTTCATTCTGCGACTGCTAGATGTTAATCGCATATAAGTATATTTCTGTCTAAGGCATACAAAGCCCATAAACTGTATTCTAGCTCATTTGGCTGCCTATGTTCACATTTTCCGCCACCAATCTGTATATCGGCCTAATGGCTTTTGTAATAATTAATAACTTAATTATGCTGATAAAAAGCAAATAACGGACTCGGTTGATTATAAACCTCGACTATCGCCTCGGATTACAAAATTCAACCGCGTCCGTTATTGCATATCGGCCGTGTGTCGCTCAAGGTATTTCGTAATACAAATGTATACATTTTAAGAATAACTTATTAAATATAATTTAAAGATCACGTGGTTTTTAACGGTCGGAGACTGTTATAATCCTTAACGGCCAGAGGCTGTTATGAGTGACTTTTCATGTGTTTGTTTAGTTCAGTTGAAATACAATAACGGTATAGTACGAATATATAATAGTTATTTTCTATACAAGTGGGATAAGAGCATCATTAATATACGTGTGTGTAAGTTACAAACGAGTGCGTAGCACGAGTTATGTAAGCACACAAGTATATTAATGATGCATTATCACACATGTATTGTACAAAATTTTATCTACGACTGCCTAAAATTGAGAAAAGTGCATTAAGAGAAATGTCAGATCTGTCATTTTCAAAAATATTTTAGTAGGCAAATGTCATTATGTCATTCATTTGACACTATTTCAGTTACGTAATGAAGTCATTACACAACTCAGTTGCGTAATGAAACCATTACATAACTGAGTGGTGTAATGAGCTTCATTACCTAACTGAAATAGTGTCAAATGAGTGACGTAATGCGTTACTTATCCCACTGGAGTAGATAAATGTAAATAATATATATATACCGGGTGGCTAGAAAAAAACGAATCCTGTTTAAGTTCTCACATTTCCGGAACGCTTTAACATAGCGATTTCAGTTTTTGCCTTTCAAGAGACAATGGATTGAAAATTATTCCTGTCAAATTACAAACAATTATTTTAAAAACAAAGGAATGGCGAATTTTTTAATAGCAACTAGAAAAAATCAATTACTCGTTGATAATTTAATAAGCAACTTAAATCGAAGCAACCTTTTGTTAAAACAAATGAAGAAGTGAGTGACATTTGCAGTTAGTTGTTACTTTGCAGTTAGTTTAGTGACATTTCGTGCTAATTAACTTACTTTCTCTTTTAATAATGGCACCTCATTTAACGAAGTATGACTTAGAGATAATTGCAATGTGTTATCCCGAAAAACATTGGCATGGAAAAAGAATTGCGAGAGAGTTTCCAGGGAAGAAATGGCAACCTTCTAGCATAAATCGTGCTATTCGACGGCTTGTAGAAACCGAATCTGTTTACAGAAAACCCGGAAGCGGAAGACCTGTAACTGCTACAAATCATGAAAATTCACAAATCGTAGGCGAATTGTCGTTGTCACAGGAAAATCAACCGGAGACTCATTTATCTCAGCGTAAAATAGCAGCCAGGACAAGAATCAGTCGCAGGTCTGTCCAAGTTATTCAAAAACGTGTTTATAAGTAGAATACACCGTACAAGATGTTTATTGGTGGAATTTTCAAGAACATTGTCAACGTGTAATTGATTTTTTCTAGTTGATATTAAAAAATTCGCCATTCCTGTGTTTTTTTAAATAATTGTAATTTAGCACAAATAATTTTCAATCCATTGTTCCTTAGAAACCAAAAACTGAACTCGCTATCTCAAAGCGTTCCGGAGATGAGAGGAATTAAACAGGATTCGTTTTTTTCTAGCCACCCTGTATATATAATATAAACTGCCTTGTTTTACATTTTATGTAGATTGCAATCGAAATTTATTTTAGGTTAAAGTAAATTTTAATTATAAGTATTAATTGAAAATCATTACTTACAGGAACGTAAATGATTTCTGGTTCTTCTGGTTCAGGTTCAGGTTCAGGTTCTAAAAAGAAAACAATTTAAAGTACCAATAATGTTAATGAATTTACGTACAGCGTTTTCATAGATTTTTAATTTCGCCTCTATTGTATATAATAATGACGAAATGTATTTATAAAAACACTGTGCAGCTATTGATCCGACGGTTAAATAACAACTAAAAGTGAGTAAAAGAATTTGCATAAGTGATATTTTACTGTTTGTTGCTGTGGTTACCCAAAAAACGTCTAGCTAGTGCATAATAAGTGGATCAACTCACCGGATGTAGAGCCACAGATTTTCCAGAATAATAGTGAACACTCTAACAGTCAGTAGATTTTTATTAGTAGGCCTCACAGTACAACCAATAACTTATTCACTTATGAAAACTCTCCTGTATCAAATAACAATAAAAATATTACCAACTGGCTCAGGTTCTTTCTTCTTTTTTCCTCCTTTGGGAGAGCCCTTGCCTTTTTTGCCTTTCTTTCCTTTGCCAGCAGTTCCTGTAACAACTGTATGGAGGAATACTTACAAAAATTGAAGTGAACATGATGCCCACCTCATAACTATAAGTAATAGTCAATTTAGGTCAATAAGACGGAAAAAATTATCTATACAGGGTGTTTCATAACGTACGAAGGCGACTGAAAGGGTAGCTAGATGGGATGAAAATAAAATTGATAAACTTCTGACCAAAACCCAACAGCAAGAAAGTTACAGCAAGTTAAAGTTAAATAAATTAACGAGCATTTTTTTGCAAACTGAGGTAGTAATTTAAGTTTTGAGTTCAAGCAGGGGATATTCGAGAGTTAACTAAACAATGTTGAGTAAAAAAAATAATACAAAATAAACAACAAAAATTACGGCTATTAATTTTTTCTTTTAAATGCTTAAAAATCGGTGTTCACTGATGGAGAACCGTTGACCATTTAATAATAACTAAAAAACAAATAGCAGTAGAAATTTGTTTTAGTGTTAATTCATATAAACGTCAAAATTAAGATATATCCGCTATTAAGTGTTTAATTCAACTTAAATGACTAACTACAGCAACGAAGAATATGTAGATATGTTACTGCTGAAGAAAACACTGCACGTGCAAGACGTATGTATTCGGAAAGATTTCCAGATCGTGAAACACCTTCCGAAAATACTATGCTTCGAGTAGTCCAACGCGGAAGAGAGACTGGGAATTTACAACCTAAGAAAGGTCATGGTGGTGGCAGATTAAATCAACATGGGGTGAATGTGGAGGAAGAACTTTTAGAAACGGTTGATGCTGATCCAAGTACACACCAAATTTCCCACAAGTTGGAGTTTCGGTATCCATTGTTTGGCGCACATTGAACAGCAATAGTTTCTACCCCTATCATCTGCAAAAGGTACAAGGACTGACTCCTATGAACTATCCACAGCGGTAGCAATTTTGCGAATGGCTTTTAAATCGGACGAATAGGGAAGCAGAATTTCCAATACACGTAGTGGTGACGGATGGATGTTGTTTTACTAAAGTGAATTGTGTTCTCAATTTCCATTATTCTCACATATGAGCTGATTAAAATTCGCATGCGATTCTCCAGAGTAGCTTTCTGCAGCGTTTTAGTTTGAATCTGTGGGCTGGTATTTTGTACAACACCTTTATAGGGTCTTACGAATTACCAGAACGCCTCAATGGCCATTCTTATTTGCAGTTTTTGCAAGAAGTTCTGAGAGAGCTCCTCGAAGATGTTTGTTTGGATATGGGCCGAAGCATGTGGTTTATGCCTGACGGCTGTACGAGATTACCATCTTTCCGCAAAATTGTATCGGTCGGGGTGGATTCATTTCATGGCTTTCGTGCAGTTTAGATCTTAGCCCAGTAGACTTTTCTTATGGGATTTCATGAAAGAATTGATATAGGCCACCGAAGTTGATATAATCGACGAAATTCGCCGAAACATTAACACTGCAACAGAGCAGTTACGCCCACAATTTCCAAGAATATCGGAAAACTGGATTCATCGAGCACAAATGTACGTTGAAATGCAGGGTCAGTAATTCAAACACCTAAGTGAATGTTTTTGGTATGATGAATTGTTTGTATCTTATTGAATAATAAAATTGCAATTTATAACATCAGATTTTGTTTATTTAAAAAGCTATATTGTTTGTAATGTGTATTTTCTGTTTAATTTAAAATTAAACTATCTTAACAGCAACTTATCAGGTGTCGTAAGAAATACGTTTCTACGGAAACGAAAACGCATTTATACCAGAGGTATTCAATAAGAAGTGGGCATTAATTTTTAAGAACTTTAAACTGCTGTTATTTTTATCTTATTGGTTTTTGGTCAGCATTTTATTTTGAAAATAACTGTATTTTAGTCCTCTCTAGCTATCCTTTCAGTCTTCTCCATACATTATTCAACACCCTGTATATATAAAACGTGGAGAGATTTCTTTTGACACCTATTTTGAGTTTTTCTCCAGGCCGATTTCCATATATTTTTTTGTTAAATGAAAGCTGTCACCGTGTATATTTGCAAATAAGTCTTAAATTGCAAATAAATGAATCACTTTTAGGGACACACCACCATATTGCAGCATTCAGGTTGTTGCAAAGGGCATGCAGTAGCAATAGAACAACTAGATTCTAAAAGTCGGCCTGCGGTATTCTGATGATTTTTGCAATGAACCGCTGTACATGCACTACATGTTTATTTGAAATCAACGGCCTGCTGAATTGTGAGACAAGCGTCAAAATACATGTAAAGTGACAGTGAATTTGTAAGATAATTGGCATTGTCCAGATGCTTATTTTTATTATCTGGATGTGCTTATTTACACACTGGTTCATGCTTTTCCTATTACTACTAGTTAAGGTAATTAATTAAGAAACGTAACTATTTATTTTGTTATCGTTAAGGTTTCAGATTATGAATGTAGGAAAAAGAAGATCTCGATTTTGTGGATTATAATGTTTAAAATTACCATTACGTAAATAAAACTGGAAGAGATTTAATTCAATTATATAAATTTTGAACTTCATGTATTTCTGAAAGATTTTATTGCTTATACGAGCACCATTAAAAACTCCGCAGGCATTAGATTGTATAAGTCATGTATATTGCTAGTTTCCCAAAAATTCTAAAATTTCAAAAAAATACTGTTTTACTTTTCCCACGCCCACATACGAAAGTAGAAATTTCCAGTCATGTAAACGCGAAAAATTACAATATCAGTTACCCGGTCGTTACCATAACGAAAGTAATGAAAGTAATGCACAATTTACAGTTATACAGTGGGCTAAATATGTCATTTTAATCTATCAACTACTGACAATCTACTGACATTGTCAGTTGTCAGAATAAACCTGTCATTCATTAAACTGCAAAAAAATTGTGGTGGTGGGAATAGCATATAGAACTCGCGAAAGTGTGTCGTACGCCCGTGTTTTAAGTCACTCTGCTGCCCTACGCTTCGCCTCGTTTCTCAAATATACTCGGACGATATATGTCACTTTCGCGACTTGTAATATAATATACTGTAACATAACATAAATAGACAATTACTTTATCAATACTGTGCTCTAGACTAATCTGAGCCACAGTTGCAGCTAACCTTACAAAATACAGGAATAGCATCTATGTTATAATAACATATTCTATAAATATATCCTCTTACCTTCAATTGGTTCTGTAGCGGTTTCAGTATGGTCTTCAGACAACGGTGGTATTTCTTCTGCAGGAGTCTGATCTGTTGCAGGTGATTCTACCGTTTCCGATGCAGCAGCAGCATCAGGTTGAGACTGTGGATCGGTAGCTGTAGGTGAATTTTCACCTTCTTGACCTTGTTCTGCAACTTCTGTTTAAGAAATTCTTATTAAACTCTATTTTGCAGATATGTCGCTTTTAATATTATAAACAACATGCACCGACGGTGGTATGGGGGGGGGGGAAGCTACATAGTATTTGTAAGAAAATTTCCGTATCACGTCATTTATGACGTCATAACCGTACTACTATAATAACAAGATAAAATTACTCAAAATACCTAATTTCATTGTTAAAAATAGGTATTTTTGAAATATATGGTTGCCTTTCTAGCCGGGGTTGCCAAAGTTAGGGGTCCCGTGCCACAATGACATTTTTCATGCTGACATTGACGTTTGTTTAACCTTTTTAGTGACAAAGCGATGGCGCAGCGTGTATGCATAATTTTATAATAAAACAAACTATTTCATTAGAGTACGTATAATTTTATAATAAGTATAAAAATGTTTTCCCGGACGCTTTTTTTCGGGCAAATTCAATCACTATACCATTATATTCTTTCGCTGATGCACTGGCCTTTCATAATCGTTTCTATTGTTGTGACAAATTTTTTCGTTGCTTCGCAAGTTTTTTCTTTAACACTTTTGAGAATCTCTCATTCTTTCTTCTTGGAAAAAAGTACTGGAACACATTGTACACTACTTCACGCGTTTGAGCATTCAAAACTTTTCGAGAACTAGCCATTGTCAAGCAGTTATGGAGAATTAAAATGATTGGCAGGAGCCAAAGGTATTTAAAAGCGCTTGCTTGTACTAACCTTAATAACTTCTTAATTTCTCTCAGTGTACTTAATATTTTTGTGGTACTTTCTAATGAGTGTCCAATTATAAAGCCTTGAAAGTTAAATCTTCAACAACAACTTTGGATAAATATGAGTAATTTAATGTAATTTAAAAATATTAAACATCAAAACATGTGAATGAATTAAATATTGATATCTACCAATTGATAAGAAATAGCAGAATCACTAGGCCACTTCATTTGATGTTTTACAGATTCGCGTCTACCCGCTGTCGATCGGCATGCGCCGGCCGCTCACCTTCCCTCGTGGACCTAGTTGTATATCAACTTACGAGTAATTTTGCATTAAAATTATATTTTGTGTCGAACATGCATGAAGATAACATAACCTTGAATTAACAAAAACACCTTCTGTGTCATAATATTGAAAATCATACGACAATCATTAATGACCAATTGAAAAATTAGTTCACGAACCGTAACCAAGACATCAACAAAATTTCTTGAAATTTTTTTATAGGTAGCCCAACCTAACTGTGAGGGTTTGTGTCGTTACGACTTCCTTACCGAATCTGCATTCGAGCATTAATTCATATCCGGAAATTATTTTTCGTGTATTCCAACAATGTCCTAATTTGCCCTCGCGTCTGGAACGCACTCAAAAAAAAATTCCGGAAAGAATTAATGCTCTTATGAGATTATAAATACGTGAAAATAATTGACAACACTGCTTCATAACCATTCAATCACGTGATACTACATTACAAGAACTATATACAGTATGTCTAAGATAAGGAGGGCCAGTATAGAGATCTCGTTAATAGTGGGAGATACAATTTGCTTAAATGGGAAAAAAGTAGCGTAACTAAAAGACTAACAAAATGACGCCTAGAAATGCTTATTATGATTTTTTATTTTTGAGTTATCTTAAAACCGAATTTTTGGATTTTCTATTCTATTTATTCCTAGCGTTAATATTAAAGTTGGAGCGAAACTGATCAAACTTCTTTATAGCAACCTTTTATGGACTTGGAGATTACCTTATCAATTTTTTATCGGGCTTTTCGTCTTCGAGCAACCATCAATTTTATTTTCTAAGTACGGCCCTTATTTTCTGATTCCAAATTTTAGAAGCTTGTTTTTATTCTGAATTCAGTAATATACCAGATCTTGGTTTAATTACGTTAGAGTTTTTAATCATTAACCGAGCTTTGCAGAGTAGTGGTTAGAACGTCTGCTTAGCATTCGGGAGGTCGCGGGTTCGATACCCCTGGCAGTCTGTTTTGATTCAGGTTTTTAACGACCTAGGGACTCCATGATTTTTTTAACATCTTAGTTCATGAACCAGTTAGAGTGTTTCCTGCAGTCACGATAAAAAGTATGTTGGTATAAACAATCAAAAAATATTTTTAAAAATCAAAGTAGGCCGATTTGTCTGAAAATTGAGAATATGCCATTACTCTTAATTCTAAACAACTTTTCTTAATACTTTTTTTTGTTATCTCTTCTAATAAAGGGAGTTTTGATCTACTCCCGTCTTCAGGCGTTCCTAGTTAGTCCTGATAAGGACTGATATTGTACGTCTTTATACGTACACTTGTGCCTACCCCGGGATTTGAAACCAGGACCGCTGATCGCTCTGATTACTAGCCTGTCACCTTTACCGATCTGGTGGCCTAGTGGTAAAGGTGACAGGCTAATAATCACAGCGATCAGCTGTCCCGGGTTCAAATCCCGGAGTAGGCATGAGTGTACATATGAAGACGTACAATATCAGTCCTTCTCAGGACTAACTAGAAACACCTGAAGACGGGAGTAGATTGAAACTCCCGAAACGTTGTGTGATATACACCCTAGGCAGTGGAAAAAGTTCGATAAAACATATCATCTTTTATTGACAAACTAGGTTTTACCCGCGACTTCGTTCGCGCGAGGTTCGTTATTTGTGTATTAAATAATGACTAATTATTTTCTGTCATCTCATCCCATCCCATCCCATCCTATCCCCGTCCCCGTCCCTTTCTCCGTCCCCGTCTCCGTACCGTCCCATTCCGTCCCGTCCCGTTCCGTCCCGTCCCGTTCCGTCCCGTCTCCCCTTCCATCCCATTCCTTCCCTCTCCTTCCCTTTCCGTCCCGTCGCGTCTCGTTCCTTTTCGTCCCGTCCCTTCCTTTTCCGTCCAGTCCCTTCCTGTTCAGTCCCTTCCCGTCCAGTCCCGTACCTTCCCGTCCCGTCCCGTCCCTTCCCCTTCCATCGCATTCCTTCCCTTTCCTTTCCGTATCATCCCGTTCCGCCCCGCCCCGCCCCGTCACGACCCTTCCCGTCCCGTCCCGTCCCGCCCCTTTCCCTCCCGTCCAGTCCCGTCCCTTCCCGTCCCGTCCCGCCCCTTCCCTTCCATCCCATCCCCTCCCCTTCCATCCCATCCTTTTCCTTCCCTTTCCGTCCCTCCGTCCCGCCCCGCCCCGACCCGTCCCGCCCCGCCCCGTCCCGCTTTGCCCCGTCCCGTCCCGTCCCGTTCCGTCCCTTCCCTTCCCGTCCAGTCCCGTCCCGCTCAGTCCCGTCCCGTCCAGTTCGTCCCGTTCCGTCCAGTCTAGTCCCGTCCCGTCCCGTTTCTTCCTTTATGTCATGTTCACCGTCTTGGACTTAAAAATAAATGTAATTTTCGCAATCTACGTCCCAAAAAACCTCAATAACGACACCCATATCGATTTTTAGGCTTACTTACCCCATTTCACCCCCTAAGGGGTTGATTTTCGGAAAATCACGAAATACGTGTTTGATTATTTGTTTTTAGGAGTACTCCTACGAAGTTTCAAGTCGAAATGTCTATTTAATATTATTTCTCCATACAAAATTGGAACCCCCATTTTACCCCTTTAGGGGTTGAATTTCGAAATATCCTTCCTTATTCCTTGTATACATCATAAAGGGAACCTCTGTGCAAAATTTCAGCTTTCTAGGTCCAAGGGTTTGGGCTGGGCGTTGATGAGTGAGTGAGTCAGTGAGTCAGTCAGGACTTTTAGAAATATATCTAAGATAACAAGCAGGTGTTATGAAAAGTAAATTAACCATGTATTGGGCTGTTGCTATTAAACATGTATAATATGCAATATAAGTTTTTCGTAATGTTGCAAGATCTAATGTTAACATTTTGTTTGTACAGTCGTGTGCAAATAAATCTGGGACAGTGTTTTTTTCACATGCAGATTCAGTTAAGAATTGAAGAATATCTCCATGGATTTCCTGCTATCAGATAGTGTTACATTAAACTTTAACAAGTACTGAAACCCGTAACTCTCTCTGATAAGAGGAAATCCATGGAAATATTCTTCAAATTCTTAACTGAATCTGCATGTGAAAAAAACACTGTCCCAGATTTATTTGCACACGACTGTACATATTTTTTACAAAAATAAACTTGAAATATTTGGCATATAAATAGAATATTATGTTTGCAGGGTAATTAACGAAGTATTTTTGGATAACAGGAATATAAATCATGTACTTATTTGTAACTCAAATATAAAAAATGTAGTTTTAGCTGCTAAATTTAAAGGACAACAACTTTGTATTTGAACTGAAAATTTTATATTGATATTCAAATTTGTTGTGAGTTGGTGGAGGCCTACAACGTAGCACACAGATAATCCGCTACTTTTTCACCACCCTGTATACAGGAACATTATGTAAATCCCGATGATAAAATTAAACATTACACAAAATCATACCGTTACATTCCAATTAGTAGTAACTTTAGTTGTTTGTTATGGACATGTAGTAATTAAAGAGTGTCGAGTATTCCAACCCTAATAAGAGATCCTTTACATGCTAACAAGCTACATCACAACGTAGTCGCATGGGTCCTCCGCATTCTGTGGAAGTTTTTATCTACATTTTAATTTTTTAAATACTCGCCGGAACCAGGAATTGAACTCGCGACCCTTCAATAATCAGTCAGGATGCTTTACCGCTGAGCCACCGAGGCCGATTAAACACAGCTTTATCGTTAGGAGAGAATAGTGTCCAATGTCTTTACCTGCAGCCTTATTTTCCTCTTCTGGAGGAGAATCCGCAACTGGCAAAGCCGGTAAGTCAGTTTTCCCCTTCTTCCCTTTCTTCTTTCCAGCAGAATCTTTCTTTCCTTTACCTCCCTTTCCTTTCGCCTTGAATATTTCAACTACCTCTTCTATTATTGGTGGAGGAGGTTTTGGAACTAAAACATTATACGAAAGCACAGTTAGTATTAAGAATAAGTATTAAGTTTTATTGCATTATTCGAAAGCACACGCATTTGATGCCCCGTAATATTCTATGTTTATGACTAATTTGCAGTTGTTTTTACGACAGCGTTTCTACAGCTCTCAGCTATCTTTTCGAACATAGATTCATACTAAACAGGCTGTCCGTTTTCGAGTTGCTTGAGAATGTTGCTTACCTTAAGACATACCGCTCGAGCTGGTGCTCAAACACGAGTTCGAGACGACGTCGGTTAACTTTGGGGAAAGTTGTAAAATTTAGTAGGTACTAACTAGGGTACCTTGATGTCAGTTTGACGTATTTGTCCTTTACTAGGGTGCCGACAGATCGCTGTCTCCTCTCACTATAAAGTACTTTAAAGTGAGTGGGTACAATGGTCTGCCCGTAGCCTGTTATAGGACAAATGCGTCAAATTGACATCAAGGCACCCCTAGTAGTAGTAGTAGTAGTAGTAGTAGTATTTGTGGGGAGACTCGACCCTTAGATCAGTAGCCAGAATGCTTAACCACTGAGCTATGGAGCCCGGCAAGACACCCCAAGTACTGGCCAATATTGTAAAACAAACTGACCTAAGCCACCTAGCTTTTAAGATAGTATCTACAAAAAAAATTTAAACTTATATTTTCGATATTTGTTGGGAAAAATTATTTTATAAAAACTTTCATAGTTTTGAACTACCGTCGTAATTTATTTATTTTATGAATACCATATATACGTTTTTTTTTATTTCAGCGATGTGCAAAACGTTGAAGTTTAGTTTCGTATATGGACCATAATTTTAAAGTACTTTGTTGTCAACAATTTTCACGATTTATCGGATATCTGAAAAATGTATTCGATTAGACACAATTCGTTGAAAACCCTTAACCACAGAAATATTTAACAACCGCTAAATAGTTATTTCTACAGCTAAGCTGTCATCGTTAGTAGCCTTAGAAAGAAGCTCACACCACTTCAACTGGAGATTTGGTGAAGAGCATATCTTCGGCCAACTTTGTCGTGTGACTTTCGCTCCAAGGCTACTAACGATGGCATCTTAGCTGTCGAAATACGTATTTAGCGGTTGTTAAATATTTGTGTGGTTAGGGTTATTTTAAGAATTGTGTCAGATTCAAACCGCAGGCTCCAGCAGTGTTTTATTCAAGTCGACTATGATAAATTTCTTTTAAAAAAATTGATCACAGTTTAATATTGCAAATTTACATTTCTTAAGATAAGCGCGTTCCCATGCAAATACGTAAAGAGGTACCCTGCATAATGAGACATCAAAATAGGTTCATATTTGTGTTTGGAAATTACTTTTAAATTTCTTATAAAAAATTTATTTCATAAATGTAACATACCTATTTCTGGAACTAATATTTCTTCTTCTACTAATTTGTCATAGGGTGTTCTATAGAAATAGAATAGTCGCTTTTCCGCACCATCATAACGATAAATATCGGCATCTAGAAAAGACAGTAACTGATCTTCCAGTTCCCCGTCGTTGGCTGCCATCATATCTTCAAAATAATCTCCGCAACTTAGACCAAGAAATTTTGTAACTCTGTCTTTAATCCATTCTCGTCGGAAATCAGTCATAGCGTATGTTTGTTTGTACTTAAATAAAAATAAATCTATTTAGTTGGCTTCTATTATAGCGAATATATTATATTAATCATTTTATATTTTCAATAGTAATATAACAAGGGCGAGACATACTTACCGATAATTTTGCACACGTCAAGGATCGAGTGCTGGTTGCAATAAATACTGTCCCGAGGAATTTCGCCGGAGGGCAGTTTTCTAAGGGCAACCAGCACAATGACTCTTGGCACGGGCAAAATTATACCATGTAAGTGTGTTGCCCGCGTTTATATTTTGAAGATTATTACACCAAACCCGTACTATACGAATTATGATTTAAAATTGATCTCATAATGCCAAAAAACTCAAATTGCTTGTGTCTTCAGTTTCTATTTCTAATTATGACACCATCCACGGGGTCGATAATCATACCTTGGGAGCTTATGGCTTCATAAGAAGGACGCTTTTCAGGTAATCAGTTCGGGATTGGTCGATTTTCAAAAAATGCATGGTCCTCATTGGATGATATCAGTCATGTGACAGTTGTGTGTAATAATCGTTATAATGCATGTTACACGAAACACAATAGTTTGTGCAACGAGAGTGGATATGATGTCCACATCACACGGAGATGAAGTTTGAGCACGACGCCGGAGGCGGACTGCTCAGTGCTCAATCATCCAAGGGAGATATGGACATTCTACTCTAGTTGTACAGTATATTTTTTTCTACGACCTATCAACGAAGAAAAGAAAAATAGGAACCATAGATGATTTTTTAGAATCTTATTGAACGCCTTGTGAGTAAATTCGTATTTACTCTTGTATTTCTGAGGTAATAACGTGTCGTACGTTTTACTTGCTGCTGAACGAATATCTGACCGAATATCGTTAATCGATTCGTCACTAGAACAGAGCCGGATTAAAGGGGGGGCTAAGGGGGCTGCAGCCCCGGGCCACCGAATTTCGGGGGCCTCGAAAAGATTGGAAGGTTATAATCTAGTGCGGTTTCTAATCATTTAGATCCCTTTGTACCCGTTGCATAAATGGGAATGGGGCCTCTAAAAAAATTTAGCCCTGGGCCTCACATATCCTTAATCCGGCTCTGCACTAGAATCACCCATTTTTAACTATTAGTTTGACAGATTACCCTTATTGAGATTTTACCTTGCCCATAACCACGGCCTGATGAATTGTTTGACAAACGTCACAGACGCTTGCCACACACAATTCAGCAGGGTGTGCCCATAACAAAACAAACAATAAGTGAAAGTTGCCTAGATAACCCTAGAGATCCTGTATATAGTTTACTAAGAGTTGGGCAAACAGCCTGATTTGACATGCATTTTTGATCCAAATTACATATTTGACATATGTCGAACAAAGAGGTTATGGGAACCAACCTTGCTAACTTGACTTCGATGGGAGAGTTTTGATCATTCTTAGGATCTCTAGATCCGAGTATTAGAAATATACGGCATGTGTGAAACTACCGGTCGTAACATGTTACAAAATATGTAAAAACGGCACCTTTATCACACATGCCTTGCAAAAAGTGATCCAAACCAATCAAAATGTATCCCGGTGTTTGCCCAACTCTTAGTAACCTATATACAGGGACTCTAGATAACCCCGACTAACGTGGTTTGTGATTGGTGTATTTCATATCCACCCGTGTGTGGATATGAAATCATATTCGTTCAGTTAAATAGAATTGCCTACTTATCCATTCTGTGGATTGTGAAGAAAACGGAATATTTACATGTGGGAGTACAAAAATATCTATGGCAATATACCACATGTTCATTAAAAAATTCCATAAGCCGGCGGCTGTGGAAATTCAAACGTATGAATAATATGTTAGTGACACTGCAAGTCTATGTCAAATTCGAGGTTATCAGGCTAGGTTTTGCATCAGTTATGACACAGACTGACGCAAAACCTAACCTGCTAACCTCGAATTTGACATAAATTTACAGTGCCACCAACAGATTACACTGGTCGGCATGAAAATCGGCCCTGGTGCCAGGGCTGCTGATTCTTATGTAGAATCACCTCCTGAATCCGAATATGACCTGCGTTTTCCCCCATCACCCGCCGTTTTTGGGGGAAGCCCCCCCACCTATTTTTATCACTTTTCGATAGTTTTGAGGGATGAAAAGGAATATTTAAACCTTTACATTTCTTCTGAGGAGCTAGAGAGGTGAAAAGTTGTAGAACATTAACAATTGTGGAAAGGATGTAGATTTGGGGGGGAGGGGGGATTTGCCCGCTTAAATTGTAAAAAAATCAATAAAAGTGATCGATTTTATCGGGTTTTTGCAATTGTGTTCACTTATTTTCTACATATTCCAGCTTTACACAATTTAAACAACTTGGAAACACAGAATCCCCGCCCAGAACACCGACAAGTTGACTCTACGATCGCTACAGATGTATAGAGGGAAAATTCCTGTGCGAAACTGCGCGCGCGCGACGTATTGAGAGCGCCAGCGTGGTACAGTGAATCTTCCAAACTGTTGCTATATATTTTTATTATTGTTGCTATATATTGCTGCTATATATTTTTATTATTTGGGGGTGGATGAGGGGGGATTAAAGCTGGAATATGTAGATTCACTGTACGACGCTGGTACTCTCAATACCTGGGGCGCGCGCAGGTTCGCACAGGAATTTTTTCTCAGTACATCTGTAGCGATCGTAAAGTCAACTTGTTGGTGTTCTAGGCGGGGATTCTGTGTTTCCAAGTAGTTTAAATTGTGTAAAGCTCAAATATCTAGAAGATAAGTGAAAAAATTGTAAAAAAACAAAAAAAACAATCACTTTTAATGATTTTCTTACAATTTAAGGGGGCAAATCCCCCCCCCCCCCCAAATCTACCTCCTTGCTACAAATGCTCATGTTCTAGAACTTTTCACCTCTCTAGCCCCTCAGAAGAAATTTAAAGGCTAAAATAATTCTTTTCATCCCTCCAACTTATCGAAAAGTGATAAATATAGGTGATGGGGCTTCCCTCGAAAACGGCGGGTGATGGGGGAAAACGGGGGTTATATTCGGATTCAAGAAGTCATTTTACATAAGAATCTGCAGGAATGGTGTCAGGGCTCGAAAAAAATTTTTTTTTGCCGACCAGTGTTATTCATACGTTTGAATTTCCATGGCCTTTTTTAATGAAATGTGCTGTCTATATATATAAAAATGAATCCCTATTTCCCTTGGTCACGCCATAACTTGAGAACGATTTTACCGATTTCATTCATCTTTTTTTTAAGTTTTCTAATACTTTCTAGAAGGTTCTTACGGAAAGAAAAGTTAAGAAAATTGGAAAATTTCCGAAAACTTAACGACTCTAACCTTGGCGCGTTTGACAGTTCGCGCGTTTGACAGTTCGGGGAGGGAACGGGGCGAAAGGGGCGGGACGGGACGGGGACGGGAAAAGAGACGGGGAAAGGGACGGGGACGGGGATGGGATGGGATGGGATAGGATGACAGGGAATAATTAGTCATTATTTAATACACAAACAGCGAACCTCGCGCGTACGAAGTCGCGGATAACAACTATACCTTTTCAACTTCAAATTGGGACTAATCAATTTCAAAATGGGATTAAACAATTTCAAAATGAAATAAACAATTTCAATTTGAGAATAAACAACTTCAAATTGGGACTAATCAACTTCAAATTGAGAAAAGCCTTTTGTTAACGGTAGTCTTTGCAAAACGACAATTACATGGTTGAGACACGACGGAACACCAGCAACAACTAACAATAATTAGTTCCGTCCTGTCACAACCATGTAATTGCCATTGTCCAAAGACTACCGTTAACAAAAAGCTTTTCTCAATTTGAAGTTGATTAGTCCCAATTTGAAATTGTTTATTCTCAAACTGAAATTGTTTATTTTATTTTGAAATTGTTTATTCCCATTTTGAAATTGATTAGTCCCAATTTGAAGTTGAAAAGGTATAGTATTCAATAAAAATCTTGGCCACTGATGAAGCTACTTTCTTTCCCAATGGAATGATTAACTTTCACAGCTCTCATGTGTGGATCTTGGAAAACCCACACGCAATTTGCAGGACCCATTTTCAAGCTAGAAATTCCTTAAATTTGTAGGCAAGATTAATTTCTGGGCGTTTGGTGGAAGGGTATTTGAATTTTTTCCAAACGATTTAGATAATCTGTTGGAGGATGTGCCTTTGTCCTGGACATGGTGGTATATGTACTATGACATCCCACCACCACATTTTGGTCAAGAAGTATTAGGGTGAAAAGAAACACAGGGCCTTGCGAACGACAAAACGTATATTCAGGAAGTACAAGCAAACGAAATACAATGCACAACAACAAAAAACAAGTAATGGCGTCGAGAGCGCAAAACAACACACAGCGCGCAGCCGCGATCGCTGATCCTCTATAGGTCGACGCGCCCGTCAGCTGTTACCGCGAAGGCGATAAATGTACAGTGCCGGCGCAAGGAGCTGGGCGATTCGCACTCTAACACTTCCCCTCGCGATCGTACGCCAACACTTCGCGATCGTTATTCGCTATCACTGGCGAAGCACAACCCAAACCCAACATTCGCACACAACCTTGATGTCGAGGTCCAGGAAGTCCTTTAGTAAGAATATCAGCCACCATCTCTGAAGTTGAAACGTGACTCAGATCAAGAATCTTTTCTTTCAGGGCATCCCTTATAAAATGGTACTTGATGTCAATGTGCTTACTCCTAGCATGGAAAGTAGGGTTCTCAGCTAGCTTCAAAGCTCCCATGTTGTCTTCAAACAGAACAGTTTTAGACAAGTGTTCTAATTCCAATTCCAGAAGAAAAGACCGTAAATACGTTGCTTCTTTGACAGCTTCGGCCATCGCCATGTATTCGGCTTCCGTTGAAGATAAGGCAACAGTCTTTTGTTTTCTTGCATCCCACGAAATAGGGCCATCTCCAAGAATAAACACAAAGCCAGTATAGGATTTTCTATCATTTGGACAATTTCCCCAGTCCGCGTCTACGAAGCCTTTCAGGCATTCAGAATTTTTATTGAAAACCAATCCTAGATTGATTGTGCCCTTCAAATATCGAAGCACACGCTTAGCAGCCCTCCAGTGTTCTTTTCCGTAACAACTGTTAAACTGTCCCAAGTAACTGACAGCGAAACTAATGTCAGGTCTAGTTGAGATCGACAAATACGTTAAAGCACCTACTAGCTCGCGGTACGGTACATTTTCATCAGGTGGTTCTTCACTTTTCATAAGTTTTACACCCGGATCCATAGGAGTGCAAACAGGTTTGGAATCGATCATTCCGAATCTATTTAATACTTCATTAATGTATCCAGTTTGATGCATAGAAATTGTATTGTCAGTTCTCTTAAACTCGATACCCAGACAGTACCTAACATCACCAAGGTCTTTCATTTCAAACTTCTGTGAAAGGTACTTCGCCAAGTTGTCAATGGTATTAGAGTTTCGCGATGCAGCAATGATATCATCGACATAAATGGCAATTAGGGTTAATTCGTTCCCTTTTCCTATTTGATACAGGCAGGGATCAGCACTGGTCGGTGTAAAGCCGAAAGTTTTCAACACGCTATCTAGTTTAGCATACCAACTTCTACCAGCTTGACGCAAACCATACAAAGATTTATTTAAAAGACATACCTTGTCCCCTTTATGTAATTTCTTTAGCATTTCCTTAGCCTTGGCACCAACTTCGTTATTTTCTTCAGATTGAATTATTTCCAGCAGCTGCGATAAGTATTTCGGAGGTTCCATGAATATTTCTTCATCGAGTTCGCCGTTTAGGTAAGCACAAGTTACGTCGAATTGTCTTATGCTCATTCCATATTGAACCGCTAGAGAAGTCAACAGTCTAATAGTACTGAGTCTAGCAACCGGAGCAAAAGTTTCCTTAAAATGGATTCCTGGCCGTTGACTAAATCCTTGAGCCACAAGCCTAGCTTTTCTTCTTTCAAGTGTTCCATCGGCTGCATATTTATTCCTCAACACTATGCGACTACCTATGATTTCGCGATTATTCGGACGCTCGACGAGTTTCCAGGTATCATTCTTGATGATGGACTTAATTTCGACGGCCATAGCATCATACCACTCATCAGCATCTTGAGAATTGATTGCTTGTCTCATAGGAACTTCAGAGATATACGCCTCCTCTACAATTTCAGTAGTTCTCGCTTCTGCCACAGCATATCTAAATACCTTACGAGGTCTTCCCCTCGCTCCTGTTCTGATTATTCTAGGTCTACCTCTTTCTCTTCTGACATTCGGTTCCTCATCGCTGACTTCATCCTCTTCTTCATTTTCTGAATGTAACTCTTCTGCAGTTGTCGGATTCATTTCGACCTCTACGAATTGCGGCAACGATGATTCACCAGTTTCTTCTTGAAGCAAATTTTCAGGTAAAAAGTCGACCAAATGATTAATCTTCTTATTAGATCCTTCAATAAATTTTACATCTCGAGTGACTTCAACTTTTCTTTCGCAGGGTAACCACACACGATACCCTTTACTTTCTTCCGAGTAACCCAAAAATACGCCCTCTTTGGCTCGTGATTCAAATTTACCTCTATTGGGTGGCCTATTTAAACAAAAAACGCGACATCCAAACTCTTTAAAGTGACTTACGTCGGGTTTCTTCCCGGTCCACACTTCATAAGGCGTTTTTCCATCGAGACTTTTAGAAGGACAGCGATTTCTAATATAGTTAGCGGTATTAACTGCTTCGGCCCAAAAACTTGTTGGAAGATCAGATTGCATTAATAAGCAACGAGCCATGTCCAAAAGAGTCCGATTTTTCCTTTCAGCGATCCCATTTTGCTCGGGGTTATACGGAATCGTGAGACGTCGAGTGATTCCACGTTTCTTTAAGAAGCTGTCAAATTCGTCACCGGTGTATTCCCCACCATTATCAGTTTGGAAAAACTTCACCTTCCTCTCTTGCTGATTTTCGACCGATGCCATAAATTCCTTTGTGGCTTGTAACACTTCGCTTTTCGATTTGAGAAAACGAACGACGCACCATCTAGAACAGTCATCTATAAATTCCACGAAATATCGCGCTTTATTCATCGATTCGACGCGCATTGGCCCGCAAACGTCCGAGTGTACCAGTTCTAATATTTCGCTCATTCTGTTAGATCGTTTCGGGAAAGGGGTACGCACCATCTTCCCCTGAAGACATACCTCGCACTTAATCGAGTCTTTTGCGAATTTCACGGGTTTTAGAGCTTTGAGTCCGCGCACAAAACCTTTATTTATAACCTCGACCAAGTCCCTTACGTTCAAATGTCCTAAGCGCCTATGCCACATTTCAAATGTCTTATCGGAAGAACCCGCCGCGAAAACCGAATCCGAAGTCGACGTTTTAGTATCGCTTTTAAAGCTTTCGCGAGCGTAGTAAAGTTCACCAATTCTGTCTGCAACTAGTTTCACGCTTCCATCGGTTCCGATAACAAAAGCACCGTCCTTTCTAAACACTACTTCAAAGCCGTTGTTCGTAATTTTTCCCACCGACAGTAAGTTCGTACGTAAGTCCGGAACACATAGGGTGTTCTTTAAAGAAATGTTCTTTGACTCACCAAATACATCGGCTGTGAACGCAGCTTTCCCTTGAGCAGTAATATTTGTTGAAGCATTATTCGCCAAGTTTAACTGGCCACATTCAGATTTTATTTCCGAAAAAGCACTTTCTTCGCTGCACAGATGAGACGTTGCACCACTGTCCAAACACCACATTGTCTTCTTGCTAGCACTGTTCGAATATAGGCACTCTGACGCGCGCAGACAAACATCTTCAGCATTCTTCGCGGAAGCACGACGATTGTCTTTATTCTTGCAGTCAGCAGCCTTGTGTCCGATTTCTCTGCACTTGTGACAACGATATTTAAACGTTTGTTTATTGTCTCCAGCACTCGAGTTACAGTTAACACTATTTCCTGTATTCTCAGTTTTCTTCGACTTCTTGCGCCACCAATTCGCATTATTATTTGTAAACAATGCATTCTGCGATGTACGTTGCACTTCGGATTTTCTTGCATTGCTTTCTTCAACAATCTTCACACGCAGAACATCAGGTGATGGCAACTCGTCGCGAGATTCTATTGCACATCTAAAATTCTCGAAACTACCAGGCAAACTGTACAGTAACATAATCGCCAACAGGTCAGGATTAATTTCCACATCCATTTCGTTAAGTTTATCAACGGCGTCGAAAAACTTGTTGATATGTTCCCGTACATCATCAGATTCCTGCATACGTTGCAAAGTCAGCTGTTTCAACAATGCAGCTTTTCTGGCTGGACCTTTCGACTGATATATGCTTTCCAACTTTAGCCAAACATCTCTGGACGACACACATCCTTTCACTTGCTTTAACTCAGATGGGCTAATTGCCAAAATAATATCCGATTTCGCTTTGTTGTCGCTTTTCTCCCACGCAATGGCCGCGGCAGCCGAGTCGGCTTCACAGGGTTTTGTACATTCGCCACTTACGAAAGCCCATGCGTCGTTTTTCACTAGTAGAGCTTCCATTTGCATTTTCCACGTGTCATAGTTTTCCTTGTTAAGGGTTTCAATTCTAGCCAAGTGAGTCGCACTCATTTTTCTCGCTAAAACACAGCCGTAACGGAACGATGACAACTAACGAAAAATGTTTCACAAACCGCACACTGTACAACGCGAACGCGTTCTAGGGCCCGTAACCTATTAGGGTGAAAAGAAACACAGGGCCTTGCGAACGACAAAACGTATATTCAGGAAGTACAAGCAAACGAAATACAATGCACAACAACAAAAAACAAGTAATGGCGTCGAGAGCGCAAAACAACACACAGCGCGCAGCCGCGATCGCTGATCCTCTATAGGTCGACGCGCCCGTCAGCTGTTACCGCGAAGGCGATAAATGTACAGTGCCGGCGCAAGGAGCTGGGCGATTCGCACTCTAACAAGAAGTTAGAAACCAGATTTAAATAATACCTTCAAAATCGATCGAGGCGTTCCAGTAGCGTGGCCCGCTCTTTACTGAAACTTATATCGTTTTGATTTCTACTTGTGGAGACAACTAAAAATGCTAATGTATCAAGAAGACATCGAAAACATTCACCATCTTCGACAAAGGATTTTCGATGCTGCTGGAGCTATCCAAAACAACAATATGCAATCATGGATGGAAGGACTCAATTGTGCATTCGGGCAGGAGAAGGAAATGTTGAGCATGTGGTTTAATAACAAGTTTAACAAACGGTCTATATTTAGGGTCTTCAATAACTTGATTGAAACTGTTGTACGAGATCAATTCTTTTTTAGTAAAAGTGGGTTTGTTTAATAACTCGGTTATTTGATAAGATAGCCAATTCGTCATTAAAGTAAAAAATCTATTTGGAATAATATATCACCCCATCACAGGAATTACAAACATCTTGGAACACCCTGTATAGACTGGGTATGTTCCTGTATGTATACTGTTGTTTTCAGTATATGAAAGGGATGCAATTGACTATTCAACACTATAACATATAAACCAATCATATTGCAGACATTTGCTTTTTTCAACCAATAACAGCAGTATATCAGCGAATATTGGGCACCATGCAAAATATTCACAAAACAATGTACTTACTCAAAAAATAAATAGCCTTGTTGCGAAGTATCGGTTAGCAACGATGTTCTGTCCTTAGTGATATCGCTAGGTTACGTAAAACTAAACACCAACAAACTGTGTGAACAAAGTTTGGCTTGCGTTAAAAATTTTAAAATGTTGTGTTTTGGAAGTATTCCGCTGAATTTAATTGAGAATGAATAATTATATTAATTGTTGGATTATTTTTCAATAAAGTTTAACCGTTATGTATTAATATTGTTAAATAGTCGTACCAAATACCACTCGAAGTGGATATATAATTTTTAAATATTTTGCCATTTCCATAGAAATTATTTCAAATTTCACTCAACAAAATCACATTTAAATGTCACTCGCCTTCGGCTCGTGACATTTTTAATGTGATTTTGTATCGTGAAATTTAAACGCAATAATTTACATGGAAACGGCAAAATATTTGTCAAAAATATATCCACTACTTGTGGTATTACCCTTGATAATATATCTCCCGTAGAAGTTATTAGAAAACTGTGGACAGATGAAGTTACTAACTTGATTTTGGAGTCTACATATAATTATGGAAGAAAAATGTGTAACCAATCAAGACCACATCGCAAAAAAACGCCAGAGCAGCCTCATTCAAAGAAATAGATAACGACGAACTTGACAAGTTTATTGGTCTAATATTACTGCGAGCTCAATTTGGTTTTCCCACAATACGAAAACTGTTTTCTACTGATCCTCTATATTACCACCCAATTTTTATATATATGATGTCTGAACGCCGTTATGAGAAAATTCTTCGAATTTTCATCTCTTCTGAAGATACTGAATCTGATGACAGGCTGCGAAAAATTTCACATCTTCTAAATATATTATTGAGAAATTTCCAGCTTACACTACAGCCCAACGAACACTTGTCTCTGGATGATCCTTAATATTGTTCCGTGGACGTTTGAGTTTCAGGAAATACATAAAAGGAAAGAAAGCCAAATATGGTATAAAGTTTTGCGAGTTGTGTGCTTCAAATGGATATGTGTTCAATGTAGAGATCTATAAGGGTAAACAAATTGATGATGACACATTAAAATCTAAAATAGATTCTCTCGTTTTCCGTCTAATGCAACCCTATTTGAATATGGGACATCATCTCGTTATGGACAACTACTAGAACAGTGTACGTTTATCAAATCAGCTTCTGGAACAAAGAACTTATACTACAGGGACGCTAAGATCGAATAGAAAAGATAATCCGAAATTGATTACTTCAAAAAAATTTAAGAAATCTGAACATATATGGATGCGTAAAGGCAAAGTGTATGTATCGAAATGGAAAGCCAAGCGGGAAGTACTGTGTATCGCTAGAAAATATCACCCAGAATTGATAGATGTACCTAATCGTTTTGGTCTTGTCAAGACTAAAACAAGAGAGATCGCTGAGTACAACACGCACATGTCCGGAGTGGAGCGATGTGACCAGATGGTATCTTATTACTCTTGCCCAAGAAAATCTGTGAGATGGTATAAAAAAGTAATGTTTCACTTATTAGACGTAACGGTAATGAATGCCTTTCTCATCTTCAAGGAGAAGAATCGCTAAAAAATCAGTTTTCTTCAATTTCGAGAACGGTTAATGAGAGAGCTTCTAAAGGTTCCTATGAACGTCAAAGATGGAAGACACTTTGTCAAATCAGGGCTAATTCATCAGCACCGTCACTGCACGCTAACGAACTGGCACTTCGACATCTTTTCCATTATCTCGACGGATCAACAGCAGGACCTAAAACATTTTCGGACCCATTGGAAGCAATTAGAAGTCTGTATAAATCTACCAGTGACTCAGTATAAAACAGTCAGTAGTAATTTGCCGGTAGTCGACGTAAATGATTTAAGCACAGATCAAAAGTACTTATTAGATATTTGTCAGGCGATTGAATCTGGTCAATGTTCTTTTGGTTTGGGTCAAAAAAATCCAGGAAAAATTTCTCACGCAAGATGGCTAACCACTGCGAATCGCATTTTACGTCTATATGTTGGCAGTGAGGTACCTTCAAATGAACTTAAAATATTGGTAACATACATTTTTAAAAGTTTACGCTCCTATGTGGTTTTCGATCAAAATGCATTCATCTTGTAAAGACGGCGCTAAACATTCATGGAAAACTATTCAACTTAGTCGATACCTGAATGAAAATTTGCGAAAAGTTATCGATCCCGTAATTCAGCGAAACGGATATTTTGCACACCCGGAAAATATTCGTTTGTGTATGATTACCGATGATCGACGACACATAAGAGAACTTGGTATTAGAAGAATACTAAAAGCCAGAACTCAACGAATATAAGAACGGGTTTGTATATTTAATGTTCCAAAAATCAATCTTGCTGCCGAGGATTATTTTAATTTAATTAAGTGGGCAGAAATTACTGAACCCCCTTTAATGTTTAACATAACCGATGAAGACTTAAGAAGTATGGTTCAAACCAATCGAGAAATCACCATTATAGACTTTCCTCGATTTCCCTGCCACACACAAGCCGTTGAAAGGTGTCTTAAATTAGTGACTGGGGCTTTTGCAGCTGTTTGTGGTTCTAATTCGCGAGATGGTTTTATTCGAGTGAGACTTGAATCTAGAAACATAATGCCGAGTTTTTCGACAAAATGTGACTATAAAACTACAGTGTAATAATGACAGAAAACTAGATTAAATCCAAGTTTTGTGCAAATTTGTAGGGGATAGATTACATTAATATAGAAATGTTAATTTATTACAATTTCTAAGAATAAAATACAATGCTTCAACTTTAAAAATATCAAATATATATATTTTTTTATATTTAATCGCCGGCGGCACCTCAAGATATATTTTTTAAAAGTCAGATTTTACAGGAATTATAAGAGCGTCAATACGCAGCTATCTCGCAGTATTATAAATTAGAGATTTACAAAAAAAATTGTTTTTGCTTTTTTCGTTCCACCCTAATCAACATCCAGAAGACTGCCTGATCATCAGTTCTCCTGTTCTTCATCAACTTCATCTACAACGAACATCGCATTTCATCCGTCCTTGGTACAACATCGTTGGAACGGCTAACGAACAAGTCACTTCACCCGAAATGCTTGGTATTACATTCCACGAGAGTGCTGACGAAGAATTCGATGTATCAACACCTTTTGCTTTTGCAAGTACAACTAAAACTTTGCTATCATTTGTTAATGTCCTTTTCCAATCTCCAAACACTTTTTCGCAACGAAGATTCAAATTCCTCTTTGGATTCTTCTTTTTCAAGTTCAGATTCCGATTACATTAATTTTCCAACAATGACGGATGCAAATTCAACAACTCAAGATACTGCAACCCCTATTATTCCTAACGTTTTACCACCTCCAGACAAGCTAGGTTTATCAGAACTTTTCAAATTTATAAATACTTTCGACGGCAACCGAGATGAATTATCCTCATTTCTATCTAATTGTGATGCAGCCTTCGCAATTGCTCAAAATACCCAGTTAGGAACTTTATTACGCTATGTTATCACCCAAATTCAAGGTAAAGCCAAAGCAGCTATTTGCAATCGAGACTTTATTAATTGGCGTGAGCTCAGTGATTATCTTAAATTGCTATATCAAGATAAAAATTACTATTAGATACAGGAGCATCAATCTCTGTTATCAAGATCACTCAACCTACATCAGGGTCAAATATTAACTATAACACGAAAATTTCAATTAGAGGCATTAATGATAATGAAATTACGACTATTGGTGTCATAACCTTGCCTTTTCCATATCAAGAATTCAATTATTGATATGATTTTCATGTAATCGACGATAATACTCATATCACTTATTCGGGTATCTTAGGAAATGACTTTTTAAGGAAACACGAAGCTACAATTTACAAAATGAATTTTTTACGTATTTTAAACCATGACCTTCCACTAACTAATAAGCAGAATATTTGTTTTATCATCCAGCTCGAACTGAAATGGTTATCCCATTACAAACAGTTAACCCCGAGATAAAGGAAGGCTTAATTCCCGAATGTAGGTCACCAGATAGAATTTATATTTCTAAAGCAATTACCCGCGTATTAGCTAATAATACATGTTTGGAAAAGGCCAAGTATTATCCGGTCCTTGCGGATGCTATATCCCCGCTTAATGTAAGAATTTGTAGTTTACGAGCTTATGTTCAACGAGCAGCTGATCCGATGACCCCCATTCCAGATGGACAGGCAATGTTTAATTTAAATTCGATTCCTTTAGCAATTTGGGGTATGCTTGAAGATGGTACGTCTATTCTGATGAATCCGGACGATGTAATTTCGCCGGAATACGATGGTCAAGCCCATCAGGCGGACATCCGAAATACTACGGGCTATATAAGCCGAATTGAAAGAAAAAATCCTAAGTTCAGGGGAAATGTGAAGTATACGGCTGATGGAAATTCCAGCCTTCTTGTTTCAATAAGTTCCACAAAACATAGATCCTATACGTATTCTATGTCCAAATTAAACTTTTACCTTTTTCTATTTCCAATACTGAAAACATTTTTATGGCAACGCTCGAATCGGATTTTTCCAAAACTAATAGGAAAGACATCCTTATTAAAAATGTGAAAACCGATCATATGAACCATGAAGAAAGAAATTCATTTGTTGTTCTTATAATGATATATTTCATCTACCTGGAGATAAACTCTCAGCTACTAATGCAATTAGTCATTCAATTTCAACGACTTCACAAATTCCTATTTACACCCGAATTTATAGGTACCCTGAAATCCATAAAAAATAAGTGGATACCCAAATTACAAAAATGCGTAACGTAATTAACAGGTTTACAAGGAACAAAATGTTTTGTATACCTTGACGACATCGTAATTTATGCCCTACATTACAAATTCATAATGAAAAACGTATAGAAGTTTTCAAACGATTACAACAACATTCTCTCAAATTACAATCGGATAAATGTGAATTTTTACGTCGAGAAGTCACTTATCTAGGTCATATCATACCTAAGGATGGTATAAAACCAAATCCAAAAGTACACGCTGTACAAGAATTTCCAATTCCCAGAAAACCAACTCAAATTAAATCATTTTTAGGTTTATGTGGTTATACCGGAAATGTATCAAAGATTTTTCAAAAGTTTCAAAGCCTCTTACTCATTTATTGCACAAAGACACAAAATTCTTGTGGTCTTCTGAACAGCAAAATTCCTTCGAAATTCTAAAGAATATTATCTCAAGGAAAAGTTAATGACGATTTACCAATTGCATATGCTTCAAGAATACTTAATAAATGTGAACAATCATATTCCACAATCGTGAAAGAACTTTTAGCTATCATATGGGCTATAAGCATTTCAGACCTTATATCTACGGTCAAAAATTCACTATAATCTCCGATCATCAACCTCTTCTTTGGATTAAAAATTGCAAAGAACCAAATTCAAAATTATTACGTTAGAGACTTTTATTAGAACAATATGACTATGAAATAGCTTACAAACCCGGCAAAAGTAATGCTAACGCAGATGCATTATCTCGAATTCCTAATGACAATGCAATCTGTACTATTACAACAAAATCAAAATTTTCAGAGCAAAAAATTCCAATAAAATTTTAAATCGCACAATACCCACACATAATGCTTCTATTTTAAATTTAAAAGTGCTATTCCAATCAGTCGATAATGATGAAAATACACTTATATCTAAATTATGTTTAGCAAAACACATTACACCTTCCAATCACAATGAATTATTTACTTGTGAACGAATTTCAGATTTTCTACTCTTATCACAAATTACATTATTTTGATAGGGTAGTATACGAAAACCTTTACAATGCACTACACACTTTGTCACTTTATTGTAGCCAAAATAAAATAACAACTGTAGACTTTTCTTATCCTACACATGGATTTTCTACTGTAAAAGATTGCTACTTTTCAGAAATACTAAACTATCTTTTTCAAAATGTTGAAATTAATATTTATCTGAATAAAATTATCAATGTTAAACCAGAAGACATTTTAAAAATTCTCAAAGACAATTATGATTTCATTTTAGCTGGACAACCCGGTTATCATCGCACATTATCTAAAATACAAACCAATTATTACTGGCCGAACATGCATGCAGATGTTCAAGACTACGTAAAACATTGCGAATCCTGTCAAAAATCCAAAATAGATCGCAAACCACCAAAACTCCCTATGGAAATTACTACTACTAGCAACAAAACCCTTTGAACGAGCCTCATTAGACATTGTAGGACCATGGCCTCTAACAGAAAATGGTAGTAGGTTTATCTTAACTTTCCAAGACGACTTAACAAAATATCTTTTTTGCATTACCTTTATTTTATCATACTGCAGAGACAGTATCTCAAGGTTTTGTCTAATACATTTCAATTTTCGGTACACCTAGATCAATTTTAACTGATCAAGTAACGGAATTTATTATCGGCCTTATTCCAAAATGTAAACAAATTATTCCAAGTCAAACAATTACATACAACGGCATGGCATCCCCAAACAAATGGCTCCTTAGAACGATCACATGCTGCAATCAAGGAACACCTTCGACACTATGTGTCCGAAAATCAATCTCAATGGGATACATTTCTTTCTACTTGCATATTAGCATACAATTCATCTATACACTCAGCAACAAAATATACCCCATACGAACTAGTATTCAGTTCAGAAAATACAATTGCCTAACAACTTAAAAGACGAAGTTGAATTTCGATATACATGACAATTATATCGATAACCTAAAATTAAAAAATTCTCATAAAATAACTAGGGAAAACTTAATCAAATCTAAAGAAACCTCCACTAGTTATTATAATACTAAATTAAAACCTAATACATTTCAAACTTCTATTAAGAAACGAACAAATGAAGTTAGGGCAATCGAAAAAATTCTCACCTACCTATATTGGTCCTTATCAATTACTAGCCTTACTAAAACCAATGCCACTATTTGAATAGGAAAAATCTGTCACAGTACATTTAAACAGACTAAAGGGTTAACTGTGGGCTTCGCCTACACCCCAAAAACTGCAACCCCTCGATGATGGCTCTGAGTTGTATTATTATAAATTAGGCACGGTAAGAACCACTACCTCCACTTGGAAACTCAATACACATCTCAATCTTACTGCTATGGAGAGGGAACTACACAATTTTGTTATACAGAAGGATTTTGATAGCTATGTTAACCGCATAGAATCCGAAATTGCCACTAACAATAAAAAGTTCTGGCAATTTGTCTCCGTGAAAACAAAGAATTGCAATATTCCATCAGAAATGAAATAGGAAAAACTCAGTAGCCAATAATAACACCGACATTAGTAATCTATTTGCTAAATACTTTCAAAGCGTTTTTGTTCCTCCAGATAACAATCAGGTGTCAAATTTGGGCACAGCTTCAGACAATGAAACCAATAATAGTTTAAGTTGTTTGCAACTGTCTGAAACTGAGGTCCTTGCTGGGCCTGAAAGAACTTGATCCTAAAAAAGGCGGCGGATCCGACGGCCTACCAGCACTTTTTGTCAAGAATTGCGCAACAGGTCTTAGTATTCCGCTACTTTTGCTATATAATCAGTCTCTATCTTCAGGAATTTTTCCTGAAAAGTGGAAGACGGCGTGTGTAATACCAATTTTTAAAAGCGGCCAAAAAGAACTTGTTAGTAATTATCGTCCGATAAGCAGACTTTGTGTATTGGCCAAGCTGTTTGAAAAACTTGTTTATAAGTATATTTTTTCCTTAGTTAAAAACCAGATAATTTTCGAACAGCATGGCTTCTTTGCAGGAAGATCTATCGAATCAAATTTAATGTGTTATTCGGAGCACTTACATAACAGTATGGATAAGCGGATTCAGGTTGATGCCATCTACACCGACTTTAGTAAGGCTTTTGATAAAATTAATCATCGAATTTTACTTGAAAAGTTGGCCTTGGTCGGTGTGGGTGGTGCCGTCCTGAACTGGCTAAACTCTTATCTTTTAAACAGAATGCAGTTCGTATCGGTCAATGGTTCTGCTTCCGAAATGTTTACAACCCCATCAGGTGTGCCCCAAGGGTCACACTTAGGGCCTTTATTATTCATTATTTACATTAATGATATTGCACAGTGTTTTAAGAACTCAAACTTTCTTCTATACGCCGATGATCTAAAAATCTTTAAACAGATTCAACACGGAACCGTTGACTGTCAGGAACTTCAAAATGACCTTCTAACTTCGAGGAATATTGTCAAAAAAATCATTTGTTTGTAAATTAGATAAATGTTATGCTATAACATTCACTCGTAACTTTAATGTAATTCAAAGGGATTATGTTTTAAATAACACAAATTTGAAAAAGGTTTCAGAAATAAGAGATCTCGGGGTCATATTCGATGCGAAGCTGATTTTTGATGCTCACATAGTTTCTGTGGCTAAAAGTTGCGCTAGGTCACTTGGTTTTATTAATAGACAAGCGAGATATTTCAAAAACGGCCAAACTATGTTGGTTCTCTATTATGCATTTGTGTTCAGCAAACTTAACTTTGCTTCTTGCATTTGGACTCCTCAATACAAGGTTTATATAGATAGATTAGAAGCTATACAAAATAAATTTTTGAAATGTCTCGGGTACAAAGAAAAAATCAATATCGTTAACAGTGATTACTCTCCTGTTTGCGGAGATTCAACATTGTGTCTCTTGAGAGCAGAAGAGTTATCACTGACATCTTAACTTTGCACAAACTTCTTAACGATAAAATGTACTATCTCTTATAAACCTTAATATACCTTCAAGAGAATTAAGATATACTTACCTGTTTTCTATAACGTTTTCTAACACCAAATGTTCCATGAATTCTCCCGTAAGTCGGATGTCAAGATTGTCAAATATGTATTGTCTAGATATCGACCTATTTACTGTTTGTCAAACTAACCTTAAAAAACTACTAAAAACTAAATTTATAAATTAACACTTATTAGTGTTATAGTATTGTCTATAATTACTTTGTATATACTAGTTTACTGTATTTTTTTGTAAAAAAGTGGATACTGTAGTGGGAGTAATCCTGTTTGTATCCTAAATAAATAAATAAATAAATAAATAAATAAAATAAATTAAACTCCATTTGTCCTCAGTATCCCGAGGATACACTTAAACAAGTATGTGCTAATGTACTTAATACATATAATCACCAGTTGCCTATTTTACAACACAAATTTTCCGAAATTTCTGAATTAATTAATCATTCAACTATATTTTCCACACGAAATCGTAGAGCCTTGGACTTTTTAGGCACTATTTGGAAATTTATAGCAGGAAGCCCTGATGCTTCTGATGCTGAATACTATGATAATGCAATTAAAGAAACTCATGCAGATCAACAAAGAGTCTAAATGTTATTAAAGGAACAAATTCTAATTGTTTCTAGTACAATTTCAAATTTCAATCTTACAATGGTATCACTCCAAAAGTATACTACTAAATTAAACGATCATGCACAAAAGCTTAATCAATTATCAACTAAAGTTTTAAGAAATGAAGCGAGATTAGAACTCTTTCAAATATTTTCAAGTTACTTCCGAACTGGATATTTTACATGCAACTGCTGAACTTCAATTAGATTCTGTAATTAACAGCACTCTCTTTGCTAAACAGAACTTTCTTTCACCTTTTATACGTACCCCATATCAACTTCTTGGTGAACTTCAAAAGATAAACGCTAAGCTTATTGACAAGACATTCCCACTACCTTTGGAAAATTCCAATGGACATATATTTCTTGACTTATCATCTCTAGATGTTTATTATGATAAAGAAAATTTTGTCTTTATTATCAACATTCCTCTTGTTGAAACGTATACTTACGATTATTATAAACTTTTTCCTCTGCCTATTCAAACTCCTCATTCTGCTGACGAATACTTTATGATTAAGCCTACCTATAAATACCTTCTTATAACAAATGATCGTCGTCGTTATGTTGTTACTAACGAATCTTGTAGCAGAATTCAGCACAACTTATATCTATGCACTGAACAAACTACACAACTCCAAGCGAGCGTAGAACCATGTGAAGTTACCTTATTCCGTGGAATCTCAACAACACCGCCAAAGAATTGCCGCATCATTCACCTTCAAGGTGAAATATTCACCTGGACGAATGTTACTACTAATCTATGGATTTTCACAACTTCTACTCCAACAACTTGCAAAATCCTTTGTCCATCTATGCCAATGGATACACGACTCATCCAAAGTTCAACTCTAATTTAGTTGGATACTTCATGTCAAGCATTCGTAGGACCATTACAATTAATGGCTTTTTCCGAATCTTCAAGCAACATTACCCATTACATACCTCAGATACCAATCTATCCTGATTGCTGTCTGGAAGAAGAAAAAACGAAGACAAACGTCTTACACTTCGATTCCTTCGAACCAATTTCAATTCGTCTAGAAGACCTTCAATATGCCAAAAGTAAATTGGCCCAAATAAATGATAATTTGGATTCATTAATATTTCAGCGACATGTTTCCAAAAACTTAAAATGGTACACTATTTTCTTCATTCTTATTCTCATCGCTGTATCATGCTGCTGCTGTCAATGCTGCTGCCATTGCAATCCAGTATCTTTTATCCGGAAATACTTCAAAAAGCAACCTTGCACACGTCACTGCCTCAAATCCCTTAAAATCTACAACCGTGTTGGTCGTACCTATAGCACCGACAACACCGCAGTTCATCTTTCTTCTCTGAAAGAAATCGATGACCAACGTACCGACGAGAGTCCTTCACCAAGATCCCGTTCTATCGATCTGGGAAGCATTCCAAGAACAACCGGAAGACCAACCACTAGATGGTCTACCAGCAGATTTTAATTTTATTTTGTTACAGAAATTGCCTGTTTCTCTTCCCAGCCAATTTCTTCTTCTGAGAAGATGGTAAGTTATGTGGCGCACGAGACGCGCGCCGCCAACTCTTATCAATTGCGAGAGCCTGTTTCATTCATACTTTCCTGGAAATCAGAACTCGTGATCCCTGCAGCTGAAAACACTTCCAAGGCGTAACTGCCAAAACAGGGTCATCATGAGGACAAACTCCGCACGCGCTTCCAGCCGTTATCAAACCACCGCCCTGGATTATGATAACATATATACGCCGACCGCCAGCTCCAGGGATTCATTCCGCACTCCGCATTCAACATTCCACATTCTACATTTATTCTTAATGTAACATAAAGTAACAAAATTGCTGTTGCTCTGTCGTTTTAATGTAATTAATCAGCATAAATAAATGTTGGTGGATTATTAAAGTGTACCTTCTCAAGTTA
Source organism: Agriotes lineatus (assembly GCA_940337035.1). NCBI lineage: Eukaryota > Metazoa > Arthropoda > Insecta > Coleoptera > Elateridae > Agriotes > Agriotes lineatus. The sequence goes on from OW679194.1 coordinate 247,310,372, forward strand.
TTTGGTGAGGGCCCATCTAGGTCGTTCTTGACTGTGTGACTTAAAATCACATAACAGCTGGAACTGCCAGCGAAACGTTGCCATTTTAATAAATAAAATGTTTAATGTGTTAAATTGGCTAATACTAACTTTTTTTATGAAAAATACCTCTCAAAATTTAATTTAGTAACTTACTTAAAAAACAATTTTAGCTGATTCTTCTCCAATCTCAACCTTAAACAATTAATATGAAATTAAAATCATTATGTAGGGAGATAATCGAAATATTTATACGATCGCTTGTATTTATCAATGTTTCGCCTACGCCCTTAATAACGTGATTAACCTAGATAATTGCATTCCTAATTTGTTAGCTAAAGCTTCAGTAACAAAATTGCTTTGAGACCCGCTATCCAATAAAGGACGGCATGTAAGAAATCCATTACTGCCGTTAAAAAAAAATTGTGACGCCACTGGTAATGCTGCCTTATTTTGTTAAACTACGTGACTATTCACAGAAGAATTTGCTAACAAGGAAACATCTTGTGTACCTGCCACGGGATTTACGAAAGTACTTGTCGAAGTGCTGGAATTTTCAAGGCTAAGAGAACCGTTAGAAAGCTCCAAGTGCAACAAAGAATTGTGGGGTTGATTGTAAACAATTCAGCCAAATGTTAAGATTCTTGCCAGCTGCAATTCCGTCAACTATTCTGAATTTTAGAAACGAATCGCATTTGTAAATTGGATGATTTTGATTGCAATAGTAATATTTTAGTCTATTTGTACTAAAGACGAAACTATATGATCAATATTTTTTATAATTTGGTTGATTAAATTGGCCCTTATTGTGTTTTTCCATTTTATGAATTTCAAGTTTTTCTAAAATGGCCCACTTTGATTTCGGAAATTTATTCATATCTGACATGTACGGCAATTCATTTTCATATTTATACGATTCCCAGTCGCGGCGTGTAAGTAACTCATTTTTTTTTGCTTAATATATAAATTATTAATCGATGCCAATGCTCTGTTAGTTCACCTAGCGTAACTGTTTAGTGACATCAAATAATTTTCTAAGTACGATATGAGATTTGCGGGTACCTGAATATTTTTAATTATTTCTGATGCATCCGGCTAAAGAGAAGACCGTAAGTAATAAAATTTCTGAATTTCTTATAAAGATTCATTGATATGAACAAGAGCTTCCTAAATTCGGACTAGCCATCATATTGACCATTGAAACAAGCTGATTTTATAATATGGCAGTTTTATTGAATTATTATTATTACATTCACCGAACCTGTTGGTACCCATGTGAAGTTAGCACCACAACTTCAAAAAATGATATATTTTTCAAGAGTTCCCGTTGCACCCCAAAGAGTTCTAGAGTTCCTTGCTATTTTAAAAAATAGTTCTATGTATTTAAGAGAAAAAAGTGGGGATAGAAAATTTGGGGTGCTAACTTCACATACAAATACCACTATAACTGTTTTTCAGTCATAATTATTGAAAAATGTCATTATACTTTTCGATAGAACTCGCCGGGGTGCTACTAGAACTCTAACAAAAAAAAAGATTTTCACAAAAAATATTTTTTTTATAAACCGGAAAAAAATGTTTTTAATTTTTTAAAGTTTCGTTAGTTCTAATGGGAGTCCTAGTAGCACCCCGGCGAGTTCTATCGATAACTCTAATAACATTTTTTGATAGCACCCGATGTAAAGAAGTTACGTCCATTTTTGTGTTAGTATTTTTACAAAACGACGAAGTCCTGAAAGCAATTTTTTAAAGTTCCGGTAGTTCTAATTAGAGTTCTAGTAGCACCCCGGCGAGTTCTATCGATAACTCTAATAGCATTTTTTGATAACACTCGAAGTAAAAAAGTTACGCTTATTTCTATGTTAGCACTTAAAAAAAACAACGAAGACCTGGAAGTAATTTTTTACAGTTCCGGTAGTTCTAATATGAATTCTAGTAGCACCCGGACGAGTTCTATTGATAACTCTAATAAAAAAATTTGATAAGGCTCGAAGTAAAAAAGTTACGCGTATTTTTGTGTTAGCGCTTTTACAAAACGATCAAGACCTGGAAGTAATTTTTTACAGTCCCGGTAGTTCTAATATGAGTTCTAGTAGCACCCGTACGAGTTCTATCGATAACTCTAATAACATTTTTTGATAAGACTCGAAATATAAAAGTTGCGCTTATTTCTATGTTAGCACTTTTACAAAACTACCAAGACCTGGAAGTAATTTTTACAGTTCCGGTAGTTCTAATAGGAGCTCTAGTAGCACCCAGACGAGTTCTATCGATAACTCGAATACTAAATTTTGATAAGACTCGCAATAAAAATATCACGCGGATTAAAACTTTTACAAAACGACTATATCCTAGAAGCAATTTCTTTAAAATTTCTTCGGAAGTTCTTGGTGGGATGTTTAGGTAATGACGGACTCTTGTATATACAGGGTGTTTGTAGATCGCTAGACGGCTCGTAACTTCGTTAGTAATCGAGATATCGAAATTAATTTTAAATACCAGTATAAAACCTAAAAATTGACGTAAACCAATTTAAGCCATGGCCTCCTATTTTTACGTAGTGACGCACAACTTTGGTTTCTTAAATGGAACACCCTGTATATTTTTAGACATTTGAAATCGGCACTAAAAGTGCTTTATGACAGCATTCTTAAATTTAAATTTTGGAACTTATTATTTTTCAAAATGAAAATTCTTTTTTAGCCAAAGTAGGCCATGAATTACGTAAAATCACGAACAATCGAACAAGAAATGCAAAACAAACTCCACTTGGGTCTAAAAGTTTCTCATGACCGAATTATAGCACCAAACGTACTAAAACAATTGAAAACTATGTTTTCTAAATGGAATAATATGAGTTTCATTAACAATAACATTTATTTTTAAATTGTTTTACGTATTTTTGATTTTTTAAAAGCTACTTCTAAACGAAATGGCTAATATACATCGCTGGAAAGCCCTTTTGTTGTAGTTTTCAACTGTTTAATGAAACTCATATTGTTCAATTTAAAAAAAATAGTTTTCAATTGTTTTAGTACGTTTGGTGCTATAACTCGGTCATGAGAAATTTTTAGAGCCAAGTGGAGTTTGTTTTGCATTTCTTGTTCGATTCTTAGTGATTTTGCGTAATTCATGGCCTACTTGGCTAAACTTTTTTTTTTAATTTTGAAAAAAAATAAGTTCCAAAATTTATATTTAAGAATGCTACCATAAAGCGCTTTTAGTGCTGCTATCAAATGTCTAAAAATATACAGGGTGTTCCATTTAAAAAACCAAAGTTATGTATCACTTAAAAATAGGAGGCCATGGCTTAAATTGGTTTACGTCAATTTTTAGGTTGTATACTAGCATTTAAAACAAAAGAAATTTCTTTTCGATATCTCAATTATTAACGAAGTTACCAGCGGTCTAGCGATCTACAATCACCCTGTATATATTCTTATATTTGTTTAATGCTCAGTTCAGTCTCAATCTACGGCGAACTCGTTCGAAAAGTGTCGTTTTTATAAAACTTTTACAGTTTGTGTGAAAACCTGAAACATTTCTGTGAATAATAAAGAAACTGTTGGATAACAGGTAACATAATTTTCATAAATACGTTAATGATACTCTATATGTATAATAATTAGTTTTTTCTATATTGTCGATAGCGTAGTAGCAACGTTTTCATAAGTTTACTTTGTCGTTTGACCATTCATCGGACGAGTAGAGTATTAAACATTGTCCGAAACATCATCCAAGATGTATGACGTACACGTTTTAACTAATATTTTGTGTCAACGTGAGTTTAAAACAATAGACGATGCTGATAAAGTATTAACTCCCTCTAATAATGTTTTTAAAAACATTTCTGAGAAAATGTTGGAAAAAGGTTCCTCTATGAGTGCCAAACACATTCACACTGTAGGAAATGTAAATCGAAGAGGTAAGCAATAGCAAGCAAACGTTCGATGTAAAACTAAGAGAGATACTAATTTTTGTACTAAACTATCAAAACTTAAAGAAATTGCATTCAGGACATTGGTTTAGCAAACACAAAAAACCTCGTAACTTTTTTTACTTCAAGTCTTATTAAAAAATGTTATTGGAGTTATCGATAGAACTCGTCCGGGAACTCCTATTAGAGCTACCGGAATTTTAAAAAATTATTTGCAGGTCTTGGTCGTTTTGTAAAAGCGCTACCACAAAAATACGCGTAACTTTCTTACTTCGAGTATTATCAAAAAATGTTATTAGAGTTATCGATCGAACTCGCCTGGGTGCTACTGGAACTTCTATTAGAACTACCGGAACTGTAAAAAATTATTTCCAGGTCTTTGTCGTTTTTTAAAAGTGCTAACATAGAAATAAGCGTAACTTTTTTACTTCGAGTCCTATCAAAAAATGTTATTAGAGTTATCGATAGAACTCGCCGAGGTGCTACTAGAACTCCCATTAGAACTACCGGAACTTTTACAAAATTGCTTTCAGGACTTCGTCGTTTTGTAATAATACTAACACAAAAATGGACGTAACTTCTTTACATCGGGTCCTATCAAAAAATTTTATTAAAGTTATCGATATAACTCGCCGGGGTGCTACTAGAACTCTAATTAGAACTACCGGAACTTTAAAAAAATTGCTTTCAGGACTTCGTCGTTTTGTAAAAATACTAACACAAAAATGGACGTAGCTTCTTTACATCGGGTGCTATCAAAAAATGTTATTAGAGTTATCGATAGAACTCGCCGGGGTGCTACTAGAACTCCCATTAGAACTAACGGAACTTTAAAAAATTAAAAACATATTTTTTTCCGGTTTATATAAAAAAGATTTTTTGAAAATCTTTTTTTTGTTAGAGTTCTAGTAGCACCCCGGCGAGTTCTATCGAAAAGTATAATGACATTTTTCAATAAATATGACTGAAAAACAGTTATAGTGGTATTTGTCCGAGGAAAATGTGAAGTTAGCACCCCAAATTTTCTATCCCCATTTTTTTCTCTTAAATACATAGAACTATTTTTTAAAATAGCAAGGAACTCTAGAACTCTTTGGGGTGCAACGGGAACTCTTGAAAAATATAACATTTTTTGAAGTTGTGGTGCTAACTTCACAGGGGTCCTGTTGGTGCCATTATGAATTCTCCCTGAACTTGAATCTTTTATTTTATTAGATTGGAAACTTGTACATAATGCCTTTATATCTCCTACCATACTAAAATATGCATTTTGAAACCGTTCCCGCCCAACCTCATGATATTCTGACAAGCAATTCGATTTGGTATTGGTAACTGCATTAAGATTATAGGATTAACTTGAAAATTCGTAACAAATCACTTATGCAACTTATATACTTCTAACTCAAATAAATTTTACTACCGAGGCCTACGCGTAGGGATTCTCGACAGGGGATAGATGGGTATCTGATAAGCTAAGTCTGCTGCCTCGCTAGACTGTAAATGACAATTTTATAATCAGATGCACGTTTCCAGCACTTGTATTATTTATGTGGACGGTAACAGTAAGGATTGTTTTAATTGATAAAGATTTCAGCAAAATTATCCAGGGTTTTTGAGAAAATCAATTGACTACTACACCAGCGTATTTATTAGGATATATTTTGTAAAATAATTATAATCAATCGCTGTTGGAGAGTGATTATTTTACAAAATGCCTTTCAACAATCCAACAAACACTTCTTTTCAAAACACACCAACAACCACTAGAAGCCAAGAACCAACTACTGCTATTCCATATGGATCAACAACAAACCAGGACTTCTAATTATAATCAATCACTGTTGGAGAGTGATTATTTTACAAAATGCCTTTCAACAATCCAACAAACACTTCTTTTCAAAACACACCAACAACCACTAGAAATCAAAAACCAACTACTGCTATTCCATATGGATCAACAACAAACCAGGACTTCTAATTATAATCAATCACTGTTGGAGAGTGATTATTTTACAAAATGCCTTTCAACAATCCAACAAACACTTCTTTTCAAAACACACCAACAACCACTAGAAGCCAAGAACCAACTACTGCTATTCCATATGGATCAACCACAAACCAGGACTTCTAATTATAATCAATCACTGTTGAAGAGTGATTATTTTACAAAATGCCTTACAAAATGCCTTTCAACAATCCAACAAACACTTCTTTCAAAACACACCAACAACCACTAGAAATCAAAAACCAACTACTGCTATTCCATATGGATCAACAACAAACCAGGACTTCTAATTATAATCAATCACTGTTGGAGAGTGATTATTTTACAAAATGCCTTTCAACAATCCAACAACACTTCTTTTCAAAACACACCAACAACCACTAGAAGCCAAGAACCAACTACTGCTATTCCATATGGATCAACAACAAACCAGGACTTCTAATTATAATCAATCACTGTTGGAGAGTGATTATTTACAAAATGCCTTTCAACAATCCAACAAACACTTCTTTTCAAAACACACCAACAACCACTAGAAATCAAAAACCAACTACTGCTATTCCATATGGATCAACAACAAACCAGGACTTCTAATTATAATCAATCACTGTTGGAGAGTGATTATTTACAAAATGCCTTTCAACAATCCAACAAACACTTCTTTTCAAACACACCAACAACCACTAGAAGCCAAGAACCAACTACTGCTATTCCATATGGATCAACCACAAACCAGGACTTCTAATTATAATCAATCACTGTTGAAGAGTGATTATTATACAAAATGCCTTTCAACAATCCAACAAACACTTCTTTCAAAACACACCAACAACCACTAGAAATCAAAAACCAACTACTGCTATTCCATATGCATCAACAACAACCAGGATTTCTACCAACACATTGAAAACAACCACGGAAAGGACGTCTTCGATTGCTTTAAACCTTTAACCGTATCAGCAAAACTTATGTAAAGAACTACCATTTCATGTAAAAGGCTTTTTATTATTAATAAGGCTTTTTATTATTAATATTTAAATGTCTGAAAAAGCTGGATTGGCCGGTGCACTCTTGTCCAAGAGCTGCTTTGAGCTGCATCGAGTGAAACTGATTTGAACATTTGTGGTTATCGATGTTACTAGTTAGTACATTTTTAAATTATATTTTATTTTATTTTTAATTCTTTTGTGTAAATATTTTTTCTAAATCAGTTGTAATTTAAAATTCTTTGTTATTTTGTAAATATTTTCTGTGAATAATTTTTCTTAATTAATTTTAAACATGGTTTTCAGCGTTGGAAAATTAATAGTTGGTAGAGAAATTCCCAGTGTTATACGACAAAAAACATAAAAACCACGGGAAAGCATTCAAAACCATTGCAGAAGTTATGGAATGTTCAGGTAATTGCATTTTATACATAATACTTCTTGTGTAATGGTTCAGATATTTACAAATATTAAACAAGTTAGTTTTGGCATTTGAAGACATAGTACTGTGTGAATCTATTGTAATATATTTTTAATAAAAGCATTCGCACATCTTTGTGCTTTAAAATTTTTGATTATAGATTGTCTTTCTTGCGTGATAAATAACTTCTTCTACAAATATGGTACCTAATTATATATTTATCTTAATCAAATGCATTTAATATTGCAGTGGAACTTTGCCAACAACTTTGGACAACCCTGAGGCATAGATATGTCAAGGAAAGGAGGAGCGTTTACAGCATTCCTACTGGGTCTGAAGTGTACACCATCACATGGCCTTACTATGAGCAGTGCGGCTTTTTAGACAATGTGGTGATCCCCCGAAGGTAAGTTCACTATATCGAAAATGTTTATATAGGTAGTTAATTTGTGTAATATTTCAGAACTGTTGGTAAAATTACCAAACAAAAATTACACCAGCTTCACCAAGCTGCAGTGGTAGCGGTAGCAGCAAAAACACAGATTCAGTGTGGAATTCCTTTACGGAAATAGTTGCATATGGCTCTTCATCACACACCACTCCAAAAAGGGCAAGTGAGAGCTCATCCACGTACGAAGAAGAAGAAACAATGTAGGAAGAAGTGGGATACCACACAACACAAGAGAAACTATCAACTGAAACCTTGGTACAACAGCGGGAAAAAATTTCCAACGCAAGAAAAACGTTAAGGAAAAAAACTAAAGTTGACAGTGACTTTGAAAATTTGGGAACTACCATTTCTGGGGTGTTTCAGAAGCTGGATAGCTTCTTGTTAGCAGATTCACTTTCTGAAACTAACCCAATATGAAGTGACTAAGATTATTCATTTGGTCACTCTGTTGCTTTAACATTAAAAGAAATTAGGTCCACTAAAAAAACTAGTTACAAAATCTAAAATAATGTTGGTAATAGCAGGGACTGTACAAGATGACTGAAAATAAATGTTATTTTGAATGGAAGGTATTGAAGGTTTTATTACAAAAAACGGTGAATTACTTGTCTATCTAATAATTTAATGAGTTGTATACGAACAATTTGTATACTTCACTTCTCGATTGGTTACTTTAGTAGAGTAGACGTTTTTAAGTCCCACTGCTTATGCTGTTAAAAATTTACGTAAAAAGTTTAATAATTGTACAAAATACTTTTTATCTAACAAAAGTGAAGTGTATTGTAGAACGTTTTATGCATATCGGTCATGTCGCCACCACAAATCGCGAAAACGTGTGCTCGCTGTGAACTCTTGATAGAATCCCTCGATAGTGCAATATGCGCTGTGTGTGATAAATCTTTTCACTTCGAATGTTCGGTGGCTGAAAGTCATTATAATAAGCTATTGAAAGCTAAGAAAATCTGGCAATGTCCTAACTGCGTTGGAGTGGTTACTCGGGGAAGATTAAATTCAGCTACTACTTCTAATCAACCTTATCAAAACAAACCAGAAAATGCTGGTGAAGCTACTTCAAAGGCATTGCCGCCACACGATTTAACTTTAACAGATGTTATGGATATGCTAAAGACTATCAATAATAAGATAGAATTTGTAAATAAAGAAATGCAAGAATTGAAGGGCAGCGTCGAGTTTATGTCTGAAAAATATGATAAGGTTCTTTCCTTATTAAACACCAATTTTCTAGTTGACCTAAATCAATACATTAGGGGCCGGTTGCAGAAAGCAATGTTAAGTCTCGTGTTAGCTAACATCGTGTCAAAGTGAACAAAAACGAATCAAATCTCAAATCTTTATGGCAACTAATACATTAGTAAACAAAATTTGATGCGATTTTGTTCACTTTGACGCGACGTTAGGTAACACCACACTTAACATTGCTTTCTGCAACCGGCCCTAGGGGTTACTGTACCACTGCTAATGAAATTCTAGTAGGAGATATGAATATAGATATTTTAGACGACAGAAATGACATTTCCCAAAATTATCTTGATCTACTAAGCCGTTTTGGTTTCACCTCTTGTATTAATCGACCAACCAGGGAAGAGAAAACTTGTATTGATCACATCTTTGTGAAGAACAATATAAACGTCTTTTTTGCCATTGGTATTAAAATCTAAAATAACTGATCATGACCCAACTTTTATACAATTAAAGTTTAATGAAAATGTAACTCAAGAAAAAGAAAAATTGTTCGAAACAAAATTAATGAAAATAGTTAATCATACAAAATTAATCAGTAGGCTTAAAGCGTATGATTGGCAACATATTATCACTAAAAATATCGATCAATCGATTGATTCACTCGTTAAGATAATACAAGAGGAAATTCAACTTTGCAGTTTTACTAAAATTAGAAATTCCAAATGTCAAAAAAGGAAGCCTTGGATTAGCAGCGGTATAGTAAATTCTATAAATACTAGAGATAGGCTATATCGTCAGATGTTGCTAAACCCTGGTAATGATATTATAACAAATGGTTATTTCCAATACAAAAATTCAATTAATAAATTAATTCAGAAAGCAAAATCGCAGTATTACCAGACAAAAATAGGTACTGACCAGAATAACCTGAAAAATTTGTGGTCGTTAGCAAAAGAATCGTTAAATATAGACAGTCATAAACAAAAAATCGATAAGTTAACAATAAATAATGTAAATGTGGGTGACGAGAATCGACTATGTCAAGAATTTAGTAAACATTTTGTTAATGTCAGTAAGGAATTAGCAGAAACCATTCCCATTGACCAAAATTAAACTGACCTTATGATTAATGGGGTACGTGAGAATGTAAATTCTTTTTTCTTAAGTCCTACAGATCCTGTCGAGGTTGCAAATGTAATAAAAAAACTAAAAGTAAAAAAAGCGCCTGGTATTGACGATATAACCGCCGATTCACTAAAAATAATTTCTGATTGTATAAACGTCCCGTTAAGTGAAATCTTCAATAACTGTTTTTCTCAAGGTTATTTTCCAAATTCTTTTAAACTTGCACTTATAATACCTGTACATAAAGGTGGTGCACCTGACCTGGTCAGCAATTATCGCCCAATATCGCTGGTATCGAATTTTGCAAAAATTCTTAAAATTTAATTAAAGTCAGATTAGTAGCTTTTTTGAACCAATTTAAAATTCTATCAAGAAAACAGTTTGGATTTACCCAAACAAGAAGCACCGCTGATGCAATATTGCTATTAAGTACTACAATATATTCTGCACTTGATGAATGAAAGTCTTGCCTTGCCGTATTCCTTGACCTTGCCAAAGCCTTTGACACTGTGAATCACGGTATACTACTTGTTACATTTTAAATTTTCAGTAAGACATATTCTATAATTTCCGTCTATCCTTGTTTGCGGTGGTGTATGGAAGGTTGCATATGCTCTTTGTAAAACGTTTAGAATTTTGCAGTTGGCTGTTTTGGAAATAATGAGATTTTTGGGAAAACTTTGGCGTGTTTTTTTTGTTGGTTTCCTGTTTTCGGTTTCTTGGGGGAGCTGACAGCATCTGAGGGAAAAGAAGGTCCTGTGTTTTGTGCCATGGACATCTTATATAAATATGGAATAATAATTTCCCTTTAGAGTGTTTGGCGGGACACTTAATTCGGAGGCACCTTGGTAATTTGTAATTTTGGGAACTTCCCCAAGTGATGTCCGCCAGTCGCAATTATTGCGGAACCGCATGCTGTTATACTAGAAGATCCGTTCCAACAAGAAACCTGGGGTAAGCTAAATGCCCTTCCGGAAGCCTCCGGGCTGTTATGAAGATTCCCTGCAACGAAGACCTTTGGTTACGGCGCGGCGTGGAGAAAATTGGATACGATCGTGAGAAGCCAAGCTACCACCTACCATATTTGGCATAACCTAGGGGCTAGACCACTACCCGGGGCAAGTAATTTGCATTCCATTAAACCCTTGATGATCGGCTGCAAAGCGAAGCTGCGTCAATTTCACCTGGAGCTCTCCTTCAAGGACAGACATTCCGAGCTGTCGATACACCGTGGGACGCTCTACCCTCTTCGGAAGCTATCGAACGAAGCTGGGGCCATCCTCTGAGCCCACCGTAAGCTGTCTGGATTGGCCATCGATCCGCAAGCCCGTGCTGCATCCAGCGACTTGCTGTCAATTAGCAGCGTATCAGGTCAGATCAAACTTGATTCTGCCGCAGGTGTGTCGTTATATGATTACTTTACCTGAGTTAATCGTGTGTGCTTATCTGCTCCGCAATCTTGAGCTCGCGAACAATTTACTGAAACTGAGGTTATGAATCCTGTTTTGCTATCAATTTTTCAGTAGGCTGAAAATCACACTATGTACTGCATGTAGATTAGCATAACTGCTGTACCCACCTAGATTTCAATTGTTGCATTGTGAATTCATAACGATATTACCGCTTTTGAAATGGCAATTTAACTTTTGAAAGCATAAACTATGTTTTAGTTCTAATCGCTGTATTTCGGTCAGTCTTTCTATTACATCGAATTTGAACTAAGTCGAGTTTTAACGACCTCATATAGTTTTAAACTTTGTGAATGATACGCAAGCCGATTTGCTAGTAACACGAATTATATATGATTTTTTTCCTTGTACCACGCGCCGTGCATTCAGGTAATTTACTTGCGTTTTATGTTGTTGTTCTTTTTCAGGGTGTAGCGAGTAGGCGACTCGTTCAAATTCTGTTCTAAAGTTATTGTTATAATTTTGTTTGCTCTGAATATTGCGATATTTCAGGGGCGGTCTTGAAATAGATTATTTCATGATGTTATCCAATTATATTTATTATTTGTTGATTTTACTGTATTATCGCAATACATTTGTCGTTTTTTGGTTGGTAGTAGCCGAGTAAGCTCCGGTTGAGGCGATTTTGTTTTTGTCGAATATTATTATGGTGTCTGGTAGAGATCTGAATTTATTTATTGTACATAGGTTTGGGTTTTTCTTCCTTGGGTGGTTTTGCAGAATTTTGCAGCTTTTGGGGATCCGACAAAAGGCATCTACTGTTGTGTCATTCGATCGGGAATATTGGATCTGGCGCCCTAGTAAGTACATCATCCGGTATTTTTACCCACACCCACGCGAGAGCTAGTTTGGCACACTTTTTTACCAACGTCGCAAAAAACCCGGACCCAATTAACCATCTATTAACAATTTTAATATTTTTGGTAAGAAAAAGAATTGGCACCCAACGATTAGGGCCTCGATTGAAGTAGGGCAAGGTCGGCAGCATAAGGGTGAATATATGCAGAGATAATCAGCTGTTTTAGGAACTTCGTATTCCGCTTTGGTAATAATTTCCGGTATTTGTGTTATTATTTTATTTTGTTTTCTACTCGAATTGGATTTGGAATTTCCTTCGTATCATTTCTTCCCGGATTGGGCTTATAACTGCTACGATGGATATAGGTCGACTTCTGAGCGATGAGTTGGCGTACGAGTTACTCATACGAGGTTATCCTGTAGGGGACACTGTTGCCGACAAACGGTCATCACTACGTGAAGCCATGTATCGGGAACAAGCAGGAACTCTAGATTGTACCTCCGCGATGCATTTTCCAGCAAATGAAGAGCTGCAGAGATGCCAAGATAAGTTACAAGAGCTTCGGATGGCGATTCAAGAATTTGACTACACTAATCGTGACAATGAAGCCTTGAGGATCCGTTCTCGGTTGGTCCATGTACAAGCACGTCTACATCGAGTTAGTAGAACTAATGAGGAGTCAGAAAGTAGAAAAACAAGGTTAATCGCTTTCGGCAATGAATTAGCCAGAGCTTTGGATCAGGCCTACTTACAACATCCGACTGCAAGTAACTTTAACGTATCAACGCCATCTCGAACTGTCAATAGCACGGTTCAACAACCATCGACTTCTATTATGGATGATCCCATCCCACCACTGGAAGCTAACGCTGGTTCAAATACTCGAGTTGAACAACTAATCGATCACGAAATTAGTCATGCTGGAGTATTTTTCTCACCCAAATTGAATCAACATGTTACATTTACATCACAAATTCAACCTAATGGAGAATTTCTGAGCTCAACTTCCCATCCAGGAGAGCGCGTGAATCCCATCTGTGAAAACGAAGAACAACATCCGTTCTTAATGGAACCGTCAGGCAATCCAGCTTTGACTATGAAACCCAATCTCCAACCATTTGGCTGTGGGTCCACTTTACCTGAAAAACTTCGTAAGCTTAATTGGGAAACCTTGCCTATACATACATCCGCCAGTCCTTCGACTTCAGTTGACTATCGTCAAAAGAATTATATTCCTGTAAGTAAATGGAACCTGCACTATGATGGAACCTCGACTAGCCTGACAAGTTTCCTTGTGAGAGTGGAAGAGTTGCGCATTGCTCGTGGGTTCGACAAACGACAATTATTCCAAGCTGCCGTAGAGATTTTTACCGGTGATGCCTTACATTGGTACAGGGCAGTTCGACATACTATTTCTACCTGGGACGAGTTAGTAGATAAATTAAAAGCTACTTTCCTGCCGCATGATTACGAGAACAATTTATGGGACGAGATTCGTCAACGCACTCAACATGCCAGTGAGAAGGTTGCAGTTTATATTGCTATTATGGAAAATCTCTTCAGTAGGCTGCCGAGACGTCCTTCTGAGATTACTCGTGTACAACATATCAGAAGAAATCTCCAACCTTATTTAACCACTCAGTTAGCTTTGCACCCTTGTTACACCATTGACGAGTTGATCCGAATCTGTATGGTTTTGGAGGAAGCCCAAGCAGCTTCCAAGAAGTTTAAACCCCCACCATTAAATCCTGGACAACTGTTAGAACCTGACTTAGGCGTGCACAGGAGTGCGAAGAAACATCTTCAGGTCTGTTCTCTGAATGAGCCACCTTCGTTAATTGATTTTTCTAGCGAAATTCCACCTACAACATCTCAATCTGTGAATTCCACTTCGGCGATACTTACTTCACTGCCAGTGACAGCCATTACCTGTTGGAATTGTAGAAATACAGGTCACCGAGCAAACCAGTGTACATCTCCCATGACAAAACATTGTTTTAAATGTGGACATCCTAATGTGACAATCCGCAATTGTCCTAGGTGTTCGGGAAACGGCCAAAGGGCACAGTAAGGGACCGAGAACTGTGCTCTAGCAATTCTATGAAGACGGTCATACAATCTAATGAAGTCAATACTGCTGTCCTCGACTATATTTTCGACCAGCGAGAAGGGGACGAGCGACCATATTTAAGTGTGGGCATTATGGGTATCCAACTTCAAGGTTTATTGGATACAGGCGCATCCAGAACAATATTAGGGGGTCCTGGATGGCAACTTATTCGTAGGTTGGGAATAAAGACTTCACCCTGCTGCATTCCGAGTTGCACTATAGCTAACGACCAATCATGCCCGGTAGAAGGTGCAATCATGCTACCTATACAACTGGAAGATCGGGTTGAAACCATTAACTTGCTGGTTGTGCCGGAACTCTCACATCCGCTAATATTGGGCATTGACTTTTGGCACAAAATGGGAATCATCCCCAATTTAAAAACAGGTTGCTGGACTTTTTCTAAAGACTCAACATTGCCGGACATCAACGCAGCTGTGGCTAAACAATTCTTGACTGCACCACAGCAGGGGAAGTTAGGTCAGCTCATCGAAAAATATTTTAATCAAATGAAAGGCAACATCGGGTGTACTA
Organism: Agriotes lineatus; assembly: GCA_940337035.1. Classification (NCBI taxonomy): domain Eukaryota; kingdom Metazoa; phylum Arthropoda; class Insecta; order Coleoptera; family Elateridae; genus Agriotes; species Agriotes lineatus. The sequence continues at coordinate 247,325,430 of OW679194.1, forward strand.
CCTTGATTGAACACCAAATAATCACCGACTCTGAACCAATTAGACAACGAGCTTATAGGGTTTCTCCCGCCATTCAAGCCAAAATTGACGAAGAGATTCAGAAGATGCTTCGTGATGATATCATTGAGCCCTCCACTTCAGCTTGGTCTTCGCCAGTACTTATGGTACCGAAGAAAGATGGAACCTACAGATTTTGTATTGACTTTAGGAAACTCAATAAGGTCACACGTAAGGATGCTTACCCAATACCATTTGTATCCACGATTTTGGACAGGTTGCGCAATGCAAAATATTTAAGCACCTTGGATGTTAAGTCGGCTTATTTTCAGGTACCTGTAGCTGAAAGTTCAAGGCCTTTAACAGCGTTTTCCATTCCAGGAAGGGGCCTCTACCAGTTTAAACGAATGCCGTTCGGTTTATCCAATTCCCCGGCTACTTGGCAATGTTTAATTGACGGCGTCCTAGGTCCCGAATTGGAGCCGCACGTCTTTGTTTACTTAGACGATGTGATAATCGTTACAGAAGATTTCGATCAGCATCTTCGAGTCCTGGAAGAGACGTTATCCAGGTTAAGTAAAGCAGGGCTAACTTTATCCCAAGATAAATGTCACCTATGTCGTCCTGAGTTGCGATATCTGGGGTTTGTGGTAGATGGGCTAGGCCTTCATGTTGATCCAGACAAGGTCAAAGCTATCCTGGGGATACCGTCGCCAAAAAACATCTCTGAGGTTCGAAGAATAATTGGAACAGCGTCCTGGTATCGCCGTTTTATTCCAGGGTTTTCATCGGTCATTGCTCCTTTAACAGCTCTCCTTCACAAACATAAGACGTGGCACTGGTCCGAAGATTGTGAAACATCGGTACAATTCTTAAAAGGGTCCTTATCATCCGCGCCTATACTTAGCTGTCCAAATTTTTCCATTCCTTTTATTGTGCAAACAGATGCCTCCGCCTATGGCCTTGGTGCTGTACTGTCTCAGCAAGACAAAGATGGCGAACATGTCATCTACTACATTAGTCGATCCTTATCCCGTGCTGAACAGAAGTACTCTACAACAGAGAGAGAGTGCCTTGCTGTGATTTGGGCGTGTGAAAAATTAAGGCCTTACCTTGAGGGGTATAAATTCACGGTAATCACAAACCATTACTCCCTGGTCTGGTTAAATAACTTAAAGAACCCAAGTGGCAGAATAACCAGATGGATTCTGCGATTGCAGCAATTTGTCTTTGTAGTGGTGCACGGCAAGGGCAAAGATCATGTTGTGCCAGACTTGCTATCCCGTTCTGTTCCCGAGATAAATCCTATTGCTGTAGCCCCCTCAACAGAATGTTCCATAACTGACCGTTGGTACTGTCGAATGCGACAGCAGGTCAAGAAAAATCCATTGCGTTATCCTCAATGGAGAGTAACCGACAACAAACTCTACAAACATATTTCTGTCGATTATCCAGAGCTTCGAACTCAGAGTGGCCAGAAACCTTACCGAAGAAGAGTTGTTTATGCAAGCCATCGATTTGTTTTCGGGCAACGCATTGCTATGGTATCGCGCTAATAGAGCGACCCCTAACACGTGGCAACAGTTAGTCGACTTATTGCGCTTAGAATTTCAGCCTACCAATTATGACGGACGGTTATTGGACGAAATTAAACGTCGTACGCAAGGCCCTACGGAAACTATGGGCATCTATATCGCGATTATGCGCACCATGTTTTCACGTCTGACTGAGGCGATTCCCGAGGAGAAGCAGTTACGCATTATGCTACATAATATTTCACCATTATACCAAACTCAATTAGGATTGACGGAAGTCTGGTCGATCAACGAACTAGCGCTATACGGAGGAAAGATTGAAGAACGGCGCTACGCTATTGAAACTTACGTGCCACCATCTAGAAAGAAGTCCGATTTAGAAACAGACTTGGCTTATGTCGAGGTTGCGCCTGCCGCGGAAACATACCCAGTTGACGTTGTTGAGGCGCGTAACGTTAACACTCCCGAGAGGAGGAACAGAGAATCAGCACCCAAATCGAGTATGTGGTGTTGGAACTATAACGAACCAGGCCATAGAGCCAGTAGGTGTCCGCGACCCCGCGGTAAGAATCAGGAAATAGGGGACAGGGAAACGATCCCGCGAGACGCTGAACAGTCGAGCAGTGTCCTCGCGCGTGTTTAGTAATTCGACTAAATTTATGAAAGGACTTATCGAGGAGCGCGAGATCAAATTTAAGAAAAATAAAGTCATTCTCGACTACGTATTGGAAAGGTCATCTGATGACCGTCGACCACATGTGACCGTTGAAATTATGGGTTTCGAGTTGTTAGCTTTGTTTGACTCAGGAGCGAATCGAACGATCTTAGGAGCTAAGGGTTGGGACGTGTTTGCGTACTGTCGGCTTACGTGTAAATAAGAAGCTGAGACCCGTCTGTTCAGTGGCAAATGGACAGACCGTAACCAGTTTAGGTACCCTTCACTTACCTATCCCTTAGAGGTTTGTGCTGTATCCTTCAGTCAATAGATGCCTATGTGATTACGAGGTTTATTATTGAATATGACTTCTGCATGCTCTTTCCAGATTTAACAGCTAGTGTCAAGATCGATGTACGGCCGAATTTGAGCGTTGGAGTGTGCAGGTAGATTTGACAGCCCCCCCCCCGCAGTGACTTTACAGACCCGAATGAGTAACCCAAGTATATATTTCTCAAATTTGTAACCTGAGCTCGATACCCCTCGAGTACCTTCATGAAGTAGTACCCAGTGTACTTTTCGTCTCGTCTAACCGTCCAGGTCCAGTTACACGAGTACAATTAAAGACAGACTTGGTGGCGCCCTCTCATTTTTTATTTATCCCGTTTATGCCACGCCACGCTTGCCCAGTGACGTACAGCTTAAACCACGCCCAACTCCCTGAGCGCTTCAGCCGAGGCCTTTAGCCTGTTTTAACGAATCTAAGGGCGAGCGTGCCATCCCTTCCCGGACTCAACCAGTTGGGCGATACTCACCCCGTGTGGGTGTCGCTAAGTCATTTTAATACCGTAACAATTTGTCAAACATTTTCAAAAATTGCAAATTTTACAAAAACGGTACAAAATAGTGTTAGTTCAAGAGACAAATTTTCTCTAGAATTTTCAAAAATGTAATAATATACCGGGTGTTCTATTTAAAATAGGAGTTAATTAAAAAAATAGAAAAAAAACAAAAGAAACCCATTTTAGAAGTATTCAACTGGAAAATCACCTATCTCACATCAATACACATTAAAAATGTAATAAAAATGTAAAGTTTAAAAAAAATCGTTAAGAGCCGTTTTTGAAAAATCGAAAAATCTGGAAAATCACAAGAGTAAACACCTACTTCCGGTTATGCGATTTCCTTCAAAAGCTTGCTGTCGCATCTACATAGTACACAAAACTTATGTATGAAGTTTTAACGCCATACCTCTTTCCGTTTTTGAGATATTCTGTTCAGAGACAGACAGACAGACCAATGAAAAAATATGTTTTTTGGGATCAGGGGACTCGAACACGTGAAGATCTGTTGAAAACTCAATTTTTGGGGTGCATCCAATACTTCCTTTATTGTAAAAGGAAGTACAAATACGATTGGTACAAATAATACAATACCTAAATTAGGTAACTTTTATTATATTAATTAATAGCTAAATTAGTTAAAAAAATAACAATAAAAATATACAAACATATATTTCTTTATTTTATTTCGTCTCGACTTTACGTGACGGAAACGCTTGTTTTCCCGTTTTTTTCTACCGAGCACCCGTTTTAAGTTAAGGGCCCTATGGCCACCCTAATTATCATCAAAGTCCCTCCAGTCATCCTAGTGTAAAATCCCGTTACTGTCCTCATGGTCAACATAGCCGGTTGGAATATATTTCCTATCTGCTAGTGGAATGTCTGCTTCTCGCTTTTGTAAAAAATTATGTAAAACCACAGTGGCTTTCACAATTTTTTCGCACATCTTTAGGCTTGCAATTATCGATTTTAGTAGGATTCGCCATTTTTCTGATAAAATCCCGAAAGTGTTTTTAATGACTCTCCTTGCACGACTTAGGGCCGGTTCTACAAAGCACGTATATACGTAGAATAAGCTATCCGAGGTGTAATTGTCATAGGTTTCTTTGTTACAGCAATCGTTTCTAGGGTATTTATTCCCCGGATAACTTTAACCTTGGTTTGTAGAACCGGCCCTTAAACGATAATTAAAGATTTTTTTATCGTCCAAGTACTTTCCTGCATATCGCCTCATTATGCGCATATTCAGAGGAAAATCAGAATCGGCAGTCATAAAATACTCCGTATTTATAGCTGTACCTGGAAGACACTTGGGTCCTGGCTTCCTGGGACGTTAAGTTCATTAGCGAGCAAAGCCTTCCTAAACTCGCTATTTTTAAATATCGCACTGTCTAGCACCACTAATGTCCACAAGCGTAAAACGATAAAAAGCATCGTAGGCTGCCATCAGTGCCAAACTATGACCCTTTTTGGAATTGAAGTAAGTCGAACCTTGATTAGCAGGTGCCTGAATGGTTACGTGCTTACCATCAATTGATCCAATACAGTTTGGTAGACTCCAGTGCAGGTAAAAACCCCTTGTGGTGTCGTTCCACTCTTGAGCTGTTAGTGATGTTAATTCAATTGGCGATAAAACGTTCTACAAGACGTCGCATGTGTCTTTAATGACAACGTGCGTTGTGGCTTGCTGTATCGAACGTCCTTGTGATAGGTAACTAATCAAAAATAATTTGCTAGTTATATCATACTTTATAAAGTAGGAACACTTACTGCAAAGTCATCATTAGCCGATGCTCAGGTGATAACAAGTTTTTCATCTTGTCCTTCTGTAGCAAAGGGCCGACCAGTGACAACAGCCAGTCGAACTTTATGGGTGTCATACGGCAATATTTTAAGAATTGCTCCTCGTCGATTCTAGGAAAAAATCCTTGGAAAAAAAATCCCCGAAAAAAAAATCCTGGAAAAAAAATCTTCGGAAAAAAATCCTACGGAAAAAAAGGTTTCGGAAAAAAATCCTAGGGAAAAAAATCCCCGGAAGAAAAATCCTACAAGAGTATTAAAAATCCTGAATAAATTCCGTGTTGCTTTATAAATTGGTATTATGCTTATTATTTTACACCTTGTATTTTTGATAGCTGTTTTCTTATAATTCCTAAAATCTCAGAATGTGCCTCTATTTACGAGATTTTACATTTGTTGGTGGTTTCATATTATGAAAATCTTATTAATTTGATTAGCACAATTCTAATTACGATATATCATCATAAATTCAAAATTCAGAACATTGGTTTATTACGTGTATTAAAAAAATCAAAGCTAATACTTATTAGTGAATTTGAAGATAATATTAACTGTTGAACTATAAATTCAATATTCACAACACGCCTAGCGCAACAAATTCATAAGTTAGGTAATTGATGTGCTCCCTATATCCGCTAGTAAAAGTGTTCATTTAAACTGATGCAATTTAAAAAAAAATGTTTCGCATTCTTCTATACCTATTCTTTGATCATTTGCTCACTTTTGGGCAACCCTATAAATAGAAATAAAAGTAAATTACAAAAATGTTTTAATACAACGTATATTGTACCATATTTATTTAAAACAGTCTTGGCTGAGTTAGTATAAACTCTATTATATACATAACATAAAATAAGTAATATAAACTAAGATATAACAAACATAAATAATTGCCAATTTAGCGAAACCGAATAGTATGCCCAACCGCTCTTAAAAAGTCTTCCATATCACGAATTTGATTATTATATTCTTTGCACAGTGCTTTTAATCGGAGTTGCATTTCTTCATACCGTTCTCGTTTTTTCTAAGTTCGAGAATCTGTTGTTCCAACCTTCGCACTGATTGTTGGTTCTTTAACCATCTTGTAATGTTGTTTCGTGGACATTCCATATAGCAGGAGGAAAAAGAGGCGGTATATTGCGTAGTCGAACAGGCACTTGATTTGCATTGGCTACACGGCGATAACTTCCTGTCACATACGATGAATCAAAATACTCAACTAGCGGTTCTGCTGCAGGCGGCGTTATGGTACGTATATACGTAAATCCTTCATTCACGTCTGCAGTCGGTAAGAAGGCCAAACCATCAAGCATGCCACAGAAAAGATTGAAGTTCTCTTCTTCCCTGTATGTAGCTTCCAGCCCTAGCCCTTGTATCTTTCTGTGTGTGCTCTGGCTTAGATGGTAAAAGCAACCTCGTATTCGAATATGGTCCCCTAGTACCGTTTTGGGAGCATGGATGGCGGTTTGTTCAAAATCGATATTGATGGTTAGCGGTCCGGATACAGCTGTCTGGCATTGCATTCATCAATTATGGTCCTCAGCAGGTTTTCATATATTCTTTGTGTTTTACGTTCCAGTAGACTGTAGATTGACGTTATAAACACACCATTTACAGGAACCCTGATGACATATAATTGTTGAAGTTGTCGCGGGGCTAACGAAAAGTTACCATCCATATACCATGCAGTGGCAGCAGCCAGATGACGAAGTGATTCCTCTGTTGCAAATATGATAATTCGCTCCTCCGTATCCTGACCATTGTCATTTAATAAAAAACGGTTATGGTTAGGATTACCAGTTGTAGTCCAATCTCCTAGAAAAAATATTTTAATTAGGCTACATAAAATGCATTGGCGACGATAGCGTATGTTCAAAACATCCTTGTTTAAATAATTATTACTAGTGTGTATACCTATTCTGACTTTATTTTATGCTAGTTACAATTTTTGTGTTTTGTTAGAGTAGTTCTATATTTTAATACTATTATATTTTATTGTTTACTAAACAATAAAGATTTACAAAGTAATTAATATTTCGTTTATTTCCAATCATTAAACTAAAATGGCCTTTAAAAATCCAAAAATCCCTTAAAACTGAATGCATTGGTATAGAAAAACTTATTTTTTTTCATTTTCAGGAAAACATCCAATTTGTCCACAAAAAAAGGGCGTTACAAATAATATTTAGCGAAAATTTAAATCACAATTCATGATATGAAATAGAATCATAAACCATACATACCTTCTATTTTTAGAACATTCAAAGATTCGGGGTCCTTGGGCATAGTCTTTGTTCTCTGATTTCTTAATGTTCGTTTGGCTGAATCTTCAAGGGGCATGCGGGTCTTGGTGGAATCTTGTAATTGCGAAACTCCTTCTGCGTATATAGACGCTGGTTTAGCTTTAACAGTAACGCGTGTTTTCATATCAGCCATACACTTAGACACTTCTACACCTTCCTTATCAGCAGGGTGATTATGATTAACTTCCACCACATGATCTTCCATTCTTAGGGTAGTCTTCAAAATACTCCTGCATTTTATAGAAGTGGCTTTTGAACAACGCCAGCTAATACCATTTGACAGTTGTGCTTTTTTCACGTACATGCATCCACTCAAACACAGCTTTTCGTTTCCCTTAATCGATTTTATAAAATCCATAGCGCACTTGCTCGTATAATCGAAGAGAGCACAGTTAACACACGTAGGTAGTTGACGATAATTGTAGTTGAGGGATGCAGCAGAAATGAAAATTAAAGGCAATTTCTCCCCAATATATACAACGGTAATTACCCGCTTTCTTAGAAGTCATCACGTAACTTAAAATTGGAGATTACTTTCCTGCAACAGAATATATACCCAAAATGCAAAAATTAGTTAATCCCTCTTAATAGCCTTCTTAAAGTAGGTACTTAAAGTTTTCAGTCAACTATCGCCTTACCGATAATGTTTAAACCCCTTTAATGATGGTCATGTCTGTTATAACAAGGGCATAAATATAGTACAATGATTAAAAGCAGAGAAGAATTCAAATAAGTTCTTCTTATACAAACGGGTGGAAGGGGCTGGATGATGATATAGATTAATCGATGATGTAATACATTAAACAAACAAATAAATAATTTTTAGTAGAATATTGTTATGGTATATAGAGGCTATGTGCTACATTAAATATATCTATTTATTTACATAAATACAGAAGGACAAGTTCAATGGGTAATTATATTAAAATAATTAAATGTAGAAAATTGTATTAATGACTGCTTATTTAATTGAATGATATAATTGGAATTAAAGATTCAAAACAAATTTTAAAAGAAAGATATTGCATTTGAGTACTATTTGATGGTGGTAACAAGAGTTAATAATAAATACAAAGTTTAATGTTGCATATGACAGAATAAAATTCTATTGTAACAATTTATAAAGTGGGTACCATTCAAATTTATACAACATGTAGCAGGCAGGAATAATTGTAGTCTAGGAAAAAAAAATTGGTTTAATTATTGAAAATAACAAGTTTAGAAAACAGACTGTAAAAATTGAGTTTGGTGAAAAATAAATCATAAATTTGCCCTTATTTATTTAATTTAAATGCAATTAATATTAGAAGGGTTTACTAATAATATGCACAAAGTATAAGCAAGTGAATTAAGAGAAGAAATTTATATTTAATTAAAATGAAAATATGAAATGGTGAATCTACATATGAACAAGGCATAGAAGCAAGAAGAATAGATTTGGATATAATTGAATTGGTGTTATATTACAAGTCATCAGGAGTTACATTAAATAGAGTATTATTGTTATTTGGAGTTTCGAGGACTACGCCTGAGGAACTAAGGACCAGTTTGACGAGGACCAGTGTGCTTGCATCAAAAGGGAGACCTGTTCGAGGTTGCAGATTGTGCTGGATGCTGACGATGTGTATGGAGATACAAGGAGCTAAGGAAGGACACAGTTAATTTACCATCTTAATTGGAAGTATACTTACCAAGGAGGAATTGGACGTAGGAAGGTTGCAGGAGTGACAGCTGTGTTGGGGTTCGAGAAAGAGTGAATGTCTACCGGTGTCTTGGGGTGTAACAAGTTGGAAGGCGGTTTGTTGGTGACCAGTGTTTTATAGCTGAGGTGTAGGAGTTTGGATAGCAGGACAGAGGCACACCAAGGTGAGTTGGAGCTGTTCTACAGTACAAGGAACTCAGGTGGGTGAATACAAAGATCTGTTGAAGTTATCTAAAATAATAAGACAATTAGAAAGGTTTATTACAATATCATTGAATACTTATCATAACATTATTGGGTCATAAAAATGTTGTAAGAAATTTTATTATGTCATATTAAAAGTGTCATTGACGGTAGTGAATTAATAGCTGACAGCAAGCTACTTTCATAAAATATTTCAATTCAGATAAATAAAATAGCAACAAACAAACTTACTAGATTTTGGCGAACCAACCCTGAGTAAGAGTACTCATACAATTGGTAATAATATTTAATATTAATTTGTAATAAATTAAAAAAACTTGACATTGAATTAAATAAGCACATGAAATATAATACAATAGAGACTTCAACAATGTATGTCTAAAAATACAAATAATGTAAATAAGCATATTTTTATATTTTACCATAGGATTTTTTTTTCGAAGATTTTTTACCAGGATTTTTTTTCCGGGGATTTTTTCCAAGGATTTTTTTTTTCGCCTAGGCTCCTCGTCCATGCACCTCATATCCTTCACCAGCGCAGCGACTGTCCTTCTGTGTCTCGGTTCCTATTAATGGGTCTCACTTTATACTGCCTACACGACGATTTCTTTGTTTTATTTTAAAATAATAAAACGCTGCAGCAGCAGCTAATTCCATACATTGTAAGTAAAAGTTTCCGTCTCTTCAAAGGCGAGATTTTACCCAGTTTAAAAGATTTTACAATACAGAACCAACTACAACAAGAACCGGAATACGTAACGGATTTTCTGTATTTAAGGTTAAACGAATTTATAAAAGACGGGAACACACGCATCTGCGCATGCCCCAACGTAAATTTCCTTACCCAAAATATGTCTAAACACATATTTTGCTTCTTAAAACAAAGTTAGGACTAATACTACTACTAGGGCTAAGAAAGTAATACAAATAACAAATAATAATACCAAATATGGTTAAAAGAATATAATACAATATTAAATAGGCACACACAATGGTTTTAACTTATCACAAAACATACAATATCTAACAAATATTTTTTATAAAAGATCCAATTTATTATACATGGGCATATAAAGAGTGTTTAAAAATGCCACATAAGCTTGATGGTACGTTAATTGCGGATGTTTGGCGCCCTAGTAAAATATTATTTTTTTTAAATGTAAGCGTACCATAATTTAAGATGCAAAAACAAATACACTAAGTCAATATAAAAAACATCGTTTCCACATTTAGTTTTATACAAATTGGCACCTTGTAGTTTAAGTTTCATTTTTATACACCCTGTATTTGCAATCCTTTTAACATAGTACGGTTGAAAATGCTTTCAACTTTTTTTCTGTCTTTCTTGCTTTCTCTTCTTGTGCATCGGTAATTCGTTTGGAATCCCTGATTTTCATACCGCGTGGCAAACCTGGATTAACAATTCCTTTCATAAAAAGTTTTGTAATTTGGGCACCATTTCTTTTGACCGAAATTTTGTACCTTTTTCTATCCTAATAATTTGAATGTCTTTATCAGTAGGTATATAAAATAAAATCGCAATACGCAGTATTTACAATGTGCAGCTGTCCCTGAATTTGATAACAGTAGGCTTGCTTTCATAGAAATTGTATGTAGCTGAGCAGAGCCGTACCCAGGGGTGGGGGTCCCCTGTAACCCCCCCCCCCCCCGAAATACTAAAACGAGAAAGCCATAACCGCAGCTGGCTACAGAAATTCAGAGATTTCGAAAATTGGGGGGTGCTTTTGTCCGCCGCCGTCGTAGTGTCGCCACGCCAGCAGCCGAACTTAGAACACCGCGCGTTCATTAGTCATTCCTCATCACCCATAGGTATCGGTTAGTTGGCGACTGTGGCGTGAAAATTAAAGTGAATCATTTAAAAACGAAAACATGTTACCGTGTTGCAACTACTGCCGGCTGTGACGCTGTGACTGTGTTTGGTGAGTAAAAATTATTGTATATTTTAGGTTTATCTGGCTCAATTTGTGGAAATTTTTTCATATCTCTGCTTCAGATCATTCACGATGCCTAAACGTCTAGGCTCTCAACCTTCCCTGCTAAATTATTTTGCAAAAACTCCCAAAACGTGCGGCAGCAGCCGGGATAATACTACTGCGGTTGTAAGCACGTCACAAGAAGAAACCACGTGCGAAACTCAAGCTCGTTACACAGCAACAGCGACTAAACCAACTGAACCTAGCGAGGAGATAATGAAAGAACCGCCACACCTTTTAGATGTCGGAAACTACCTAAATCAAAGGATTGACGACGAGCTGAAGCTAAAACTTCTGAGCAGTCCATGGATCCCGGAAGATTCATTCCTATTTCCTGCAACTGAAAAAAAAGCTGCGGTTTCAAAGGCAGTGGCTGACCCGCTTTTCCTGGCTCGTGTATGCTAAAAATTATGGTGCACTTTGTAAATATTGTGTTTTGCTTTCGAAAGATTTCTGTGGAAAATGATTCAATCAGAAGGTGAAATCGCTGGTAAAAGAACAATATAAAAATTGGAAAGATGCTTTGGAAATGTTCACTGCACATGAGAAGAAGAACTATCACCAGGAGGCGTTGATAATCTGTGCCAACTTCCTGAAAACATCAAAAGATGGAAACCTAGACATCAGGAACATCGTTGACCTGCAAGAAAGAAACAAGTAGAAGACAATAGGAATAGGTTATTTCCAATAGTCGAAACCATTAAGCTTTGCGGACGGCAGGAGCATGCACTCAGAGGAACCGACGATTCAGGACCAATTTTGGTAAAAAGCGATGAGCGAATGAGAATCAAATGTGGAGATGAAAAATTAATCAAGCATGTTGCAAATGTTACTCTGAATGATTCATATATTAGTCCAAAGATTCAAAACGAATTGATCACTATTTGCGGAGACATAATTCAAAAACAAATAGTGAAGAATGTTAATGATGCTCACGTTTTCACGATGTTAGCTGATGACACCAGACATATCCAGACATGAACAAATGACCTTCTGCCTACGATATACAAAAAAATGGGCAACGTGTACGTAATCAAAGATTTTGTATGTTTTGTGAAAGTAGAAACCACAACTGGCGAGAATCTGGCAAACACGATTGCTACATCCCTTCAGAATCTGGCATTGACTGCAATAACATGATTGGACAAGGCTATGACGGTGCCGCTGCGATGAAAGGATCGTTTAAAGGAGTTCAAGCTGTCATTAGAAAAACGTACCCAGAAGCCCTCTTATTCACTGTTGTTCACATTCTCTAAACTTAACTTAAGCCATTCCTGTAATCTTCCAACCATCCGAAACTGCATTGGAACTGCAAAATATATTGCAACTTTTTTGAGAGCATCACCCAATAGGACGGCTAAACTACAAGAATACGTAAACACGCGTTTCCCTGAAACAAAGTGGAAAACATTGACGGCTATGTGTGAAACAAGATGGGTAGAGAATTATGACGGCCTTTTGAGATTCAAAGAAGTCTTTACAGCCACCGTGGAGACTTTAGAAGATCTAAGTAATGAGGGAGACATGGACACTTCTTCCAAAGCTTCCTCGGTTTTAAAATCTATGTTTGCAAGTGAATTTGTTATAAGTCTTTGTTTTCTGGCACGCGTCTTCTCCTACACAATTACACTCTGCAAAATCCTGCAATCTCCTCTTTGTGATTTAGTGTCAGCTGTAGAACATGTCGAGAATGTTGTTCCAACTTTTGAAAATTTTCGAACCAATATTAAGTCCAAATTCTCAATAATTTTCAAAACAGCGAGATCATTATTAGTCGAGGTGTATGAAGTAATACGTATACCACGATTGGCATCCGTTCAAAGATATCGCAGCAATAGCAATTTCCAAACAAACGCTCCGGAATAATATTTTCGTATAACTGTAGCTGTTCCAGTTTTGGACGATTTCATTGGCCATCTGAAAAGTAGATTTGTGGACCACAAAAATATTCTCTCCAGCTTATACTGCTTGGTACCGTCTGTTTGCTGTGACAAATCGCTGGACCTAGAAAAGTTAACCATGTACAAGAACAAAGTTGACCTAATCTTATTGCAGAGTGAGTATGAACTTTGGAAAACTTATTGGAGCCGAAAGGATGAATCATATCGGCCATCATGTGCCATTGAGGCTCTTGGGGAGTGAAATGTTGAACTATACCCAAATATTTTTATATTATTAAACATTTTTGCAGCTTTACCGGTGACAACATGCACTCCAGAGAGAACATTTTCTACTTAAGGGGCTTAAATCGTACCTAAGGAACTTCTGTGGCCAAGATCGACTTACCGGATTAGCTCTTTATGTCTATTCATAGAGACAATCAGCCCAACTATGTATCCTATCCAACGTTTTTAACGTGAAACTGTTAAAACGCGGTAACGTATAAAATAAACGTAACCTCTAACGTACACGAAAGAATTCCTTACTATGCATCCCCTGGTAACATGCGACATTATCATACTGGTTAAAAGTTTTTCCTAACAGAGAATGTTCGGGGATGATCGGGACGAAGGGGATAATCGTATCTCTATAAGTGCAAGTGGACAAAAGATGGAAGTTCGGCATCTCCAGATGTGCTCAGAATTTGTAGGTTTTACATCAACGACTAACGTGGTTATCGTGGCGACTGAGCGTTTTAAATAAGTTTTAAATAAATTATGAGTGCAAAAAGACTCAAAAGAACAACTGTTGCACAGTACGAAGAGTTGTTGCAGTTTGTGCAAGACAATAAAATAATTATACATGGAAAAACAAAACCGCAAGACGCAGGGATTATTAAAAAGCTCTGGCAGCAGTTTGCTGACCACATAAATTCCTTGGGAGTAGGACCAGCAAAAACACAATGGAAAAAAGTAAGTAATAATTTTGAGTTCGTGTAAATATTTTTTATAAGCTGTAGATTATTCTAAAAATCATTTCTTTAAAAAAATATTTAACTTTTGAAGTGTAGTACAGGTTTTATTATTTTGACAGATTTATGTGGAATGGAAAACTAATATTAAACGAAAAACCAGAGAAATAAAAATCGAAATAAGACATACAGGAGGTGGCACAAGCAAATCAAAGGAATTAACAGAGCTAGAGCAAAGACTCCTGGGACTAATATCCAAAATACATTTGGCAAGTGAAGAATTACCTGACTGCCTTGGAATTCAAAATTTAGAAGTGCTAAGTTCGGAACAAAATACGGTTCAGTCAAACATCAACGTTCCTTTGACTTCTGAATTAATAACAATGACTGAAGTAAATAAAACTTTAAACGATCCTTTTATAGTTTTGAACGCAAATGAAACTTTGAACGATTCGTTTGATGTTGAAGGCGTAGCATCAAGCTTTGAACGAGTCTTTTGGTGTTGTAGGCGTAGATCAAGCTTTGATCGAGTCTTTTGCGAAACTAAACGATTCGCGTATTTCAAGTATTCCAGTCGCTAAAAACACATACCGATGCAGAAAAACCGAAATTTCAAAGTTTATCTGATATACTAAATTAGGTACAATTGTTAAACCGCCAACTGTTGCAAAAATTCCTAGTAATAATAATGCATCTCAACACAAAGGAAGAAAGGCAGGGCATGATAGCAGATATACCAACACGTTCTTAGAGTCAGCTGCAAATTCGTATAAACGAAGCACAGGAGATGAGATACCAAGCTGCCGTAAAAAATGCAGATGCTATAAAATCTCTCAGCGTGGCAATTTCTGATTTTGCATCGGTATACAAAGAAAGGGTAGAGGTAGAAAAATTAAAGCAGAGGCAGAAGTCGTAAAAGCTCAAGCACTTTTAATTAAAGCAAAATCAGAACTGATGAAAATGCAATTGGATTATATGAGTTCATTTGAAAATATGTAGATTGTGCAAAGAACTTACTTTAATGTTAATAAAAATGTTATTATAATTTTTTTTAAATAAAATTTTTGATTGTACTTCTATTTTTTAAATTATTTCTAAAATGTATGTAAAATAATCAAATTTTGCAGTACATATACAGGGTGTCCCTAAATTGCAACAAAAGCTTCAGGTAGCGATATTCTTCCTGAAATTCTGAGTAGAAAATCTTAATACTAAAATGTTGGATTGGTCTTCATGGGTCCTCACGAGTCGTAGATAAGAAACATGTTCTTTTCAGGTAAAGTAGCTTTTTTGTTTTAAATTCGTCAAAGTATCATCAAGGAAAGTTGTTCAGAATATAAAATGATGGTTCCATGCAAAATTTCAGAAACATTGGGCTACTTTTATGAAACCGTGTGTACTAGATGAAGTACTTTTGTAGTAACAGGGTTTCATAAAAGCCAGCCGATATTTTTGAAATTTTGCGTGGAGCAATAATTTTACATTTTGAACAACTTTCCTTGGTGATACTTTGACGTATTTAAAACAAAAAAGCTACTTTACTTGAAAAGAACATGTTTTTTATCTACCACTCGTGAGGACCCATGAAGACCAATCCAATATTTCAGTATTAAGATTTTCTACTCAGAATTTTACGAAGAGTATCGCTACCTGAAGCTTTTTGGCAATTTAGGGACACCCTGAAGTAATAATGTAGATTATGCAAAGAACTTACTTTAATTTAATAAGAATGTTATTATAATTTTTTTAAGTAACAATTGATTTCATTACTTATATTTTTTAAATTATTTGTAAAATTTACGTAAAGTAATAAAATTTTGCAATACATATATATAAAAAACATTTTTATTGAAACATCATATACATCTACACTGAAGTAATAAGAATAACTAATTAAAATGTTGCCTGATCAGAGTGTTTCTAATACGTCTGCCTTCTATCAGCAAATTGTTATCACCTAAAAAAATATATACATTTTTATTTACTTTGAATCATTATTATTATCACTTCACCTGCATCATCTACGCCAGTCTGTTGTTATTAACAACATTATTATTCTCTTGATGCTCACCCTCTTCATCGATAAAAGGTAATTCTTGCTGCAGTGCCATGTTGTGGAGAACTATACAAGAATATATAATTTTTCCTGCTTTTACGGGATCGTAATGAAGAACTCTGTGTTGCGATAAACAACGAAATCTTTGCTTTAAAACTCCATTACATCTCTCAACACAATTTCTAGCCGATATATGAGTTGTGTTATATCTGCCTTGGGGGGTGTTCTCTGCTACATCTGCTACTGGCGTTAACAACCACGGTTGCAAAGGGTACCCCGAATCGCCAATAAGCCAGGATGAATGCAAAATACCTTCTGTGTATAATTCGTGGAGATGTGTATTTACTGCCGACAAACTCCGAATTGCCGAATCGTGTGATGAACCGGGAAAGCGAGTATTACAATTCAAAATTCTAAGATCAGAATCGCAGATCAGCTATACGTTTATGCTGTAGTAGCCTTTCCTGTTGTAATAAACTATACCCGGATGAACCGGGTGATCTATAACAGGAGCAATTATTGCAACGTGGGTGCAATCTATAGCTCCAATTACACCCGGAAAATTGAACTTCTGCGAAAATCCTTGCTTAACAATATTTCGATCCTATTCGTTTTGTTGAAAAACTATCCAAGTTGGCAATAAATGATTTGTTATAGCGGAACTTATTTCACTTATGCAATTGCTCACTGATCGTTGAGACAGTCCCAAATTAAAGTTCCCTCCAGTAAAAGATTGATAAGATCCATGTCCAAAAAACAGAAGACTTGTCAAAACTTGTATTTCACAAGGAATTGCTGTGTTCCGTTGTCCAACTCTTAGAAATGGGCGAAGTGCGTCGATTAGATTTCTGGTAAGTTCTTTATTCAATTTGAAGAGTTTTATAAAATTTTTGGCAGACATCTGAAACGGATCGCTACTGTCTCGCAATGTTCTTCTCTTTACTTTTAGTGCGTATCTAAAAATGTAAAACTTTTTAAACAATAATATTATAAAATAAGTACAATTAAAAACTGCAAAAAATCTTGAAATCGACTTTTTAACTAGTAGTGCATAAGCAGATGAATTTTTAGAGCATCTTGGTTCTGCTTAGACGCGTGGTCTACATGATTCTTGTAAATAACTCTTTAAAATTACCACAATTCTTAGAGAGCGCTGTGGATTGTAAATAAATTGAAAGCTGATTAATTGTAATTGTAATTATATTCCAGCTTACATTCTAGCATGGCTGCAGAAATGATAACTTTAAGGGAAAAATAGCGATGTTCCCAGACTGGAACAGACTACAAATAACGCAAAAATGAATATTTTTTATCCAATTTGTCACAAAGCTATTTTAGGGGTTCCTACTACTTATTATTTACGCAGTTTCTTAATAAAATAATTGCTAATATGATTTTTCAAATTTTTGTTTGCAAAAAAGATCTAGTAGGCTAGGGTTTTACATCTCTACGGATCCAAGATACCTTAAAGACGCATCTTTTTATACCATATAATTAAAAAAAACTCAAATTGTTATTGAATTTTATTTCAAATTATTTTTTTAGGGTGCGACCGTGAGTTGGGACACCATGTATGTAAAAAGCATCGTAAACAAAGCATAAAGTATTATTTGCAAATTTCTTACCTTTGTTCTGCCATAATTACTAGCAGTTACCACTGAATCCTTAGCGACAGCTTCTAAGCAGCTGTTACAGAAAAACTCTTACGAATGAAATAACGGTCAAGAATTATTAGACACGTTGCCGCATCAACGTGAGTAAGGATACATGGTGTGAAATTTGACACGGGGCGTTACCGTAACGTGCGGGATACATAGTTGGGCTGATTGACATTCCCACCGACAAAGGTGTAAATACGTGTGCAAATAAAAAAAAAGATTGGATTTTGTTTTGTAAAATTTATACCTACCTACTTATAATAAAACATTTTTCTCATTATTATTTTAGTTCGTAAACTTATTTAATACCATACAATATCGACAAATGATAAATGATCTTAAGTTACTTCTATCATTACAGTGTTATCATTCAAGATGAAAAAGGTACGTATGGGTCTACTACGATGTTTTTATTTTCAGATACTAACCCCCCCCCCCTCCGCGTAGCTGAGATGTGTAACATCTTGTAATATGATTTGCACATACCAACTTAATAACATATCTTCCATAAGTTACTCCTTCAATAATATGTGCATATGCGCTGGAATCGCCGTCTCCAATTACATATTTATCCTGCAAACAATGATACATTTTTTAGGTATATCATTGTAGATATTTTAAATCTGAAACTGAAAAGACAGTTCGAATAAATCTGTTCTATGTGAAAGAGGAGATATGCCTCCTTTAAATCTTAAATTTAGAGTATGCACATCTGCTCTAAAGTTTATTTTATTATATAAGTAATCTGACTGCTTTGTTTGAATAATTTTGTGACAAAGAGTAGCATACTATAACTGATGTCTATTTTGCATATTTTTACCATTGCAAGTCTTTGAGCTTATATGATATTCGTTGGTATTTTCTTATGTCAAAGATTAAACGTAAACATGAATTTTGAATTCACAGTATTTTAAGTATCCTGAGTTATAGAAGGGACATAGCGCTCGCTACTGTAAGAAAAATTGGATAAAACGAGTGAATTACAAAGTAGCGACTTGGTTTCAATGGAGAAAGCGTGACTATGGGAATAAATTAATTTCAGTGCCTAAATACCTTTTCTAATGCAATTGGTAATATGTTTTTATACTGTAATGTATTATCTATGAGACCAAGATCTTTAACTTCGCTTTTAATAGGAATGGGAAGATCATCAATCGCTACTCGTCAGTACAGCTACAGAATGCTTATTCCCAAACAAAACAACAACTGACTTTTGGAAATTAATAACCAAGGAGTGCTGCCGCGACACCTCACTGATAGCATTAAGGTCAAAGTTGATATCACGTACAGCCTCTATAATTATATGAGAAGAATGCAACAGCTAAGAGTCGTCGGCAAACATTTTCAACTTACAAGTTTCTACACATTTGTTTCTGCAAAATACCTTGCCAATTGTCATCTACAGCAGTTTCTATTTTTCGGAAGTATGTACTAGCCATTAAAGGAATATCCATGCAGCAAAAAAGTTCTTCCATTTGGGAATACACAATGCCAATCGATTTTGCTCCCCACACAAGGATTTTAGTGGCTTGCGGTGTTGTATTTTTGGGGTGAGACTAAATCTTCATAATTTTTTGGAAGTATTGCAGTTGCATCTAAAGTATGATGCAATGCCTGTTCTGCGTTCTTTTTTGAAATTTATTTTCCCCATTGTACACTTCTGTGTAATAAAATTAAGCATAAGTCTTATGACTATTTTTCACAATATTCTAGTTGTATAGTTCGGATCTATTTTAATTACCTAGCAGCAGTTTCAATAAATGATAAAACACTAAAACTTGAAAATAACACCTTTATTAAGAGACCAAAACTAAGACCTTTCGAAAAAAGCTATTACTAAATACGACAAAGCCGAAAACATCTTTTTTCTAAGACTTCACGTATCTTTCCTCGAACCTTGAATTTTGCAGTCTATAAACACGAATGTGACCGTCGTTGATAGATCTGAATCCTTTTCGTCTGTAAATATTACCCGTTTCCAAATTGCTAGATCTCTGCAAACGTAATTTAATGCGAATATGAAACGAGCCTGTTTATTTAGTATCGGTTTCTTAGCTGCTACTCTATTTTGCAAATCTGACGATTTAAGTCTCCTACACACTGTGACCAAGAACCAGGAAAATCTGTTGCATCCTTAGCGGCTCTTGCAGACTCAAAAGGGTTTCGCCTTAAATATTCTACAAGAGCTGCGGACTCATCATTACTAAAAACTCTGGGACGCGCAGACCCTGCTTTTCTTTTAACACTTTTTTCCTGCTCCCAGCGTTTCTTAACTCTGAAGACAGTGTCATTACTGATGTTCATCAATCGAGCATTTTGTGTTTTAGAAAAACCATCTTCTATTTCGTTTATAATTCGAATTTTTCAATTGTCTAAATTACGTGGAATTTTAACACTAAGGAAATTGACAAATTTACATATTTTTGTAACTAACAAACTCATCATGTCCGCTTTAAACTATTTATTTAATTTTATTTAATTGGCACTCAGCCAACAGCCGTTAGGCCAATTACAGGCGTCGCTGTGCAGTTATGAGGACTTCCAACCCCACTAACGACTGCCATGATGTTGTTTGACCGCCGGGACCAACTTTTTTCCGTGATAGCCGTACCACGAGGCGCCGAGAGATGCAGCCATGGAACTCCCATCCAAGTTCTGACCAGAGACAGCGTTGCTTAACTCTGGTGATCGAACGTGGACGCTTGTTCAAGCTACACCACTCGGGACTCTGACATATTTTGTGTGCTTAATTTTATTGCACAGAAGTGTACAATTTGTATCGTGTAATTCTAACTGTCTACATTGTTCTGTAAATTATTTTATATTTACAACGCCTCCAATAAAGCCGCCGTCAATTCAACTCATGAAAAAGTAATTACTTTGTCACCATATGCCTTTGTGGCGCGACACCAGATTTTGAACATAATAAAGTTATGCACACATTGCCCGCTTGATCAACACTTCTTATGTATGCAGCTGCACCATACGCTTGCAGACTAGCATCCGCGAAAATATGAATATCGCAGTCTTGCATATCACCTTTAAATATATATCGCCGAATCGAGAACTCAACTATTTTTTCAATTTGTGATGTCCATTCATTCCACGCGTTAATTACATCTATTGGTAGCGATTCGTCCCAGCACGGTTTCACTCGCAATATCTTTGAAACAACATTTTCACCTTTATAACAAAAGGCCCGACTATCCCCATGGTATCATACACCCGCGCTATTATTTGCAAAACAACTCTTTTAGTTATTGTCTTTATGTGCTTCGCGAATTTGATTACACCTTTTAAATCAATGCTCAGTCTGTCACTTTCGGTGTACCAACTTACACCTAACACTTCTTTGCAACACACGCTATCAAAGGTCGGTGCTTTGGAGAGCAAATTATCGTTCGTAATCCATTTACGTAGATTCATCGACGCCTGTTTAGAAAGTTCTATCGCACTGATTTCTAAATCCATGGCGGCACTTATCTCGTCTACACTCAATACTAAATCGTCGACGAAAAAACCCATTTAAAATTTCCGAGATTTCTTTATGATCGCTGTCATTTAAATGACGTTGAATCATAACATCAAATAGAAAAGGACTGCATGTTACTTAAATGTTATCCGTTTTATTCGATAAAGTTGCAATCTACCATCGTTATCGCACCACAGAAATCTGAGAGCGTCTTTGTCATGATCATTCACTACAATTTGCAAAAATGCCTTTTCAATATCGGCTATTAAGGCAATACGACCTACACGAAAATTCGACAAAATGCTCAATAAATTCGGATTTAAATTAGGCTCCTTCTGTAATAAATCGTTCAGTGATTTTGCTTGAAGCAGGTGCGCGAAGGCATAAAAAACAATACCTACTTTAGTGGTGTCCTTATCATCACGAAAAACTGGCCGATGCGGCATGTAATATTCCGATCACTTTTTTCGTAATCGCCTTCGTTCACCATTTCCGCGAAATCCTTCACTAATAATTGATTTATTACACTGTTGTATTCGCCAATTAGCCCCAAATTAGTCAGTTTAAATTTCAAACGCTCTGCGCGAGCGCGTGCGCGTGTATAAAGTTATTATTCTCTACTAATGGATCATCCTTCCAAGACAAACCAACCACAGAAAAAAGCACTTGTCGCTTAAATGGCCCTGACTTCATTGAAACTGTTTGCGGTTTTTTGAAGCCGACCTTCTGTTGGTTGACCCAGTTATCAGATTTATTAGGCCTGTCACTTGAAGTTTTCAACGTTTGTTCC
>OW679194.1:247347388-247474963 GCA_940337035.1 Agriotes lineatus
ACATTTAGGACGTCTGGAACGTTAAGGACATATGGAACATCTGGGACGTCTGGGACGTTAAGGACATATGGGACATCGAGGACGTCTGGGACGTCTGCGACGTTAAGGACATATGGGACATTTAGGACGCCTCGGACATTAGGGACGTATGGGACATATGTGACATCTGGGACGTCTGGGACGTTAAGGACATTAGGGACATCTAGGACGACTGAGACGTCTGGGACGTTAAGGACATATGGGACATTTAGGACGTCTGGGACGTTAGGGACATATGGGACATCTGGGACGACTGGGACGTTAAGGCCATATGGGACATCTAGGACGTCTGGGACGTCTGGGACGTTAGGGACATACGGGACAGCTGGGACGTCTGGGACGTTATAGACATATAGGACATTTAGGACGCCTGGGACGTTAGGGACATATGGAACGTCTAGGACGCCTCGAACATTAGGGACATATGAGACATATGGGACACCTGGGACGTCTGGAACGTTAGGGACATATAGAACATCTGGGACGTCTGGACGTTAAGGACATATGGGACATCGAGGTCATCTGGGACGTCTGGGACGTTAAGGACATATGGGACAGTTAGGAAGCCTGGGACATTAGGGACATTTGGGACATATGGGACATCTGGGACGTCTGGGACGTTAAGGACATATGGGACATTTAGGACGCCTGTGACATTAGGGACGTATGGGACATATGGGACATCTGGGACGCCTGGGACATTAGGGACATAAGATACATATGGAACATCTGGGACGTCTGGGACGTTAGGGACATATAAGACATCTAGGACGTCTGGGACGTTAGGTAAATATGGGACATCTAGGACGTCTGGGACGTTAGGGACATATGCAACATCTGGGATGTCTGGGACGTTAGAATCATACGGGACAGCTGGGACGTCTGGGACATGAGGGACATATGGGACATCTGGGACATCTGCGACGTTAAGGACATATGGGACATCTAGGACGTCTAGGACGTCTGGGACGTTAAGGACATATCGGACATTTAGGACGCCTGGGACATTAGGGACATATGGGACATATGGAACATCTGGGACGCCTGGGACATTAGGGACATATGGGACATATGGGACATCTGGGACGTCTGGGACGTTAGGGACATATGGGGCATCTGGGACGTCTGGGACGTTAAGGACATATGGGACATATGGGACATCTGGGACGTATGCGACGTTAGGGACATATAGGACATCTAGGACGTCTGGGACGTTAGGGACATATGGGACATCTAGGACCTCTGGGACGCTGGGACGTTAGGAACATACGGGACAGCTGGGACGTCTGGGACGTTATAGACATATGGGACATTTAGGACGTCTGGGACGTTAGGGACATATGGAACATCTAGAACGCCTCGGACATTAGGGACATATGGGACATATGGGACACCTGAGACGTCTGGAACGTTAAGGACATATGGAACATCTGGGACGTCTGGGACGTTAAGGACATATGGGACATCGAGGACGTCTGGGACGTCTGGGACGTTAAGGACATATGGGACATTTAGGACGCCTCGGACATTAGGGACGTATGGGACATATGTGACATCTGGGACGTCTGGGACGTTAAAGACATTAGGGACATCTAGGACGACTGAGACGTCTGGGACGTTAAGGACATATGGGACATTTAGGACGCCTGGGACATTAGGGACATATGGAACATATGGGACATCTGGAACGCCTGGGACATTAGGGACATATGGAACATATAGAACATCTGGGACGTCTGGGACGTTAGGGACATATGGGACATCTGGGACGTCTGGGACGTTAGTTACATGTAGGACATCTAGGACGTCTGGGACGTCTGGGACGTTAGAAATATGCTGGACAACTGGGACGTCTGGGACATTAGGGACATATGGGACATTTAGGACGTCTGGGACGTTAGGGACATATGGAACATCTAGGACGCCTGGGACATTAGGGACATATGGGACATATGGGACATCTGGGACGTCTGGGACGTTAGGGACATATGGGACATCTGGGACGTCTGGGACGTTAAGGCCATATGGGACATCTAGGACGTCTGGACGTCTGGGACGTTATAGACATATGGGACATATGGGACATCTGGGACGCCTTGGACATTAGGGACATATGGGACATGTGGGACATCTGGTACGTATGGGACGTTTGGGACGTTAGGGACATATAGGACATCTAGGACGTCTGGGACGTTAGGGACATATGGGACATCTAGGATCTCTATGACGTCTGGGACGTTAGGGACATACGGGACAGCTGGGACGTCTGGGACGTTATAGACATATGGGACATTTAGGACGCCTGGGACGTTAGGGACATATGGGACGTCTAGGACGCCTCGAACATTAGGGACATATGAGACATATGGGACACCTGGGACGTCTGGAACGTTAGGGACATATAGAACATCTGGACGTCTGGGACGTTAAGGACATATGGGACATCGAGGTCGTCTGGGACGTCTGGGACGTTAAGGACATATGGGACAGTTAGGAAGCCTGGGACATTAGGGACATTTGGGACATATGGGACATCTGGGACGTCTGGGACGTTAAGGACATATGGGACATTTAGGACGCCTGTGACATTAGGGACGTATGGGACATATGGGACATCTGGGACGCCTGGGACATTAGGGACATAAGATACATATGGAACATCTGGGACGTCTGGGACGTTAGGGACATATAAGACATCTAGGACGTCTGGGACGTTAGGTAAATATGGGACATCTAGGACGTCTGGGACGTTAGGGACATATGCAACATCTGGGACGTCTGGGATGTCTGGGACGTTAAAATCATACGGGACAGCTGGGACGTCTGGGACATGAGGAACATATAGGACATTTAGGACGTCTGGAACGTTAGGGACATATAGAACATCTAGGACGCCTGGGACATTAGGGACATATGGGACATATGGGACATCTGGGACGTCTGGGACGTTAGGGACAAATGGGACATCTGGGACATCTGCGACGTTAAGGACATATGGGACATCTAGGACGTCTAGGACGTCTGGGACGTTAAGGACATATCGGACATTTAGGACGCCTGGGACATTAGGGACATATGGGACATATGGAACATCTGGGACGCCTGGGACATTAGGGACATATGGGACATATGGGACATCTGGGACGTCTGGGACGTTACTGACATATGGGGCATCTGGGACGTCTGGGACGTTAAGGACATATGGGACATATGGGACATCTGGGACGTATGCGACGTTAGGGACATATAGGACATCTAGGACGTCTGGGACGTTAGGGACATATGGGACATCTAGGACCTCTGGGACGCTGGGACGTTAGGGACATACGGGACAGCTGGGACGTCTGGGACGTTATAGACATATGGGACATTTAGGACGTCTGGGACGTTAGGGACATATGGGACATCTAGGACCTCTGGACGCTGGGACGTTAGGGACATACGGGACAGCTGGGACGTCTGGGACGTTATAGACATATGGGACATTTAGGACGTCTGGAACGTTAAGGACATATGGAACATCTGGGACGTCTGGACGTTAAGGACATATGGGACATCGAGGACGTCTGGGACGTCTGCGACGTTAAGGACATATGGGACATTTAGGACGCCTCGGACATTAGGGACGTATGGGACATATGTGACATCTGGGACGTCTGGGACGTTAAGGACATTAGGGACATCTAGGACGACTGAGTCGTCTGGGACGTTAAGGACATATGGGACATTTAGGACGCCTGGGACATTAGGGACATATGGAACATATGGGACATCTGGAAAGCCTGGGACATTAGGAACATATGGAACATATGGAACATCTGGGACGTCTGGGACGTTAGGGACATATGGGACATCTGGGACGTCTGAGACGTTAGTTACATGTAGGACATCTAGGACGTCTGGGACGCTAAAGATATATGGGACATCTAGGACGTCTGGGACGTCTGGGACGTTAGAAACATACTGGACAACTGGGACGTCTGGGACATTTGGGGCATATGGGACATTTAGGACGTCTGGGACGTTAGGGACATATGGAACATCTAGGACGCCTGGGACATTAGGGACATATGGGACATATGGGACATCTGGGACGTCTGGGATGTTAGGGACATATGGGACATTTAGGACGTCTGGGACGTTAGGGACATATGGAACATCTAGGACGCCTGGGACATTAGGGACATATGGGACATATGGGACATCTGGGACGTCTGGGACGTTAAGGCCATATGGGGCATCTAGGACGTCTGGGACGTCTGGGACGTTAAAGACATATGGGACATAAGGGACATCTGGGACGCCTTGGACATTAGGGACATATGGGACATATGGGACATCTGGGACGTATGGGACGTTTGGGACGTTAGGGACATATAGGACATCTAGGACGTCTGGGACGTTAGGGACATATGGGACATCTAGGATCTCTATGACGTCTGGGACGTTAGGGACATACGGGACAGCTGGGACGTCTGGGACGTTATAGACATATGGGACATTTAGGACGTCTGGGACGTTTGGGACATATGGAACGTCTAGGACGCCTTGGACATTAGGGACATATGGGACACCTGGGACGTCTGGAACGTTAGGGACATATAGAACATCTGGGACGTCTGGGACGTTAAGGACATATGGGACATCGAGGACGTCTGGGACGCCTGGGACATTAGGGACATATGGGACATATGGGACATCTGGGACGTCTGGGACGTTAAGGACATATGGGACATTTAGGACGCCTGTGACATTAAGGACGTATGGGACATATGGGACATCTGGGACGCCTGGGACATTATGGACATAAGAGACATATGGAACATCTGGGACGTCTGGGACGTTAGGGACATATAAGACATCTAGGACGTCTGGGACGTTAGGGAAATATGGGACATCTAGGACGTCTGGGACGTTAGGGACATATGCAACATCTGGGACGTCTGGGACGGCTGGGACGTTAGAATCATACGGGACAGCTGGGACGTCTTGGACATGAGGGACATATGGGACATTTAGGATGTCTGGGACGTTAGGGACATATGGAACATCTAGGACGCCTGGGACATTAGGGACATATGGGACATATGGGACATCTGGGACGTCTGGGACGTTAGGGACATATGGGACATCTGGGACATCTGGGACGTTAAGGACATATGGGACATCTAGGACGTCTAGGACGTCTGGGACGTTAAGGACATATCGGACATTTAGGACGCCTGGGACATTAGGGACATATGGGACATATGGAACATCTGGGACGCCTGGGACATTAGGGACATATGGGACATATGGGACATCTGGGACGTCTGGGACGTTAGGGACATATGGGACATCTGGGACGTCTGGGACGTTAAGGACATATGGGACATATGGGACATCTGGGACGTATGCGACGTTAGGGACATATAGGACATCTAGGACGTCTGGGACGTTAGGGACATATGGGACATCTAGGACCTCTGGGAGGCTGGGACGTTAGGAACATACGGGACAGCTGGGACGTCTGGGACGTTATAGACGTATGGGACATTTAGGACGTCTGGGACGTTAGGGACATATGGAACATCTAGGACGCCTTGGACATTAGGGACATATGGGACATATGGGACACCTGAGACGTCTGGAACGTTAAGGACATATGGAACATCTGGGACGTCTGGGACGTTAAGGACATATGGGACATCGAGGACGTCTGGGACGTCTGGGACGTTAAGGACATATGGGACATCTAGGACGTCTGGGACGTTAGGGACATATGGGACATCTAGGATCTCTATGACGTCTGGGACGTTAGGGACATACGGGACAGCTGGGACGTCTGGGACGTTATAGACATATGGGACATTTAGGACGTCTGGGACGTTAGGGACATATGGAACGTCTAGGACGCCTCGGTCATTAGAGACATATGGGACATATGGGACACCTGGGACGTCTGGAACGTTAGGGACATATAGAACATCTGGGACGTCTGGGACGTTAAGGACATATGGGACATCGAGGACGTTTGGGACGTCTGGGACGTTAAGGACATATGGGACATCTAGGACGTCTGGGACGTTAGGGACATATGCAACATCTGGGACGTCTGGGATGTCTGGGACGTTAGAATCATACGGGACAGCTGGGACGTCTGGGACATGAGGGACATATAGGACATTTAGGACGTCTGGAACGTTAGGGACATATAGAACATCTAGGACGCCTGGGACATTAGGGACATATGGGACATATGGGACATCTGGGACGTCTGGGACGTTAGGGACATATGGGACATCTGGGACGTCTGGGACGTTAGTTACATGTAGGACATCTAGGACGTCTGGGACGCTAAAGATATATGGGACATCTAGAACGTCTGGGACGTCTGGGACGTTAGAAACATACTGGACAACTGGGACGTCTGGGACATTTGGGACATATGGGACATTTAGGACGTCTGGGACGTTAGGGACATATGGAACATCTAGGACGCCTGGGACATTAGGGACATATGGGACATATGGGACATCTGGGACGTCTGGGACGTTAGGGACATATGGGACATTTAGGACGTCTGGGACGTTAGGGGCATATGGAACATCTAGGACGCCTGGGACATTAGGGACATATGGGACATATGGGACATCTGGGACGTCTGGGACGTTAAGGCCATATGGGGCATCTAGGACGTCTGGGACGTCTGGTACGTTAAAGACATATGGGACATAAGGGACATCTGGGACGCCTTGGACATTAGGGACATATGGGACATATGGGACATCTGGGACGTATGGGACGTTTGGGACGTTAGGGACATATAGGACATCTAGGACGTCTGGGACGTTAGGGACATATGGGACATCTAGGATCTCTATGACGTCTGGGACGTTAGGGACATACGGGACAGCTGGGACGTCTGGGACGTTATAGACATATGGGACATTTAGGACGTCTGGAACGTTAGGGACATATGGAACGTCTAGGACGCCTCGGACATTAGGGACATATGGGACATATAGAACATCTGGGACGTCTGGGACGTTAAGGACATATGGGACATCGAGGACGTCTGGGACGTCTGGGACGTTAAGGACATATGGGACAGTTAGGACGCCTGGGACATTAGGGACATATGGGACATATGGGACATCTGGGACGTCTGGGACGTTAAGGACATATGGGACATTTAGGACGCCTGTGACATTAGGGACGTATGGGACATATGGGACATCTGGGACGCCTGGGACATTAGGGACATAAGAGACATATGGAACATCTGGGACGTCTGGGACGTTAGGGACATATAAGACATCTAGGACGTCTGGGACGTTAGGGAAATATGGGACATCTAGGACGTCTGGGACGTTAGGGACATATGCAACATCTGGGACGTCTGGGACGTCTGGGACGTTAGAATCATACGGGACAGCTGGGACGTCTTGGACATGAGGGACATATGGGACATTTAGGATGTCTGGGACGTTAGGGACATATGGAACATCTAGGACGCCTGGGACATTAGGGACATATGGCACATTTGGGACATCTGGGACGTGTGGGACGTTAGGGACATATGGGACATCTGGGACATCTGGGACGTTATAGACATATGGGACATCTAGGACGTCTAGGACGTCTGGGACGTTAAGGACATATCGGACATTTAGGACGCCTGGGACATTAGGGACATATGGGACATATGGAACATCTGGGACGCCTGGGACATTAGGGACATATGGGACATATGGGGCATCTGGGACGTCTGGGACGTTAGGGACATATGGGACATCTGGGACGTCTGGGACGTTAAGGACAAATGGGACATATGGGACATCTGGGACGTATGCGACGTTAGGGACATATAGGACATCTAGGACGTCAGGGACGTTAGGGACATATGGGACATCTAGGACCTCTGGGAGGCTGGGACGTTAGGGACATACGGGACAGCTGGGACGTCTGGGACGTTATAGACATATGGGACATTTAGGACGTCTGGGACGTTAGGGACATATGGAACATCTAGGACGCCTTGGACATTAGGGACATATGGGACATATGGGACACCTGGGACGTCTGGAACGTTAAGGACATATGGAACATCTGGGACGTCTGGGACGTTAAGGACATATGGGACATCGAGGACGTCTGGGACGTCTGGGACGTTAAGGACATATGGGACAGTTAGGACGCCTGGGATATTAGGGACATATGGGACATATGCGACATCTGGGACGTCTGGGACGTTAAGGACATATGAGACATTTAGGACGCCTGTGACATTAGGGACGTATGGGACATATGGGACATCTGGGACGCCTGGGACATTAGGGACATATGAGACATATAGAACATCTGGGACGTCTGGGACGTTTGGGACGTTAGGGACATATAGGACATCTAGGACGTCTGGGACGTTAGGGACATATGGGACATCTAGGATCTCTATGACGTCTGGGACGTTAGGGACATACGGGACAGCTGGGACGTCTGGGACGTTATAGACATATGGGACATTTAGGACGCCTGGGACGTTAGGGACATATGTAACGTCTAGGACGCCTCGAACATTAGGGACATATGAGACATATGGGACACCTGGGACGTCTGGAACGTTAGTGACATATAGAACATCTGGGACGTCTGGGACGTTAAGGACATATGGGACATCGAGGTCGTCTGGGACGTCGGGGACGTTAAGGACATATGGGACAGTTAGGAAGCCTGGAACATTAGGGACATTTGGGACATATGGGACATCTGGGACGTCTGGGACGTTAAGGACATATGGGACATTTAGGACGCCTGTGACATTAGGGACGTATGGGACATATGGGACATCTGGGACGCCTGGGACATTAGGGACATAAGATACATATGGAACATCTGGGACGTCTGGGACGTTAGGGACATATAAGACATCTAGGACGTCTGGGACGTTAGGTAAATATGGGACATCTAGGACGTCTGGGACGTTAGGGACATATGCAACATCTGGGACGTCTGGGATGTCTGGGACGTTAGAATCATACGGGACAGCTGGGACGTCTGGGACATGAGGGACATATAGGACATTTAGGACGTCTGGAACGTTAGGGCCATATAGAACATCTAGGACGCCTGGGACATTAGGGACATATGGGACATATGGGACATCTGGGACGTCTGGGACGTTAGGGACATATGGGACATCTGGGACATCTGCGACGTTAAGGACATATGGGACATCTAGGACGTCTAGGACGTCTGGGACGTTAAGGACATACCGGACATTTAGGACGCCTGGGACATTAGGGACATATGGGACATATGGAACATCTGGGACGCCTGGGACATTAGGGACATATGGGACATATGGGACATCTGGGACGTCTGGGACGTTAGGGACATATGGGGCATCTGGGACGTCTGGGACGTTAAGGACATATGGGACATATGGGACATCTGGGACGTATGCGACGTTAGGGACATATAGGACATCTAGGACGTCTGGGACGTTAGGGACATATGGGACATCTAGGACCTCTGGGACGCTGGGACGTTAGGGACATACGGGACAGCTGGGACGTCTGGGACGTTATAGACATATGGGACATTTAGGACGTCTGGGACGTTAGGGACATATGGGACATCTAGGACCTCTGGGACGCTGGGACGTTAGGGACATACGGGACAGCTGGGACGTCTGGGACGTTATAGACATATGGGACATTTAGGACGTCTGGAACGTTAAGGACATATGGAACATCTGGGACGTCTGGGACGTTAAGGACATATGGGACATCGAGGACGTCTGGGACGTCTGCGACGTTAAGGACATATGGGACATTTAGGACGCCTCGGACATTAGGGACGTATGGGACATATGTGACATCTGGGACGTCTGGGACGTTAAGGACATTAGGGACATCTAGGACGACTGAGACGTCTGGGACGTTAAGGACATATGGGACATTTAGGACGCCTGGGACATTAGGGACATATGGAACATATGGGACATCTGGA
Source organism: Agriotes lineatus (assembly GCA_940337035.1). Lineage (NCBI taxonomy): Eukaryota > Metazoa > Arthropoda > Insecta > Coleoptera > Elateridae > Agriotes > Agriotes lineatus. The sequence continues at coordinate 247,357,421 of OW679194.1, forward strand.
AAGCCTGGGACATTAGGAACATATGGAACATATGGAACATCTGGGACGTCTGGGACGTTAGGGACATATGGGACATCTGGGACGTCTGGGACGTTAGTTACATGTAGGACATCTAGGACGTCTGGGACGCTAAAGATATATGGGACATCTAGGACGTCTGGGACGTCTGGGACGTTAGAAACATACTGGACAACTGGGACGTCTGGGACATTTGGGACATATGGGACATTTAGGACGTCTGGGACGTTAGGGACATATGGAACATCTAGGACGCCTGGGACATTAGGGACATATGGGACATATGGGACATCTGGGACGTCTGGGACGTTAGGGACATATGGGACATTTAGGACATATGGGACATTTAGGACGTCTGGGACGTTAGGGGCATATGGAACATCTAGGACGCCTGGGACATTAGGGGCATATGGGACATATGGGACAACTGGGACGTCTGGGACGTTAAGGCCATATGGGGCATCTAGGACGTCTGGGACGTCTGGGACGTTAAAGACATATGGGACATAAGGGACATCTGGGACGCCTTGGACATTAGGGACATATGGGACATATGGGACATCTGGGACGTATGGGACGTTTGGGACGTTAGGGACATATAGGACATCTAGGACGTCTGGGACGTTAGGGACATATGGGACATCTAGGATCTCTATGACGTCTGGGACGTTAGGGACATACGGGACAGCTGGGACGTCTGGGACGTTATAGACATATGGGACATTTAGGACGTCTGGGACGTTAGGGACATATGGAACGTCTAGGACGCCTCGGACATTAGGGACATATGGGACATATAGAACATCTGGGACGTCTGGGACGTTAAGGACATATGGGACATCGAGGACGTCTGGGACGTCTGGGACGTTAAGGACATATGGGACAGTTAGGACGCCTGGGACATTAGGGACATATGGGACATATGGGACATCTGGGACGTCTGGGACATTAAGGACATATGGGACATTTAGGACGCCTGTGACATTAGGGACGTATGGGACATATGGGACATCTGGGACGCCTGGGACATTAGGGACATAAGAGACATATGGAACATCTGGGACGTCTGGGACGTTAGGGACATATAAGACATCTAGGACGTCTGGGACGTTAGGGAAATATGGGACATCTAGGACGTCTGGGACGTTAGGGACATATGCAACATCTGGGACGTCTGGGACGTCTGGGACGTTAGAATCATACGGGACAGCTGGGACGTCTTGGACATGAGGGACATATGGGACATTTAGGATGTCTGGGACGTTAGGGACATATGGAACATCTAGGACGCCTGGGACATTAGGGACATATGGGACATATGGGACATCTGGGACGTCTGGGACGTTAGGGACATATGGGACATCTGGGACATCTGGGACGTTATAGACATATGGGACATCTAGGACGTCTAGGACGTCTGGGACGTTAAGGACATATCGGACATTTAGGACGCCTGGGACATTAGGGACATATGGGACATATGGAACATCTGGGACGCCTGGGACATTAGGGACATATGGGACATATGGGGCATCTGGGACGTCTGGGACGTTAGGGACATATGGGACATCTGGGACGTCTGGGACGTTAAGGACATATGGGACATATGGGACATCTGGGACGTATGCGACGTTAGGGACATATAGGACATCTAGGACGTCTGGGACGTTAGGGACATATGGGACATCTAGGACCTCTGGGAGGCTGGGACGTTAGGGACATACGGGACAGCTGGGACGTCTGGGACGTTATAGACATATGGGACATTTAGGACGTCTGGGACGTTAGGGACATATGGAACATCTAGGACGCCTTGGACATTAGGGACATATGGGACATATGGGACACCTGGGACGTCTGGAACGTTAAGGACATATGGAACATCTGGGACGTCTGGGACGTTAAGGACATATGGGACATCGAGGACGTCTGGGACGTCTGGGACGTTAAGGACATATGGGACAGTTAGGACGCCTGGGATATTAGGGACATATGGGACATATGGGACATCTGGGACGTCTGGGACGTTAAGGACATATGAGACATTTAAGACGCCTGTGACATTAGGGACGTATGGGACATATGGGACATATGGGACGCCTGGGACATTAGGGACATATGAGACATATAGAACATCTGGGACGTCTGGGACGTTAGGGACATATAGGACATCTAGGACGTCTGGGACGTTAGGGAAATATGGGACATCTAGGACGTCTGGGACGTTAGGGACATATGCAACATCTGGGACATCTGGGACGTGAGAATCATACGGGACAGCTAAGACGTCTGGCACATGAGGGAAATATGGGACATCTAGGACGTCTGGGACGTTAGGGACATATGGAACATCTAGGACGCCTGGAACATTAGGGACATATGGGACATATGGGACATCTGGGACGTCTGGGACGTTAGGGACATATGGGACATCTGGGACATCTGGGACGTTAAGGACAAATGGGACATCAAGGACGTCTGGGACGTTAAGGACATATCGGACATTTAGGACGCCTGGGACATTAGGGACATATGGGACATATGGAACATCTGGGACGCCTGGGACATTAGGGACATATGGGACATATGGGACATCTGGGACCTCTGGGACGTTAGGGACATATGGGACATCTGGGACGTCTGGGACGTTAAAGATATCTAGGACGTCTGGGACGTCTGGGACGTTAAGTACATATGGGACATTTAAGACGCCTGGGACGTTAGAGACATATGGGATATATAGAACATCTGGGACGCCTGGAACATTAGGGACATATGGGACATATGGGACATATGGGACATCTAGGACGTCTGGGACGTTAGGGGCATATGGGACATCTAGGACGTCTGGGACGTCTGGGACGTTAGGGACATACGGGACAGCTGGGACGTCTGGGACGTTAGGGACATATGAGACATTTAGGACGTCTGGGACGTTAGAAACATATGGAACATCTAGGACGCCTGGGACATTAGGGACATATGGGGCATATGGGACATCTGGGATGTCTGGGACGTTACGGACATATGGGACATCTGGGACGTCTGGGACGATAAGGACATATGGGACATCGAGGACGTCTGGGACGTCTGGGACGTTAAGGACATGTGGGACATTTAGGACGACTGGGACGTTAGAAACATATGGGACATCTGGGACGCCTGGGACATTAGGGACATATGGGACATATGGGACATCTGGGATGTCTGGGACGTTACGGACATATGGGACATCTGGGACGTCTGGGACGATAAGGACATATGGGACATATGGGACGTCTGGGACGTCTGGGACGTTAAGGACATATTTGACATTTAGGACGCCTGGGACATTAGGGACATATAGGACATATGGGACATTTGGGACGTCTGGGACATCTAGGACGTCTGGGACGCCTGGGACATTAAGGACATACGGGACATATGGAACATCTGGGACGTTTGGGACGTTAGGGACATATGGGACATCTGGGACTTCTGGGGCGTTAAGGACATATGGAACATCTAGGACGCCTGGGACGTTAGGTACATATGGGACATATGGGACATCTGGGACGTCTGGGACGTTAGGGACATATGGGACATCTGGGACGTCTGGGACGTTAAGTCCATATGGGGCATCTAGGACGTCTGGGACGTCTGGGACGTTAAAGACATATGGGACATATGGGACATCTGGGACGCCTTGGACATTAGGGACATATGGGACATATGGGACATCTGGGACGTATGGGACGTTTGGGACGTTAGGGACATATAGGACATCTAGGACATCTCGGACGTTAGGGACATATGGGACATCTAGGATCTCTATGACGTCTGGGACGTTAGGGACATACGGACAGCTGGGACGTCTGGGACGTTATAGACATATGGGAAATTTAGGACGTCTGGGACGTTAGGCACATATAGAACGTCTAGGACGCCTCGGACATTAGGGACATATGGGACATATGGGACACCTGGGACGTCTGGGACGTCTGGGACGTTAAGGACATATGGGACATCTAGGACGTCTAGGACGTCTGGGACGTTAAGGACATATCGGATATTTAGGACGCCTGGGACATTAGGGACATATGGGACATATGGAACATCTGGGACGCCTGGGACATTAAGGACATATGGGACATATGGGACATCTGGGACGTCTGGGACGTTAGGGACATATGGGACATCTGGGACATCTGGGACGTTAAGGACATATGGGACATCTAGGACGTCTAGGACGTCTGGGACGTTAAGGACATATCGGATATTTAGGACGCCTGGGACATTAGGGACATATGGGACATATGGAACATCTGGGACGCCTGGGACATTAGGGACATATGGGACATATGGGACATCTGGGACGTCTGGGACGTTAGGGACATATGGGACATCTGGGACGTCTGGGACGTTAAGGACATATGGGACATATGGGACATCTGGGACGTATGCGACGTTAGGGACATATAGGACATCTAGGACGTCTGGGACGTTAGGGACATATGGGACATCTAGGACCTCTGGGAGGCTGGGACGTTAGGGACATACGGGACAGCTGGGACATCTGGGACGTTATAGACATATGGGACATTTAGGACGTCTGGGACGTTAGGGACATATGGAACATCTAGGACGCCTTGGACATTAGAGACATATGGGACATATGGGACACCTGGGACGTCTGGAACGTTAAGGACATATGGAACATCTGGGACGTCTGGGACGTTAAGGACATATGGGACATCGAGGACGTCTGGGACGTCTGGGACGTTAAGGACATATGGGACAGTTAGGACGCCTGGGACATTAGGGACATATGGGACATATGGGACATCTGGGACGTCTGGGACGTTAAGGATATATGAGACATTTAGGACGCCTGTGACATTAGGGACGTATGGGACATATGGGACATCTGGGACGCCTGGGACATTAGGGACATATGAGACATATAGAACATCTGGGACGTCTGGGACGTTAGGGACATATAGGACATCTAGGACGTCTGGGACGTTAGGGAAATATGGGACATCTAGGACGTCTGGGACGTTAGGGACATATGCAACATCTGGGACGTCTGGGACGTGAGAATCATACGGGACAGCTAAGACGTCTGGGACATGAGGGAAATATGGGACATCTAGGACGTCTGGGACGTTAGGGACATATGGAACATCTAGGACGCCTGGGACATTAAGGACATATGGGACATATGGGACATCTGGGACCTCTGGGACGTTAGGGACATATGGGACATCTGGGACGTCTGGGAAGTTAAGGACATCTAGGACGTCTGGGACGTCTGGGACGTTAAGTACATATGGGACATTTAAGACGCCTGGGACGTTAGGGACATATGGGATATATAGAACATCTGGGACGCCTGGAACATTAGGGACATATGGGACATATGGGACATCTAGGACGTCTGGGACGTTAGGGGCATATGGGACATCTAGGACGTCTGGGACGTCTGGGACGTTAGGGACATACGGGACAGCTGGGACGTCTGGGACGTTAGGGACATATGAGACATTTAGGACGTCTGGGACGTTAGAAACGTATGGAACATCTAGGACGCCTGGGACATTAGGGACATATGGGACATATGGGACATCTGGGATGTCTGGGACGTTACGGACATGTGGGACATCTGGAACGTCTGGGACGTCTGGGACGTTAAGGACATATGGGACATTTAGGACGACTGGGACGTTAGAAACATATGGGACATTTAGGACGTCTGGGACGTTAGGGACATATGGAACATCTAGGACGCCTTGGACATTAGAGACATATGGGACATATGGGACACCTGGGACGTCTGGAACGTTAAGGACATATGGAACATCTGGGACGTCTGGGACGTTAAGGACATATGGGACAGTTAGGACGCCTGGGACATTAGGGACATATTGGACATATGGGACATCTGGGACGTCTGGGACGTTAAGGATATATGAGACATTTAGGACGCCTGTGACATTAGGGACGTATGGGACATATGGGACATCTGGGACGCCTGGGACATTAGGGACATATGAGACATATAGAACATCTGGGACTTCTGGGACGTTAGGGACATATAGGACATCTAGGACGTCTGGGACGTTAGGGAAATATGGGACATCTAGGACGTCTGGGACGTTAGGGACATATGCAACATCTGGGACGTCTGGGACGTGAGAATCATACGGGACAGCTAAGACGTCTGGGACATGAGGGAAATATGGGACATCTAGGACGTCTGGGACGTTAGGGACATATGGAACATCTAGGACGCCTGGGACATTAAGGACATATGGGACATATGGGACATCTGGGACCTCTGGGACGTTAGGGACATATGGGACATCTGGGACGTCTGGGACGTTAAGGACATCTAGGACGTCTGGGACGTCTGGGACGTTAAGTACATATGGGACATTTAAGACGCCTGGGACGTTAGGGACATATGGGATATATAGAACATCTGGGACGCCTGGAACATTAGGGACATATGGGACATATGGGACATCTAGGACGTCTGGGACGTTAGGGGCATAAGGGACATCTAGGACGTCTGGGACGTCTGGGACGTTAGGGACATACGGGACAGCTGGGACGTCTGGGACGTTAGGGACATATGAGACATTTAGGACGTCTGGGACGTTAGAAACGTATGGAACATCTAGGACGCCTGGGACATTAGGGACATATGGGACATATGGGACATCTGGGATGTCTGGGACGTTACGGACATGTGGGACATCTGGGACGTCTGGGACATCTGGAACGTTAAGGACATATGGGACATTTAGGACGACTGGGACGTTAGAAACATATGGGACATCTGGGACGCCTGGGACATTAGGGACATATGGGACATGTGGGACATCTGGGATGTCTGGAACGTTACGGACATATGGGACATCTGGGACGTCTGGGACGATAAGGACATATGGGACATCGAGGACGTCTGGGACGTCTGGGACGTTAAGGACATATTTGACATTTAGGACGCCTGGGACATTAGGGACATATAGGACATATAAGACATTTGGGACGTCTGGGACATCTAGGACGTCTGGGACGCCTGGGACATTAAGGACATACGAGACATATGGAACATCTGGGACGTTTGGGACGTTAGGGACATATGGGACATCTGGGACTTCTGGGGCGTTAAGGACATATGGAACATCTAGGACGCCTGGGACGTTAGGTACATATGGGACATCTGGGACGTCTGGGACGTTAGCGAGATATGGGACATCTGGGACGTCTGGGACGTTAGGGACATATAGGACATCTAGGACGTCTGGGACGTTAGGGACATACGGGACAGCTGGGACGTCTGGGACGGTAGCGACATATGGGACATTTAGGACGTCTGGGACGTTAGGGACATATGGAACATTTAGGACGCCTTGGACATTAGGGGCATATGGGACATATGGAACATCTGGGACGTCTGGGACGTTAGGGACATATGGGACATCTGGGACGTCTTTGACGTTAAGGACCTATGGGACATCTAAAACGTTTGGGACGTCTGGGACGTTAAGGACATATGGGACATTTAGGACGCCTAAGACATTAGGGACATAAGTGACATATGGGCCATCTGGGACGCCTGGGACATTAGGGACATATGGGACATATGGGACATCTGGGACGACTTGGACGTCTGGGACGTTAGGGACATATAGGACATCTAAAACGTCTGGGACGTTAGGGACATATGGAACATCTAGGACGTCTGGGACGTCTGGGACGTTAGGGACATGCGGGACAGCTGGGACGTCTGGGACGTTAGGGACATATGGGACATTTAGGACGTCTGGGACGTTAGGGACATATGGAACATCTAGGACGCCTGGGACATTAGGGACATATGGGACATATAAGACATCTGGGACGTCTGGGACGTTAGGGACATATTAGACATCTGGGACGTCTGGGACGTTAAGGACATATGGGACATCTAGGACGTCTGGGACGTCTGGGACGTTAAGGGCATATGGGACATTTAGGACGCCTGGGACATTAGGGACATATGGGACATATGGGACATCTGGGACGCCTGGGACATTAGGGACATATTGGACATCTGGGACGTCTAAGACGTTAGGGACATATGGGACATCTGGGACGTCTGGGACTTTAAGGACATATGGGACATCGAGGACGTCTGGGACGTCTGGGACGTTTAGGACATATGGGACATTTAGGACGCCTCGGACATTAGGGACATATGGGACATATGTGACATCTGAGACGTCTGGGACGTTAAGGACATTAGGGACATCTAGGACGACTTAAACGTCTGGGACGTTAAGGACATATGGGACATTTAGGACGCCTGGTACATAAGGGACATATGGAACATATGGGACATCTGGAACGCCTGGGACATTAGGGACATATAGAACATATGGAACATCTGGGACGTCTGGGACGTTAGGGACATATGGGACATCTGGGACGTCTGGGACGTTAGTTACATATAGGACATCTAGGACGTCTGGGACGTTAAAAACGTATGGGACATCTAGGACGTCTGGGACGTCTGGGACGTTAGAAACATACGGGACAACTGGGACGTCTGGGACATTAGGGACATAAGGGACATTTAGGACGTCTGGGACGTTAGGGACATATGGAACATCTAGGACGCCTGGGACATTAGGGACATATGGGACATATGGGACATCTGGGACGTATGGGACGTTTGGGACGTTAGGGACATATGGGACATCTGGGACGTCTGGGACGTTAAGGACATATGGGACATATGGGACATCTGGGACGCCTGGGACATTAGGGACATATGGGACATATGGGACATCTGGGACGTATAGCACGTTTGGGACGTTAGGGACATATAGGACATCTAGGACGTCTGGGACGTTAGGGACATATGGGACATGTAGGACCTCTGGGACGTCTGGGACGTTAGGGATACACGGGACAGCTGGGACGTCTGGGACGTTATAGGCATATGGGACATTTAGGACGTCTGGGACGTTAGGGACATATGGGACATACGGGACATCTGGGACGTCTGGGACGTTAGGGACATATGGGACATCTGGGACGTCTGGTACGTTAAGGACATATGGGACATATGGGACATCTGGGACGTATGGGACGTTAGGAACATATAGGACATCGAGGACGTCTGGGACGTTAGGGACATATAGGACATCTAGGACCTCTGGGACGTCTGGGACTTTAGGGACATACGGGACAGCTGGGACGTCTGGGACGTTATAGACATATGGGACATTTAGGACGTCTGGGTCGTTAGGGACATATTGAAAATCTAGGACGCCTCGGACATTAGGGACATATGGGACATATGGGACACCTGGGACGTCTGGAACGTTAAGGACATATGGAACATCTGGGACGTCTGGGACGTTAAGGACATATGGGACATCGAGGACGTCTGGGACGTCTGGGACGTTAAGGACATATGGGACAGTTGGGACGCCTGGGACATTAGGGACATATGGGACATATGGGACATCTGGGACGTTTGGGATGTTAAGGACATATGGGACATTTAGGACGCCTGTGACATTAGGGACGTATGGGACATATGGGACATCTGGGACGCTTGGGACATTAGGGACATATGAGACATATAGAACATCTGGGACGTCTGGGACGTTAGGGACATATAGGACATCTAGGACGTCTGGGACGTTAGGGAAATATGGGACATCTAGGACGTCTAAGACGTTAGGCACATATGCAACATCTGGGACGTCTGGGACGTGAGAATCATACGGGACAGCTGGGACGTCTGGGACATGAGGAAAATATGGGACATCTAGGACGTCTGAGACGTTAGGGACATATGGAACATCTAGGACGCCTGGGACATTAGGGACATATGGAACATATGAGACATCTGGGACGTCTGGGACGTTAGGGACATATGGGACATCTGGGACATCTGGGACATCTGGGACGTTAAGGACAAATGGGACATCTAGGACGTCTAGGACGTCTGGGACGTTAAGGACATATCGGACATTTAGGACGCCTGAGACATTAGGGACATATGGGACATATGGAACATCTGGGACGCCTGGGACATTAGGGACATATGGGACATCTGGGACGTCTGGGACGTTAGGGACATATGGGACATCTGGGACGTCTGGGACGTTAAGAACATCTAGGACGTCTGGGACGTCTGGGACGTCTGGGACGTTAAGTACATATGGGACATTTAAGACGCCTGGGACGTTAGGGACATATGGGATATATAGAACATCCGGGACGCCTGGAACATAAGGGACATATGGGACATATGGGACATCTGGGACGGCTGGGACGTTAGGGACATATAGGACATCTAGGACGTCTGGGACGTCTGGGACGTTAGGGACATACGGGACAGCTGGGACGTCTGGGACGTTAGGGACATATGAGACATTTAGGACGTCTGGGACGTTAGAAACATATGGAACATCTTAGACGCCTGGGACATTAGGGACATATGGGACATATGGGACATCTGGGATGTCTGGGACGTTACGGACATATGGGACATCTGGGACGTCTGGGACGATAAGGACATATGGGACATCGAGGACGTCTGGGACGTCTGGGACGTTAAGGACATATGGGACATTTAGAACGCCTGGGACGTTAGAAAAATATGGGACATCTGGGACGCCTGGGACATTAGGGACATATGGGACATATGTGACATCTGGGATGTCTGGGACGTTACGGACATATGGGACATCTGGGACGTCTGTGACGATAAGGACATATGGGACATCGAGGACGTCTGGGACGTCTGGGACGTTAAGGACATATTTGACATTTAGGACGCCTGGGACATTCGGACATATGGGACATATGGGACACCTGGGACGTCTGGAACGTTAAGGACATGTGGAACATCTGGGACGTCTGGGACGTTAAGGACATATGGGACATCGAGGACGTCTGGGACGTCTGGGACGTTAAGGACATATGGGACAGTTGGGACGCCTGGGACATCAGGGACATATGGTACATATGGGACATCTGGGACGTTTGGGACGTTAAGGACATATGGGACATTTAGGACGCCTGTGACGTTAGGGACGTATGGGACATATGGGACATCTGGGACGCCTGGGACATTAGGGACATATGAGACATATAGAACATCTGGGACGTCTGGGACGTTAGGGACATATAGGACATCTAGGACGTCTGGGACGTTAGGGAAATATGGGACATCTAGGACGTCTGGGACGTTAGGCACATATGCAACATCTGGGACGTCTGGGACGTGAGAATCATACGGGACATCTGGGACGTCTGGGACATGAGGGAAATATGGGACATCTAGGACGTCTGGGACGTTATAGACATATGGAACATCTGGGACATCTGGGACGTCTGGGACGTTAGGGACATATGGGACATCTGGGACGTCTGGGACGTTAGGGACATATGGGACATCTGGGACATCTGGGACGTTAAGGACAAATGGGACATCTAGGACGTCTAGGACGTCTGGGACGTTAAAGACATATCGGACATTTAGGACGCCTGAGACATTAGGGACATATGGGACATATGGAACATCTGGGAAGCCTGGGACATTAGGGACATATGGGACATCTAGGACGTCTGGGACGTTAGGGACATATGGGACATCTGGGACGTCTGGGACGTTAAGAACATCTAGGACGTCTGGGACGTCTGGGACGTTAAGTACTTATGGGACATTTAAGACGCCTGGGACGTTAGGGACATATGGGATATATAGAACATCCGGGACGCCTGGAACATAAGGGACATATGGGACATATGGGACATCTGGGACGGCTGGGACGTTAGGGACATATAGGACATCTAGGACGTCTGGGACGTTAGGGACATATGGGACATCTAGGACGTCTTGGACGTCTGGGACGTTAGGGACATACGGGACAGCTGGGACGTCTGGGACGTTAGGGACATATGAGACATTTAAGACGTCTGGGACGTTAGAAACATATGGCACATCTTAGACGCCTGGGACATTAGGGACATATGGGACATATGGGACATCTGGGATGTCTGGGACGTTACGGACATATGGGACATCTGGGACGTCTGGGACGATAAGGACATATGGGACATCGAGGACGTCTGGGACGTCTGGGACGTTAAGGACATATGGGACATTTATAACGCCTGGGACGTTAGAAACATATGCGACTTCTGGGACGCCTGGGGCATTAGGGACATATGGGACATATGTGACATCTGGGATGTCTGGGACGTTACGGACATATGGGACATCAGGGACGTCTGGGACGATAAGGACATATGGGACATCGAGGACGTCTGGAACGTCTGGGACGTTAAGGACATATTTGACATTTAGGACGCCTGGGACGTTAGAAACATATGCGACATCTGGGACGCCTGGGACATTAGGGACATATGGGACATATGTGACATCTGGGATGTCTGGGACGTTACGGACATATGGGACATCAGGGACGTCTGGGACGATAAGGACATATGGGACATCTGGGACGTCTGGGACGTTAAGGACATATGGGACATCTAGGACGTCTGGGACGTCTGGGACGTATGGGAAATTTAGGACGGTTGGGACATTAGGGACATATGGGACATATGGGACACTTGGGACGTCTGAAACGTTAAGGACATATGGAACATCTGGGACGTCTGGGACGTTAAGGACGTATGGGACATCGAGGACGTCTGGGACGTCTGGGACGTTAAGGACATATGGGACAGTTAGGACGCCTGGGACATTAGGGACATATGGGACATATGGGACATCTGGGACGTCTGGGACGTTAAGGACATATGAGACATTTAGGACGCCTGTGACATTAGGGACGTATGGGACATATGGGACATCTGGGACGCCTGGGACATTAGGGACATATGAGACATATAGAACATCTGGGACGTCTGGGACGTTAGGGACATATAGGACATCTAGGACGTCTGGGACGTTAGGGAAATATGGGACATCTAGGACGTCTGGGACGTTAGGGACATATGCAACATCTGGGACGTCTGGGACGTGAGAATCATACGGGACAGCTAAGACGTCTGGGAAATGAGGGAAATATGGGACATCTAGGACGTCTGGGACGTTAGGGACATATTAGACATCTGGGACGTCTAGGACGTTAAAGACATATGGGACATCTAGGACGTCTGGGACGTCTGGGACGTTAAGGACATATGGGACATTTAGGACGCCTGGGACATTAGGGACATATGGGACATATGGGACATCTGGGACGCCTGGGACATTAGGGACATATGGGACATATTGGACATCTGGGACGTCTGGGACGTTAGGGACATATGGGACATCTGGGACGTCTGGGACGTTAAGGACATATGGGACATCGAGGACGTCTGGGACGTCTGGGACGTTTAGGACATATGGGACATTTAGGACGCCTCGGACATTAGGGACATATGGGACATATGTGACATCTGGGACGTCTGGGACGTTAAGGACATATGGAACATTTAGGACGCCTGTGACATTAGGGACGTATGGGACATATGGGACATCTGGGACGCCTGGGACATTAGGGACATAAGAGACATATGGAACATCTGGGACGTCTGGGACGTTAGGGACATATAAGACATCTAGGACGTCTGGGACGTTAGGGAAATATGGGACATCTAGGACGTCTGGGACGTTAGGGACATATGCAACATCTGGGACGTCTGGGACGTCTGGGACGTTCGAATCATACGGGACAGCTGGGACGTCTTGGACATGAGGGACATATGGGACATTTAGGATGTCTGGGACGTTAGGGACATATGGAACGTCTAGGACGCCTGGGACATTAGGGACATATGGGACATATGGGACAGCTGGGACGTCTGGGACGTTAGGGACATATGGGACATCTGGGACATCTGGGACGTTAAGGACATATAGGACATTTAGGACGCCTGGGACATTAGGGACATATGGGACATATGGAACATCTGGGACGCCTGGGACATTAGGGACATATGGGACATCTGGGACGTCTGGGACGTTAGGGACATATGGGACATCTGGGACGTCTGGGACGTTAAGGACATATGGGACATCTGGGACGTATGCGACGTTAGGGACATATAGGACATCTAGGACGTCTGGGACGTTAGGGACATATGGGACATCTAGGACCTCTGGGAGGCTGGGACGTTAGGGACATACGGGACAGCTGGGACGTCTGGGACGTTATAGACATATGGGACATTTAGGACGTCTGGGACGTTAGGGACATATGGAACATCTAGGACGCCTGGGACATTAGGGACATATGGGACATATGGGACTACTGGAACGTCTGGAACGTTAAGGACATATGGAACATCTGGGACGTCTGGGACGTTAAGGACATATGGGACATCGAGGACGTCTGGGACGTCTGGGACGTTAAGGACATATGGGACAGTTAGGACGCCTGGGACATTAGGGACATATGGGGTATCTGGGACGTCTGGGACGTTAAGGACATATGAGACATTTAGGACGCCTGTGACATTAGGGACGTATGGGACATATGGGACATCTGGGACGCCTGGGACATTAAGGACATATGAGACATATAGAACATCTGGGACGTCTGGGACGTTAGGGACATATAGGACATCTAGGACGTCTGGGACGTTAGGGAAATATGGGACATCTAGGACGTCTGGGACGTTAGGGACATATGCAACATCTGGGACGTCTGGGACGTAAGAATCATACGGGACAGCTAAGACGTCTGGGACATGAGGGAAATATGGGACATCTAGGACGTCTGGGACGTTAGCGACATATGGAACATCTAGGACGCCTGGGACATTAGGGACATATGGGACATATGGGACATCTGGGACGTCTGGGACGTTAGGGACATATGGGACATCTGGGACATCTGGGACGTTAAGGACAAATGGGACATCAAGGACGTCTGGGACGTTAAGAACATATCGGACATTTAGGACGCCTGGGACAGTAGGGACATATGGGACATATGGAACATCTGGGACGCCTGGGACATTAGGGACATATGGGACATATGGGACATCTGGGACCTCTGGGACGTTAGGGACATATGGGACATCTGGGACGTCTGGGACGTTAAGGACATCTAGGACGTCTGGGACGTCTGGGACGTTAAGTACATATGGGACATTTAAGACGCCTGGGACGTTAGGGACATATGGGATATATAGAACATCTGGGACGCCTGGAACATTAGGGACATATGGGACATATGGGACATCTACTACGTCTGGGACGTTAGGGGCATATGGGACATCTAGGACGTCTGGGACGTCTGGGACGTTAGGGACATACGGGACAGCTGGGACGTCTGGGACGTTAGGGACATATGAGACATTTAGGACGTCTGGGACGTTAGAAACATATGGAACATCTAGGACGCCTGGGACATTAGGGACATATGGGACATATGGGACATCTGGGATGTCTGGGACGTTACGGACATATGGGACATCTGGGACGTCTGGGACGATAAGGACATATGGGACATCGAGGACGTCTGGGACGTCTGGGACGTTAAGGACATATTTGACATTTAGGACGCCTGGGACATTAGGGACATATAGGACATATGGGACATCTGGGACGTCTGGGACGTTAAGGACATATGGGACATCTAGGACGTCTGGGACGTCTGGGACGTTAAGGACATATGGGAAATTTAGGACGGTTGGGACATTAGGGACATATGGGACATATGGGACATCTGGGACGCCTGGGACATTAAGGACATACGAGACATATGGAACATCTGGGACGTTTGGGACGTTAGGGACATATGGGACATCTGGGACTTCTGGGACGTTAAGGACATATGGAACATCTAGGACGTCTGGGACGTTAGAGACATCTGGGACATCTGGGACGTCTGGGACGTTAGCGAGATATGGGACATCTGGGACGTCTGGGACGTTAGGGACATATAGGACGTCTGGGACGTTAGGGACATACGGGACAGCTGGGACGTCTGGGACGGTAGCGACATATGGGACATTTAGGACGTCTGGGACGTTAGGGACATATGGAACATCTAGGACGCCTATGACATTAGGGGCATATGGGACATATGGAACATCTGGGACGTCTGGGACGGTAGCGACATATGGGACATTTAAGACGTCTGGGACGTTACGGACATATGGAACATCTAGGACGCCTAGGACATTAGGGGCATATGGGACATATGGGACATCTGGGACGTCTGGGACGTTAAGGACCTATGGGACATCTAAAACGTTTGGGACGTCTGGGACGTTAAAGACATATGGAACATTTAGGACGCCTGGGACATTAGAGACATAAGTGACATATGGGACATCTGGGACGCCTGGGACATTAGGGACATATGGGACATATGGGACATATGGGACATCTGGGACGACTTGGACGTCTGGGACGTTAGGGACATATAGGACATCTAAAACGTCTGGGACGTTAGGGACATATGAAACATCTAGGACGTCTAGGACGTCTGGGACGTTAGGGACATACGGGACAGCTGGGACGTCTGGGACGTTAGGGACATATGGGACATTTAGGACGTCTGGGACGTTAGGGACATATGGAACATCTATTACGCCTGGGACATTAGGGACATATGGGACATATAGGACATCTGGGACGTCTGGGACGTTAGGGACATATTAGACATTTGGGACGTCTAGGACGTTAAGGACATATGGGACATCTAGGACGTCTGGGACGTCTGGGACGTTAAGGACATATGGGACATTTAGGACGCCTGGGACATTAGGGACATATGGGACATATGGGACATCTGGGACGCCTGGGACATTAGGGACATATGGGACATATTGGACATCTGGGACGTCTGGGACGTTAGGGACATATGGGACATCTGGGACGTCTGGGACGTTAAGGACATATGGGACATCGAGGACGTCTGGGACGTCTGGGACGTTTAGGACATATGGGACATTTAGGACGCCTCGGACATTAGGGACATATGGGACATATGTGACATCTGGGAAATCTGGGACGTTAAGGACATATGGGACATTTAGGACGCCTGTGACATTAGGGACATAAGAGACATATGGAACATCTGGGACGTCTGGGACGTTAGGGACATATAAGACATCTAGGACGTCTGGGACGTTAGGGAAATATGGGACATCTAGGACGTATGGGACGTTAGGGACATATGCAACATCTGGGACGTCTGGGTCGTCTGGGACGTTAGAATCATACGGGACAGCTGGGACGACTTGGACATGAGGGACATATGGGACATTTAGGATGTCTGGGACGTTAGAAACATATGGCACATCTTAGACGCCTGGGACATTAGGGACATATGGGACATATGGGACATCTGGGATGTCTGGGACGTTACGGACATATGGGACATCTGGGACGTCTGGGACGATAAGGACATATGGGACATCGAGGACGTCTGGGACGTCTGGGACGTTAAGGACATATGGGACATTTATAACGCCTGGGACGTTAGAAACATATGCGACTTCTGGGACGCCTGGGGCATTAGGGACATATGGGACATATGTGACATCTGGGATGTCTGGGACGTTACGGACATATGGGACATCAGGGACGTCTGGGACGATAAGGACATATGGGACATCGAGGACGTCTGGAACGTCTGGGACGTTAAGGACATATTTGACATTTAGGACGCCTGGGACGTTAGAAACATATGCGACATCTGGGACGCCTGGGACATTAGGGACATATGGGACATATGTGACATCTGGGATGTCTGGGACGTTACGGACATATGGGACATCAGGGACGTCTGGGACGATAAGGACATATGGGACATCTGGGACGTCTGGGACGTTAAGGACATATGGGACATCTAGGACGTCTGGGACGTCTGGGACGTTAAGGACATATGGGAAATTTAGGACGGTTGGGACATTAGGGACATATGGGACATATGGGACACTTGGGACGTCTGAAACGTTAAGGACATATGGAACATCTGGGACGTCTGGGACGTTAAGGACGTATGGGACATCGAGGACGTCTGGGACGTCTGGGACGTTAAGGACATATGGGACAGTTAGGACGCCTGGGACATTAGGGACATATGGGACATATGGGACATATGGGACGTCTGGGACGTTAAGGACATATGAGACATTTAGGACGCCTGTGACATTAGGGACGTATGGGACATATGGGACATCTGGGACGCCTGGGACATTAGGGACATATGAGACATATAGAACATCTGGGACGTCTGGGACGTTAGGGACATATAGGACATCTAGGACGTCTGGGACGTTAGGGAAATATGGGACATCTAGGACGTCTGGGACGTTAGGGACATATGCAACATCTGGGACGTCTGGGACGTGAGAATCATACGGGACAGCTAAGACGTCTGGGAAATGAGGGAAATATGGGACATCTAGGACGTCTGGGACGTTAGGGACATATTAGACATCTGGGACGTCTAGGACGTTAAGGACATATGGGACATCTAGGACGTCTGGGACGTCTGGGACGTTAAGGACATATGGGACATTTAGGACGCCTGGGACATTAGGGACATATGGGACATATGGGACATCTGGGACGCCTGGGACATTAGGGACATATGGGACATATTGGACATCTGGGACGTCTGGGACGTTAGGGACATATGGGACATCTGGGACGTCTGGGACGTTAAGGACATATGGGACATCGAGGACGTCTGGGACGTCTGGGACGTTTAGGACATATGGGACATTTAGGACGCCTCGGACATTAGGGACATATGGGACATATGTGACATCTGGGACGTTTGGGACGTTAAGGACATATGGAACATTTAGGACGCCTGTGACATTAGGGACGTATGGGACATATGGGACATCTGGGACGCCTGGGACATTAGGGACATAAGAGACATATGGAACATCTGGGACGTCTGGGACGTTAGGGACATATAAGACATCTAGGACGTCTGGGACGTTAGGGAAATATGGGACATCTAGGACGTCTGGGACGTTAGGGACATATGCAACATCTGGGACGTCTGGGACGTCTGGGACGTTCGAATCATACGGGACAGCTGGGACGTCTTGGACATGAGGGACATATGGGACATTTAGGATGTCTGGGACGTTAGGGACATATGGAACGTCTAGGACGCCTGGGACATTAGGGACATATGGGACATATGGGACAGCTGGGACGTCTGGGACGTTAGGGACATATGGGACATCTGGGACATCTGGGACGTTAAGGACATATAGGACATTTAGGACGCCTGGGACATTAGGGACATATGGGACATATGGAACATCTGGGACGCCTGGGACATTAGGGACATATGGGACATCTGGGACGTCTGGGACGTTAGGGACATATGGGACATCTGGGACGTCTGGGACGTTAAGGACATATGGGACATCTGGGACGTATGCGACGTTAGGGACATATAGGACATCTAGGACGTCTGGGACGTTAGGGACATATGGGACATCTAGGACCTCTGGGAGGCTGGGACGTTAGGGACATACGGGACAGCTGGGACGTCTGGGACGTTATAGACATATGGGACATTTAGGACGTCTGGGACGTTAGGGACATATGGAACATCTAGGACGCCTGGGACATTAGGGACATATGGGACATATGGGACTACTGGAACGTCTGGAACGTTAAGGACATATGGAACATCTGGGACGTCTGGGACGTTAAGGACATATGGGACATCGAGGACGTCTGGGACGTCTGGGACGTTAAGGACATATGGGACAGTTAGGACGCCTGGGACATTAGGGACATATGGGACATATGGGGTATCTGGGACGTCTGGGACGTTAAGGACATATGAGACATTTAGGACGCCTGTGACATTAGGGACGTATGGGACATATGGGACATCTGGGACGCCTGGGACATTAAGGACATATGAGACATATAGAACATCTGGGACGTCTGGGACGTTAGGGACATATAGGACATCTAGGACGTCTGGGACGTTAGGGAAATATGGGACATCTAGGACGTCTGGGACGTTAGGGACATATGCAACATCTGGGACGTCTGGGACGTAAGAATCATACGGGACAGCTAAGACGTCTGGGACATGAGGGAAATATGGGACATCTAGGACGTCTGGGACGTTAGCGACATATGGAACATCTAGGACGCCTGGGACATTAGGGACATATGGGACATATGGGACATCTGGGACGTCTGGGACGTTAGGGACATATGGGACATCTGGGACATCTGGGACGTTAAGGACAAATGGGACATCAAGGACGTCTGGGACGTTAAGAACATATCGGACATTTAGGACGCCTGGGACAGTAGGGACATATGGGACATATGGAACATCTGGGACGCCTGGGACATTAGGGACATATGGGACATATGGGACATCTGGGACCTCTGGGACGTTAGGGACATATGGGACATCTGGGACGTCTGGGACGTTAAGGACATCTAGGACGTCTGGGACGTCTGGGACGTTAAGTACATATGGGACATTTAAGACGCCTGGGACGTTAGGGACATATGGGATATATAGAACATCTGGGACGCCTGGAACATTAGGGACATATGGGACATATGGGACATCTACTACGTCTGGGACGTTAGGGGCATATGGGACATCTAGGACGTCTGGGACGTCTGGGACGTTAGGGACATACGGGACAGCTGGGACGTCTGGGAAGTTAGGGACATATGAGACATTTAGGACGTCTGGGACGTTAGAAACATATGGAACATCTAGGACGCCTGGGACATTAGGGACATATGGGACATATGGGACATCTGGGATGTCTGGGACGTTACGGACATATGGGACATCTGGGACGTCTGGGACGATAAGGACATATGGGACATCGAGGACGTCTGGGACGTCTGGGACGTTAAGGACATATTTGACATTTAGGACGCCTGGGACATTAGGGACATATAGGACATATGGGACATCTGGGACGTCTGGGACGTTAAGGACATATGGGACATCTAGGACGTCTGGGACGTCTGGGACGTTAAGGACATATGGGAAATTTAGGACGGTTGGGACATTAGGGACATATGGGACATATGGGACATCTGGGACGCCTGGGACATTAAGGACATACGAGACATATGGAACATCTGGGACGTTTGGGACGTTAGGGACATATGGGACATCTGGGACTTCTGGGACGTTAAGGACATATGGAACATCTAGGACGTCTGGGACGTTAGAGACATCTGGGACATCTGGGACGTCTGGGACGTTAGCGAGATATGGGACATCTGGGACGTCTGGGACGTTAGGGACATATAGGACGTCTGGGACGTTAGGGACATAC
The DNA here is from genome assembly GCA_940337035.1 of Agriotes lineatus. NCBI lineage: Eukaryota > Metazoa > Arthropoda > Insecta > Coleoptera > Elateridae > Agriotes > Agriotes lineatus. The sequence goes on from OW679194.1 coordinate 247,378,769, forward strand.
GGGACAGCTGGGACGTCTGGGACGGTAGCGACATATGGGACATTTAGGACGTCTGGGACGTTAGGGACATATGGAACATCTAGGACGCCTATGACATTAGGGGCATATGGGACATATGGAACATCTGGGACGTCTGGGACGGTAGCGACATATGGGACATTTAAGACGTCTGGGACGTTACGGACATATGGAACATCTAGGACGCCTAGGACATTAGGGGCATATGGGACATATGGGACATCTGGGACGTCTGGGACGTTAAGGACCTATGGGACATCTAAAACGTTTGGGACGTCTGGGACGTTAAAGACATATGGAACATTTAGGACGCCTGGGACATTAGAGACATAAGTGACATATGGGACATCTGGGACGCCTGGGACATTAGGGACATATGGGACATATGGGACATATGGGACATCTGGGACGACTTGGACGTCTGGGACGATAGGGACATATAGGACATCTAAAACGTCTGGGACGTTAGGGACATATGAAACATCTAGGACGTCTAGGACGTCTGGGACGTTAGGGACATACGGGACAGCTGGGACGTCTGGGACGTTAGGGACATATGGGACATTTAGGACGTCTGGGACGTTAGGGACATATGGAACATCTATTACGCCTGGGACATTAGGGACATATGGGACATATAGGACATCTGGGACGTCTGGGACGTTAGGGACATATTAGACATTTGGGACGTCTAGGACGTTAAGGACATATGGGACATCTAGGACGTCTGGGACGTCTGGGACGTTAAGGACATATGGGACATTTAGGACGCCTGGGACATTAGGGACATATGGGACATATGGGACATCTGGGACGCCTGGGACATTAGGGACATATGGGACATATTGGACATCTGGGACGTCTGGGACGTTAGGGACATATGGGACATCTGGGACGTCTGGGACGTTAAGGACATATGGGACATCGAGGACGTCTGGGACGTCTGGGACGTTTAGGACATATGGGACATTTAGGACGCCTCGGACATTAGGGACATATGGGACATATGTGACATCTGGGACGTCTGGGACGTTAAGGACATATGGGACATTTAGGACGCCTGGGACATTAGGGACATAAGAGACATATGGAACATCTGGGACGTCTGGGACGTTAGGGACATATAAGACATCTAGGACGTCTGGGACGTTAGGGAAATATGGGACATCTAGGACGTATGGGACGTTAGGGACATATGCAACATCTGGGACGTCTGGGTCGTCTGGGACGTTAGAATCATACGGGACAGCTGGGACGACTTGGACATGAGGGACATATGGGACATTTAGGATGTCTGGGACGTTAGGGATATATGGAACATCTAGGACGCCTGGGACATTAGGGACATATGGGACATATGGGACATCTTTGACGTCTGGGACGTTAGGGACATATGGGACATCTGGGACATCTGGGACGTTAAGGACATATGGGACATCTAGGACGTCTGGGACGTTAGGGACGTATGGAACATCTGGGACGTCTGGGACGTCTGGGACGTTAGAATCATACGGGACAGCTGGGACGACTTGGACATGAGGGACATATGGGACATTTAGGATGTCTGGGACGTTAGGGACATATGGAACATCTAGGACGCCTGGGACATTAGGGACATATGGGACATATGGGACATCGAGGACGTCTGGGACGTTAAGGACATATCGGACATTTAGGACGCCTGGGACATTAGGGACATATGGGACATATGGAACATCTGGGACGCCTGGGACATTAGGGACATATGGGACATATGGGACATCTCGGACGTCTGGGACGTTAGGGACATATGGGACATCTGGGACGTCTGGGACGTTAAGGACATATGGGACATATGGGACATCTGGGACGTATGCGACGTTAGGGACATATAGGACATCGAGGACGTCTGGGACGTTAGGGACATATGGGACATCTAGGACCTCTGGGAGGCTGGGACGTTAGGGACATACGGGACAGCTGGGACGTCTGGGACGTTATAGACATATGGGACATTTAGAACGTCTGGGACGTTAGGGACATATGGAACATCTAGGACGCCTTGGACATTAGGGACATATGGGACACTTGGGACGTCTGAAACGTTAAGGACATATGGAACATCTGGGACGTCTGGGACGTTAAGGACATATGGGACATCGAGGACGTCTGGGACGTCTGGGACGTTAAGGACATATGGGACAGTTAGGACGCCTGGGACATTAGGGACATATGGGACATATGGGACATCTGGGACGTCTGGGACGTTAAGGACATATGAGACATTTAGGACGCCTGTGACATTAGGGACGTATGGGACATATGGGACATCTGGGACGCCTGGGACATTAGGGACATATGAGACATATAGAACATCTGGGACGTCTGGGACGTTAGAGACATATAGGACATCTAGGACGTCTGGGACGTTAGGGAAATATGGGACATCTAGGACGTCTGGGACGTTAGGGACATATGCAACATCTGGGACGTCTGGGACGTGAGAATCATACCGGACAGCTAAGACGTCTGGGACATGAGGGAAATATGGGACATCTAGGACGTCTGGGACGTTAGGGACATATTAGACATCTGGGACGTCTAGGACGTTAAGGACATATGGGACATCTAGGACGTCTGGGACGTCTGGGACGTTAAGGACATATGGGACATTTAGGACGCCTGGGACATTAGGGACATATGGGACATATGGGACATCTGGGACGCCTGGGACATTAGGGACATATGGGACATATTGGACATCTGGGACGTCTGGGACGTTAGGGACATATGGGACATCTGGGACGTCTGGGACGTTAAGGACATATGGGACATCGAGGACGTCTGGGACGTCTGGGACGTTTAGGACATATGGGACATTTAGGGCGCCTCGGACATTAGGGACATATGGGACATATGTGACATCTGGGACGTCTGGGACGTTAAGGACATATGGAACATTTAGGACGCCTGTGACATTAGGGACGTATGGGACATATGGGACATCTGGGACGCCTGGGACATTAGGGACATAAGAGACATATGGAACATCTGGGACGTCTGGGACGTTAGGGACATATAAGACATCTAGGACGTCTGGGACGTTAGGGAAATATGGGACATCTAGGACGTCTGGGACATTAGGGACATATGGGACATATGGGACATATGGGACGTCTGGGACGTTAGGGACATATGGGACATCTGGGACATCTGGGACGTTAAGGACATATAGGACATTTAGGACGCCTCGGACATTAGGGACATATGGGACATATGGAACATCTGGGACGCCTGGGACATTAGGGACATATGGGACATATGGGACATCTGGGACGTCTGGGACGTTAGGGACATATGGGACATCTGGGACGTCTGGGACGTTAAGGACATATGGGACATCTGGGACGTATGCGACGTTAGGGACATATAGGACGTCTAGGACGTCTGGGACGTTAGGGACATATGGGACATCTAGGACCTCTGGGAGGCTGGGACGTTAGGGACATACGGGACAGCTGGGACGTCTGGGACGTTATAGACATATGGGACATTTAGGACGTCTGGGACGTTAGGGACATATGGAACATCTAGGACGCCTGGGACATTAGGGACATATGGGACATATGGGACTACTGGGACGTCTGGAACGTTAAGGACATATGGAACATCTGGGACGTCTGGGACGTTAAGGACATATGGGACATTGAGGACGTCTGGGACGTCTGGGACGTTAAGGACATATGGGACAGTTAGGACGCCTGGGACATTAGGGACATATGGGACATATGGGGCATCTGGGACGTCTGGGACGTTAAGGACATATGAGACATTTAGGACGCCTGTGACATTAGGGACGTATGGGACATATGGGACATCTGGGACGCCTGGGACATTAAGGACATATGAGACATATAGAACATCTGGGACGGCTGGGACGTTAGGGACATATAGGACATCTAGGACGTCTGGGACGTTAGGGAAATATGGGACATCTAGGACGTCTGGGACGTTAGGGACATATGCAACATCTGGGACGTCTGGGACGTAAGAATCATACGGGACAGCTAAGACGTCTGGGACATGAGGGAAATATGGGACATCTAGGACGTCTGGGACGTTAGCGACATATGGAACATCTAGGACGCCTGGGACATTAGGGACATATGGGACATATGGGACATCTGGGACGTCTGGGACGTTAGGGACATATGGGACAACTGGGACATCTGGGACGTTAAGGACAAATGGGACATCAAGGACGTCTGGGACGTTAAGGACATATCGGACATTTAGGACGCCTGGGACAGTAGGGACATATGGGACATATGGAACATCTGGGACGCCTGGGACATTAGGGACATATGGGACATATGGGACATCTGGGACCTCTGGGACGTTAGGGACATATGGGACATCTGGGACGTCTGGGACGTTAAGGACATCTAGGACGTCTGGGACGTCTGGGACGTTAAGTACATATGGGACATTTAAGACGCCTGGGACGTTAGGGACATATGGGATATATAGAACATCTGGGACGCCTGAAACATTAGGGACATATGGGACATATGGGACATCTACTACGTCTGGGACGTTAGGGGCATATGGGACATCTAGGACGTCTGGGACGTCTGGGACGTTAGGGACATACGGGACTGCTGGGACGTCTGGGACGTTAGGGACATATGAGACATTTAGGACGTCTGGGACGTTAGAAACATATGGAACATCTAGGACGCCTGGGACATTAGGGACATATGGGACATATGGGACATCTGGGATGTCTGGGACGTTACGGACATATGGGACATCTGGGACGTCTGGGACGATAAGGACATATGGGACATCGAGGACGTCTGGGACGTCTGGGAGGTTAAGGACATACGGGACATTTAGGACGACTGGGACGTTAGAAACATATGGGACATCTGGGACGCCTGGGACATTAGGGACATATGGGACATATGGGACATCTGGGATGTCTGGGACGTTACGGACATATGGGACATCTGGGACGTCTGGGACGATAAGGACATATGGGACATCGAGGACGTCTGGGACGTCTGGGACGTTATGGACATATTTGACATTTAGGACGCCTGGGACATTAGGGACATATAGGACATATGGGACATTTGGGCCGTCTGGGACATCTAGGACGTCTGGGACGCCTGGGACATTAAGGACATACGGGACATATGGAACATCTGGGACGTTTGGGACGTTAGGGACATATGGGACATCTAGGACGCCTGGGACATTAGGGACATATGGGACATATGGGACATCTGGGATGTCTGGGACGTTAGGACATATGGGACATCTGGGACTTCTGGGGCGTTAAGGACATATGGAACATCTAGGACGCCTGGGACGTTAGGGACATATGGGACATCTGGGACGTCTGGGACGTTAGCGAGATATGGGACATCTGGGACGTCTGGGACGTTAGGGACATATAGGACATCTAGGACGTCTGGGACGTTAGAGACATACGGGACAGCTGGGACGTCTGGGACGGTAGCGACATATGGGACATTTAGGACGTCTGGGACGTTAGGGACATATGGAACATCTAGGACGCCTTGGACATTAGGGGCATATGGGACATATGGAACATCTGGGACGTCTGGGACGTTAGGGACATATGGGACATCTGGGACGTCTGGGACGTTAAGGACCTATGGGACATCTAAAACGTTTGGGACGTCTGGGACGTTAAGGACATATGGGACATTTAGGACGCCTGGGACATTAGGGACATAAGTGACATATGGGCCATCTGGGACGCCTGGGACATTAGGGACATATGGGACATATGGGACATCTGGGACGACTTGGACGTCTGGGACGTTAGGGACATATAGGACATCTAAAACGTCTGGGACGTTAGTGACATATGGAACATCTAGGACGTCTGGGACGTCTGGGACGTTAGGGACATGCGGGACAGCTGGGACGTCTGGGACGTTAGGGACATATGGGACATTTAGGACGTCTGGGACGTTAGAGACATATGGAACATCTAGGACGCCTGGGACATTAGGGACATATGGGACATATAAGACATCTGGGACGTCTGGGACGTTAGGGACATATTAGACATCTGGGACGTCTGGGACGTTAAGGACATATGGGACATCTAGGACGTCTGGGACGTCTGGGACGTTAAGGACATATGGGACATTTAGGACGCCTGGGACATTAGGGACATATGGGACATATGGGACATCTGGGACGCCTGGGACATTAGGGACATATGGGACATATTGGACATCTGGGACGTCTGAGACGTTAGGGACATATGGGACATCTGGAACGTCTGGGACGTTAAGGACATATGGGACATCGAGGACGTCTGGGACGTCTGGGACGTTTAGGACATATGGGACATTTAGGACGACTGAGACGTCTGGGACGTTAAGGACATATGGGACATTTAGGACGCCTGGTACATTAGGGACATATGGGACATATGTGACATCTGGGACGTCTGGGACGTTAAGGACATTAGGGACATCTAGGACGACTGAGACGTCTGGGACGTTAAGGACATATGGGACATTTAGGACGCCTGGTACATTAGGGACATATGGAACATATGGGACATCTGGGACGTCTGGGACGTTAGATACATATGGGACATCTGGGACGTCTGGGACGTTAGTTACATATAGGACATCTAGGACGTCTGGGACGTTAAAGACATATGGGACATCTAGGACGTCTGGGACGTCTGGGACGTTAGAAACATACGGGACAACTGGGACGTCTGGGACATTAGGGACATAAGGGACATTTAGGACGTCTGGGACGTTAGGGACATATGGAACATCTAGGACGCCTGGGACATTAGGGACATATGAGACATATGGGACATCTGGGAGGTATGGGACGTTTGGGACGTTAGGGACATATGGGACATCTGGGACGTCTGGGACGTTAAGGCCATATGGGGCATCTAGGACGTCTGGGACGTCTGGGACGTTAAGGACATATGAGACATATGGGACATCTGGGACGCCTGGGACATTAGCGACATATGGGACATCTGGGCCGTATAGCACGTTTGGGACGTTAGGGACATATAGGACATCTAGGACGTCTGGGACGTTAGGGACATATGGGACATGTAGGACCTCTGGGACGTCTGGGACGTTAGGGACATACGGGAGAGCTGGGACGTCTGGGACGTTATAGACATATGGGACATTTAGGACGTCTGGGACGTTAGGGACATATGGGACATACGGGACATCTGGGACGTCTGGGACGTTAGGGACATATGGGACATCTGGGACGTCTGGTACGTTAAGGACATATGGGACATATGGGACATCTGGGACGTATGGAACGTTAGGAACATATAGGACATCGAGGACGTCTGGGACGTTAGGGACATATGGGACATCTAGGACCTCTGGGACGTCTGGGACTTTAGGGACATACGGGACAGCTGGGAAGTCTGGGACGTTATAGACATATGGGACATTTAGGACGTCTGGGTCGTTAGGGACATATGGAACATCTAGGACGCCTCGGACATTAGGGACATATGGGACATATGGGACACCTGGGACGTCTGGAAAGTTAAGGACATATGGAACATCTGGGACGTCTGGGACGTTAAGGACATATGGGACATCGAGGACGTCTGGGACGTCTGGGACGTTAAGGACATATGGGACAGTTGGGACGCCTGGGACATTAGGGATATATGGGACATATGGGACATCTGGGACGTCTGGGACGTTAAGGACATATGGGACATTTAGGACGCCTGTGACATTAGGGACGTATGGGACATATGGGACATCTGGGACGCCTGGGACATTAGGGACATATGAGACATATAGAACATCTGGGACGTCTGGGACGTTAGGGACATATAGGACATCTAGGACGTCTGGGACGTTAGGGAAATATGGGACATCTAGGATGTCTGGGACGTTAGGGACATATGCAGCATCTAGGACGCCTGGGACATTAGGGACATATGGAACATATGGGACATCTGGGACGTCTGGGACGTTAGGGACATGTGGGACATCTAGGACGCCTGGGACATTAGGGACATATGGAACATCTAGGACGCCTGGGACATTAGGGACATATGGAACATATGGAACATCTGGGACGTCTGGGACGTTAGGGACATATGGGACATCTAGGACGTCTGGGACGTTAGGGACATATGGAACATCTAGGACGCCTGGGACATTAGGGACATATGGAACATATGGGACATCTGGGACGTTAAGGACAAATGGGACATCTGGGACGTCTGGGACGTTAGGGACATATGGAACATCTAGGACGCCTGGGACGTTAGGGACATATGGGACATCTAGGACGTCTGGGACGTTAGGGACATATGGAACATCTGGGACGTCTGGGACGTTAGGGACATATGGGACATCTGGGACATCTGGGACGTTAAGGACAAATGGGACATCTAGGACGTCTGGGACGTTAGGGACATATGGAACATCTAGGACGCCTGGGACATTAGGGACATATGGAACATATGGGACATCTGGGACGTCTGGGACGTTAGGGACATATGGGACATCTGGGACATCTGGGACGTTAAGGACAAATGGGACATCTAGGACGTCTAGGACGTCTGGGACGTTAAGGACATATCGGACATTCAGAACGCCTGAGACATTAGGGACATATGGGACATATGGAACATCTGGGACGCCTGGGACATTAGGGACATATGGGACATATAGGACATCTGGTACGTCTGGGACGTTAGGGACATATGGGACATCTGGGACGTCTGGGACGTTAAGAACATCTAGGACGTCTGGGACGTCTGGGACGTTAAGTACTATAACGGCAAGAGGAGCTTCGTTATAATTACATTAAATTTAAAAATAAAACACATGTCTGTATGTGATGAAGTCAAAAGCCAAACTGTTTATTTATATTTTGTAACTAAGTAATGGTTGTTAAGGTTGCATGTATGCATGCATGTATGTGAATACGCTGCATTACGTATGCGTGCATGTACGTGCATACGCTACATTACACCCCCCGCAAAAAGTAGTTTTTGCTTGCTACAGAGAAAAGCTATATATAATTTTGAAGAAATTATATTTAGCTACAAAAACTCTATAGATCTTTTCCACAATCCTTAGGGCTAATTACAATAGGTATGTATGTACAGTTCAAATATTATATATTTTATTAGCCTGTGGCGGCGCAGCGGCGGTGAAGCATGACCTGAAAAAAATCGAGAAAAAAAGGCGGCGCAAGGCAAAAAAACAGAACCTGCAACAAACAAATATTAGACAAATAGTCAAAAAAATGTCAAAAGGTTGGCCAGGAAATGATTCAATTATCATAAATTGGTCATCATTCCCCGAGCTGAAGCGTTTTGACAAAAAGGAAGCAGAAGCCAAACAAATTCCACACCAGTCACACACAAACACATGAATCGACGCCGGCCAGACTACCATCCGCATGCAGCGGGAGTTGGGCAACACATTATAGAGTTATCTCCAACCCCGAGCTACACCACGGATGCAGCCACCAACGTTCAACACAGGCGCACACATATAACTGACAGAGAACTTAGCTTCGGTATGACAGTGACAGGTCAGTAGCATGTTCCAGGAAATCCTGAAGGAAGGGGGTCAAAGGTATAGCTGGTTGCAGTTTCTTTGACGTGTCTTCAAGTAGGATGCGTCTGGGGTTGCTTGAATGAGATGTCTCTGCAAGGTTTGTTGTCTCGGGGGCTGCTGCTCGCGGCTTGTATTGGATCCATAACGAGGGAGTTCTTCAGATGGTTGTTAAGTTGTTTAAAATCGGGGTCACCAAGTTATAACGGCAAGAGGAGCTTCGTTATAATTACATTAAATTTAGAAATAAAACACGTGTCTGTATGTGATGAAGTCAAAAGCCAAACTGTTTATTTATATATTTGTAGCTAAGTAATGGTTGCTAAGGTTGCATGTACGCGTGCATGTATGTGCATACGCTGCATTACGTATGCGTGTATGTACGTGCATACGCTACAGTACCTATGTCATATAGAGGCCCTTGTAAACAATTTAATTCAGATAGTTCTGACGAAGATACAAATTCTGTTTCAGACTCGCATTCTAAAATTTTACCACCAACAATTTTTAACAGTACTTATTCAAACGCAAATAATTTAAATACGTCAAAAATGACGAAACCACCTGTACTAAAACAGGAATGTTTGAGAATGATCCCAGAATTTAACGGAGAAACGGAACTACTCCCTAGGTTTATTGAAATATGCCAAAAATTAGTTACCAAATTTTATAATAAGGAAAACGTTGAGGACTTTCAGAATGAATATCTGATGTCTAGCATATTAGCTAAAATCAAAGGCGACGCTGCAATTAATATCTCGTCTTGTGTAATTAGAAATTAGTTAGATTTAAAAACTGCATTGTTGAATACTTATGCTGATAAACGTGATATCTACACTTTAAATTTTGAACTCACAAATTTAAAACAGGAAAACGAAAGCGCATTTGATTTTTATAATAGGGTTCAATAAGTATTATTAAATTTAACTGTTGCTAACATAACAACTCAGATGGTAGAAGCAGAAGCCATTATATTAACACAATATTCTCGCAACTTAGCTCTAAGAGTGTTACTACTAGGTTTAAAAGATCCAATTGGTTCTTTAATGCGTACTAAAAATCCTGCAGATTTAAATGCTGCATTGCGTATGTTAACCAACGATTTTCAATTAACTACTAGCCAGCAAAAATCAGCTCAATCGTCCAAGTTTAAATTTTCACAAAAATTAAATCCGCAGAATAAACCACCTTTTCAAAATACACCAAGAATGACATTTCCCTTGCAATTAACAAATTATCCTCATAATTCGCAACCTGCGTTTAAACAAAATTATTTCTATAGCAATGCACATTCTTCGAATAATAATGCACGTCCACAAAGTAGTAGAAATCAGGTTGATGTTTGTAGGCCCAATCAAACTAAAAACTTTCCAAAACCAACTCCCATGAGTATTTCAACAAGAAATACATGGAAACCTCAGAATTCACAATTTTCAGGCCAAAATTATCGCCAAAACCAGTTCAAACCCAACAATAAAAATTATATACCTAGTCGAAGAACTGCACAATATCGACGACGCTCAACCCTCAGTTGAAATGCGCGATGAACATGACGATAATGAAGCCGAAAATCAGTTTTTTCGGGAAGAACCTTCGGAACATCTAAAATCCCAAGATTTCAATTGAATTCATATAATGACAGTGCATTACCCTATATTTTATTTCCAGAAAATAAATTAAAAATTTTAATAGATACTGGAAGCACTAAATCTTTTGTTAATCCTAAAATCGCTCAAAAATGTTTTAAAAATTCAATTATAAATGAAGCTTTTCAAATATCAACAGCACACGATACATCAGTAGAAAATTTTAGTACTCGTGTCCCCTGTTCAAAAATATTTAAAGCCAACGTAGCTCCATTAAAATTTTATTTATTACATTTTCATAAGCATTTTGATTGTTTGTTTGGAATGGATAATTTAAAATTACTTAAAGCAACAGTAGATTTAGATAAAGATTTGTTAATAACACCCAATGCACAAATAAAAATAAATTATTATGACTGGCCAATGGTAGTACAACCTAATTCTGAACAAATAATTAAAATTGATGTTCAAAATATTAAAGCAGGTGACGTAATCGTACCTTATACAAAAATAGCAGATTTAGAAATACCACAGTGCCTTACTAAAGTGCACAATTAATTATCAAGCAATTTGTTCCATTCTGAATCAATCAGATTCTATTAAAAATGTAGGTTCCCTAAAACCATTAAAAGTAGAAAAATTCGATGAATACGAATCTCTTGGTAAAAGGAGTCCTAATTTTAATAATTTGAATTTCGAAAAATACAAATTCGACATTTCAATGGTTCGAACTGAACATATGAATTCAGAAGAACGTCAAACTATTTTAAAGCTAATTAAAGAATATTCCGATATATTTCATATTGAAGGTAACCAGTTAACTTTTACATCAATAAAAACTGTAGATGAAATATCAGTCTAGACTAAATCGTACAGATATCCTGAAATTAATAGGAAAGAAGTACAAAGGCAAATTGCAAGTATGTTAGGGCAAAATATAATTAGGCCTTCATATTCCCCTTGGTCATCCCCAAAAAACTTGATGCATCTGGCAAGCAAAAATGGCGAATTGTGATAGATTATAGGAAATTAAATGAAAAAAACTATAGGTGATCGATATCCCTTGCCAAATATCAGCGATTTGCTAGATAAATTAGGCTGTTGTCATTATTTACCAGCATTGACCTCGCATCAGGGTTTCACCAAATTGAAATGGCCGAAGAGGACATTCAAAAAACTGCTTTTAGCACAGAAAATGGAAAATTCGAATTTTTACGCTTACCTTTCGGGCTTAAAAAATTCCCCGTCCTGTTTCCAAAGGGTTATGGACAATATATTAAGGGGTATACAAAATGAAAAATGCCTCGTGTATCTCGACGACATTATAGTTTTTAGTACTAGCTTACAAGAACATGTCGATCGCTTAAAAGAAGTATTTGATAGGCTAAGGCAATCAAATTTTCAAATTCAACTAGATAAGTCAGAATTTCTAAGGAAGGAAGTTGCTTATTTAGGTCATATTGTAACAGCAAATGGTAAAAAACCTAACCCGGAAAAAAATAAAGCAATTCAATGCTTTCCATTGCCAAAAACCGCCAAACAAATAAAAGGCTTCTGAGTCTTTTAGGTTATTATAGAAAGTTCATAAAAGATTTTGCAAAAGTTACAAAACCTTTAACTAAGTGCTTAAAGAAGGATTCTGAAATAAATCCTAAGGATCCCGAATATATTAAATGTTTTGAGTTATGTAAAACATTACTAATTAACGAACCAATCCTTCAATATCCAAATTTTTCTGAACCATTTATTTTAACGACCGACGCAAGGGTCGCTGGGCGCCGTTCTTTCTCAAGGTAAAATCGGTTCCGATCTACCAATAGCTTATGCAAGCAGAATTCTTAATTCTTCAGAAATAAATTACTCCACAATCGAAAAAGAACTTTTAGCTATCGTGTGGGCTGTAAAATATTTTAGGCCATATCTCTTTGGCAGAAGATTCAAAATTGTAACCGATCATAAACCCCTTCAGTGGCTGTTTTCACTTACGGAGCCAAATTCAAAGCTAGTGAGATGGCGTCTCAAACTAAAGGAATTTGACTATGAAATTATTATATAAAAGGTTGTTTAAATAAAAATGCAGATGCTTTGTCTCCTGTAGAACTTAATATGAACGAAGCCACAAAAGAACCTCTAATATTTGAATATATGGAAACATTTAACATAAACCAAATCCAAATCAAACTGATAATGAGTCAATTATTGTCGAAACGGGTGATGTAGATAACTTCGCTAACGCCGTCGAAGACAGTAACGAAACGGTTCATTCAAATATCGAACACCCAATAGCAGGAATTCCTATTGCAAAGACTATTGGTACAATTTTCAAAAAATAATTATGAACAAGAAAGAATTAGATTTATTGGAGAACATGTAGTACCAAAAGTTAAATACTATGTTTATTTTGAAGACCCAATATACGAAAAATTTAGCTCTGTGCTTCAAAAATATTTCAAAAATTCTCAAATGTAATACCACAAAAGGTGAAAATTTTTTGAGAATTTTTTCCGTTGACATGCGAATTATTGCGTTTAAATTTCTCGAAACCAAAACTGCGTTAAAAATTCCGAGAGACTGTAGGTCGAGTGGAATTTGAGCAGTTTTTTGTTGAGAGAAATTTGCAATAATTTGCAGTTGACGAAAAAAATTTTCTTAAAAAATTTTGCCTTGAGTGGTATTTGGAAAGACTATTCAACAATATGGGTGGATTACCTTTACCGTGACGACAGCACACATTTTTAACGTTTTCCACTATTAATTCAATACTGGAGCTTCCAACACGATTATTATGAGTTTTTAAAACGACGCTGATTTGCAAACTTCACTTTGACGTTTTGGTGAAATGTCAGTCAAAGGCTACTCACTAAATTGAAATCATTGAAACCAATCGGGATCGCGTGAAAAACACTGTGACATTAGGGGCCGGTTGCAGAAAGCAATGTTAAGTCTCGTGTTAGCTAACATCGCGTCAAAGTGAACAAAATCGCATCAAATTTTGTTTACTAATGTATTAGTTGCCATAAGCATTTGAGATTTGATTCGTTTTTGTTCACTTTGACGCGATGTTAGCTAACACGAGACTTAACATTGCTTTCTGCAACCGGCCCTAGGTGTTTTCAATGACAGTCAATTTTGATTGGCCGTTTCTGACAAATCGAACAATTTTCATTGGTTCGTTCATTATAGTGTTGAATAATCATATACAATACCGCGAGCGGTCGACGAATTGCCGAAAATTTTTGTCAAAGTGTATGAGTGTTTATTGCTTAGCACGAGACCAATTTTGAAGCAATAAACACGAATAAACACTTTGACAAAAATTCATGCAATTGGTCGGCTGCAAGCGGCATTTGAAGGACTATTCAACGAACAAAATTGACATTTCTTAGTAATTAATCAATTTTATCACGTCCTCTTTGAAAATAAAATCTGTTGACGTAAAATAAATTGTTTGTCAAATTTGACATTATTTTCTAATATCATATTTGATTAATTTTACAGGAAGTTAAATAAATGTCACAGGAAGAGAAAAAAATTGTCATTAAAACTCCGCTAGCGGAATTGTTGCACAATTTTACGCTGATTGGTGGCAAATGACATAAATACTAAATTATGATTGGTGAATAGTTAACTTGAAGGGGGTGAGTTGAATAGTCAAATCAATATGATTCAGGGCCGGTTGCAGAAAGCAATGTTAAGTCTGGTGTTAGCTAACGTCGCGTCAAAGTGAACAAAATCGCATCAAATTTTGTTTACTAATGTATTAGTTACCATAAGCATTTGAGATTTGATTCGTTTTTGTTCACTTTGACGTCGCGTTAGCTAACACCAGACTTAACATTGCTTTCTGCAATCGGCCCTAAATGTACTAAAAAATTAATTGACGTGATTAACGATGACGAAATTAAACAAACTATTCAAGCTCATCATGAAGGCAAAAGTAATCATAGAGGGATCGAAGAAACAGTAAATCGAATAACCAATACGTACTATTGGCCCAATCAACAAAAATCTATTCAAACTTTTATAAACGATTGCGAAATCTGCCAATTAACAAAATATGACAGGAGACCACTTCGATTAGAATTCAATATTACACCTACTGCTGTTAAACCATTTCAAATTATACATGTCGACAGTATATCTTTGGAAAACTGCAAGTTTTTGACAATCGTAGATTTTTTTTCTAAATATGGTCAAGCATATAAGCTTAGTTCGTCACAAGGAATCGAAGTAGTTAATAATCTTGTAAAGTATTTTACCCATCATTGTATACCAGAACAGATCATTCCCGATAACGGATTAGAATTTAAAAATTCAGTTGCAAGAGAACTACTAGAAACCCATAGAATAAAAATTTACTTTATTAGTTCGCAACACCCCAAATCAAATGGTATTATTGAGCGTTTTGACCCAACCTTAATAGAGCATATTAGGCTACTTAATAATCAAACCGAATATAAAAAAGAACCAATCGAAATTAAAGTTAATTATGCACTTTTAGCTTACAATAACACTATTCATTCTGTAACAAATCTTAAACCATACGAAATAATAACAGGGAATTTAGGTACAGAATCCCCTTTTAATCTAGAAATAGATAAACAATTAGTAAACAACTAGCAACCAGTGAGACAAATGTCTCATTTAATAAAACAAAGAAAAACCGTTTTTCAAATAGAACGCGTATTAAATAAAAACAATATTTTTTAAAATCACGTGATTGAAATTCGGTTCCTGACCTGACATGACCATTCCAAACATATAACTTTCATAACTTTTTTCTCTATCTCTTACGGTTTGGCTGCTGAAACAGCGTCCCGGACGGACCAGCGTCCCGGACGGACGGAAAAATCACGTGATTTCTCGAAAACCGGCAGTGTCACGTGACTGAAATTCGGTTCCTGACCTGACATGACCATTCCAAACATATAACTTTCATAACTTTTTCCTCTATCTCTTACGGTCTGGCTGCTGAAACAGCGTCCCGGACGGACCAGCATCCCGGACAGACAAGTCTATTAGATAAAGGATTATATTTCTAATGACAAAGAAAAACTTAAATTGTATCAAAAATTAAACACAGATATACAACAACAAAAGGAAAAAGTTATAAGTAAAGCAAACGAAGTCCGCGAAAACTTGAGCAAAATTCCAATTCCAACAAGAGTGTTTGTCAAAAATAAACAAAAACAAAGCAAAACGCGTAATAAATTCAAATTCAAAGTAGTTAAAAGCATTAACCCCAATCTAAAAACAGCTGAAATTAATCCAACTCATCATAATACTGTTAATAAAATACAAATTTCGAATATTAAAAGACCGAAGTGTAAAACTTATAAATTTAAAAACGTTTCAGGTTCCTTGCCATCGCACAAGGGATAGAAATAAAAAACATCACCGAAAATTTAGGCGCTCTACCAAGGCGGTCTATATTGTTCCAGGCCATGACACTGGCTCTGTTGTCAGATTGTGTGCTAGGCCATTTCAAGACACACTAAGTTTTGTTTGTTTGAAATATATTTGACATTAAAAACTATTTTGACAAGGCAGTTCATATAAGTTACAAAACTGCCTTTGAAGTGTTTCGTACCAAGCTGCAAGTCAACTTACGCTGCATCAGCTGCTTGTTGAAGTTTCCATCTAATGGAACGGTGGCACAAATAAGGAAAGAAGTTTTGCATTTAGAGAACTGCCGGATTTGAAAGGGTAGTGATGTGTATGAAAAGCACTTTAACAGAGCGGATATAAAGGGTAATAAGATGAACAGATTGTTCTGACCGCAATATCACTAGCTTACAAGCAAGTTATTTTGAAGAAATTACTGTTTTAGATATAGTCAAAATTAGTAGCAATGGAAAATTAGGTAGGTACCTACCCATTAGGAATTGTTTTTAAATCGAATATTACATTGAAGTGGGGCACTACGATGTAAATAAAAGTGATTTTATAGATTTTTGTCAACTGATATGTATCACAATGACAGGAATAGTGCACTGACAGATTGTTCATTTAGTGACAAAAACTAGTAATTTTTTGTTAAAGGTTGGCAAAGCCATGTTGCCAGATTGTGGTAGGCCATTCCAAAGGTCACTTTATAGGCCCAGTGTCATGGCCTGGAACAATATAGACCGCCTTGGCTCTACCCATAAACCTGGGATCCGCCAAACTTCAAAGAACGGATCACATGTTCGTCCATTATTCTAATTTAGAACCGCTATATATAGAGTATAATAATCTTAATATTCAATACGAAAATCTTAGGTTAAGTATAGCTAATAATGAAGCTTATACACGGGAATTAGATAATTACAATAAGGTAGCTCAATTTAGTAGTAAAACAATATTGGCAAAGATCGAAAATATAAAAATTCATAGCTTAAATAACCGAACCAAAAGAGGTTTAATCAACGGATTAGGATCACTAATTAAAGGCTGAACTGGAAATTTGGACGCTAATGACGGAGAAGAAATCTACAAAATTATTAATCATTTAGAAAATAACCACGATTCACTAAAAACTCAAGTAGAAATGCAATATTCCGTTAGCAACCAACTTGTTCGAAATTTTAATGATACAATACGAGATATTCAGCATAATTTATTTATTTATTTATTTAATTGATTTAGGCTGCGACCAACAGTACATTATGTACTAAGATTAGGTCACAGCGTACAACATGAAATTAACAAAATAATATGTGATGCCACAAATCATAGCAAATCATAGTTCGAAAAAAAAACAAATAAAAATAATACACTAAATTAGTTTTAACAAAATTATTAGTAGTAGGTATAACATTGTAGTAAATAGTACTGATCATAACAAAAAATATTAAGAATTTATTCTATAAGTAAGTAGAACATATTCTTAATAGGGGTACTTTTAGTAAACTTATAGCAGGGCATAAGTTTATAGTAGCCGAGAAAGATAGGTTAGGTAAAACAAAGTAAAAAGATGTAAATTAATAGATATATACTATGTACAAAGAACAATAGACTGGCACAGTGCACGAGAGCAATCTAGTTTAAATTTGGTACTATTTCCATTAAATATATCAATACAGTCAATTAATTTGTTAGCCAAATCACAGGTCACGTATAGAGGCGAGTGACACAAGATATTGGTTCTGGGTTTATTTAAGTAGAAATAAGCCCGATAACGTGAAGTTAATCTTGGTAAAAAGAAATTTAGCTGCATCAAAATAGTTGAACAACAATTAATTCTATAATGAATAATTCGATGCAAAAATACTAATGAAGAAATACATCGGCGTCTTTCAAGAGTTTGAAATTTAAAAATGAAATAATGTTAAAATCTAAAATAATGCAGCTCAGTGATCGTGTTAAGATCGAAGCTACACGTCGAGGTATTCTTTTCGCTGAAAATTTGTTTAACCAATTACCAATTCTTTATGGCTCACTACTTAATACCTTACAGGATATAGACAATTCAATAACTTTCTGCAGAGTAGGAACCTTGCATCCTACAATAATTAAATCCAAGGAATTGTTCCTAGAACTCCAGAAAATGTCGGATCATTATAGGAATCAGTTTTCCATCGAATTAAAGTACGAAAACATCTTAGATTTTGAATCCATTCTAAAAGTAGATTGTAAAATCGTAACAAACAAAATTACATATTTTCTGTCAATACCTACTGATTTTGAAAAGGATTATGACCTCTACTATTTAGTTCCAATTCCTTCAAAACATGAGTCAGAATTTGTGACAATTATTTCGAGTGTAAAATATTTGCTAAAGTCAAAATTTGGTAATATGGTAACACCTCTAAATGACAAATGTACCCAAGGCAAACCCTACCACTGTTCATATTAACTACAATCAAATTATAAAGCATCCCCTGAAGAGGACATCCTATTGAATGGAAATTCAAGCAAGTGTCTCTTTACAAAAATTGAAATCACATCGAGATCATCCCTGAAATTAACCAATATCTGTCAGTCTTTCCGAAAGAAGAAAAGCTCCAAATTCAATGCCAGAAATACATCGAAACAAAATTGCTGTCAGGAATCTATTTAATAAAAGAAAATCCGCATTGCAACTTGTTTTTCCGAGGCCGAGAACTACGTTTTCAAGAAGCCAGTTACGGAAGACCGTTGGTAATGGACACGCCACATTTTAAATTGAAGAATAGCATTCTACCAGAATTTAAAATTAAATTAAATAATTTACATCTCCAGGAATTACCAATAAATCCAATAATTCCGATTAGGAAAACTTATCGGGAAACATATCATATCCCCAGTGGCTGGACGATTATTCTGTACGTAATATTAATTATCGTGGTAATCCACATTTTAACCAAGAAATGGAAAAACATCCGAAGAAAAGGAATCTCATAAAAAAATCAAGAATTGGAAGCCTAACCTTCAAAAACAACAGTGAAACTTCCGGAGAAAGCTTCGTTCTAGGGATGGAGGAGTTATATTACAGGCAGTTCCCACATAATAACAGTGTTAGTGAACCTGGCGGCTTATGTGACTTCGTTGTGTCAGCGGAATCCATGCGCTCGCCTGAGTTATGACATCTTGCACTTTTTATGTTATCAGTGGCAGTCTGTAGTTAGAACTCGTAATAGTAACATGTGCTTTGCGTAATATTTGTAATCTTTGTCAAAATAAAGTTGTTTTTAAAAAGGACCTTACGCAATTCATAATTTAAGTTATAGGTATTTTTAAATTGTGAAGTGTTTATTTAGATTTACGTAATAAAGTGATTTATGTTTCTAGTCATTGTGTCATTTTACTGAATACCTAGTAGGTACCTATCTAATTTAATTATTTTTGTTCTCGCGTTTTGACTACATCGTTGTTGGAAAATTGTAAAATGATCAGTCATAACGAGATATATTATATTCTTCTGCTCACATTTTGTCGGCATTTTATCAATTTGCCTGAATTGGTATAGTCATAACGAAAATTCTATTGTTCGCTCGCGTTTTGCTGGCTTTTTATAAAATCCCTAGACATTTTGTAAAAAGCCTAATTTTGCATTATGGCTACCACAAATCCAATACTTCCTTTATTGTAAGTAAAACCGTCTGCAAAACTTAACAGTGTATTATTTACTGAATGGTTAGTTGTACGTAAAAAACCTGTATAATCTTTTTTTTAGAGAATTTCTTAGCCTTCATTTCTTGTACCAGTAATAACTAAAAAAGTCATACGACCCATAGAAAAAGCGATATTTGCGAAAAACTTATATCTCTGACCTTTAACCTTAAATACTCAAAACGCAAGCGCCATATCGATGGGGACTTTTGAGACATTATTTGTAATGTCAAAATAAAGGTGTATGCAAAATTTCAGCTAACTTGGATTTTTTCGGCAGACAGATTCTAATGTAACTGAACTAATAAGGCACTCGAGAAAAGACCCCTTTTGGCCATAAAAATTTCAGAGTAACAGGAAACAATCTTTTATTTATTATTAGATTATTCTTTACACAATAACTTTCAGAAAAAAAAATAGAATTAAAAATAATAAATGTATGCACTAACAAAAAATAACTTGGGAACCCTACCAAAAACTGATATTCTAGTTGGCAACTATGAAATCCACAAGGTCGTTTAGATCTAAATGTTCTACCTCTTCTATACAATGTGTATACACTGCATGCGCAACAAAAATCACATATTAAATTCTTAATGCTAAAATATTTGCTCCCCGATTAATCCTATAGAGCCAAGATCTATATACAAATTTTAGAGCTCCATCTAACTGAATTGTTATTACTTTCCAAGTTTTCCTAGAAGCCGGAAAATTCGAAACTGTGCAATCAAATTTTAATAAATAAAGCTGTCATGAAAATTCAGAATCGACGGCTAAAACACCAAATTGGTTTATTTACTTAGTTTTCTACCCTTATCTCCTGTACTCAATCGATTATTATTATAGTACCATCAAGTTTCAATTATTTACAATATACAGGGGTGTTTCAAAACAAATGCGAAAAACTTAAGGGGCAGATTCCTTGTTCAAAATAAAGGATAGTTTATTATATAAACATTGGGTCAGAAGTCAATCATTAGGGAGATATCGCACTGCACTCTTATTACTGAATAATTAAATGATCAGATAATACATTTTTGATTAAATTAGTCGTATTTTGTATTCAAACTAAGTGAGCAATGTCAAATAAAACAAGAATAAGAAACGTCTTAAAAAGTGTTAACAGCCAACTAGATTATTTTTCTAAAATAAATTTCTTTTTCTCGACATGCAATGCTTTACGTTTTATTTTTTTATTTGGAAACGGTAAGTTTTATGAAAAAATTGCAAGAGACAAAAAAGTTTCTAAATAAACCAGGATATCAATTGATATTTTTCCATGTCCTTGCGTAAGTTTTTCTTACATTTAGTTAAGAAGAATGATAGCGGTAGTCTAATTCAATCCCTCTACTCTTTTTAAAAAATTGAGAAATATGCAAAAAGTGTGTTTTTATAATAGTAATAATTCCATTAAAATTGTATTGTTCTACCTCTTTTCGTTTTTAAGATAACAAATAAAAACATTATTTTTCCGCCATATTTGCAGTGCGATATCTCCCTAATGATTGACTTTTGACCCAATGTTTATATAATAAACTATCCTTTATTTTGAACAAGGAATCAGCCCTTAAGTTTTTCGCATTTGTTTTGAAACACCCTGTATACAGTCAACATCTAGAAAAGATACAGAATTACTCGCCGAAGGACAGTCGTTTTCTTCTAGAAACACACGTGAATGGTGACATGACAATCCATTGCGGTGGTCACATATTACGGAGCAATTCAAGCTCTCTTTTTTGCATCCACAATAATTTCCAAATCCTGTCTTTATTTCCCAGCGACGTTTGACGATGTTGATGAGACGAGTATTATGTGTATGTGTTTGTTGTGGGAGTATCGTAATAATGTTATCTTTATGCTGAATTAGGTTATGGTTGTGAAACGGAAGTAATGAGTTTCGCTTAATGGCTTTGAGGTTTCTGGGTTGGAAAAACTCAAAACCATTGAATTGATAAAATCCACACCTGAATCTGAGGGCCAAGTGAACATTTTTATTCAAGCAAAATTCCTCAAAAAGTATTGTTTACCAGTGAGGACAATTTTATTCTTTTTTTTTGTATGGAAAGAGTAAATACTCAAATTTAAACGAAGCTCGCTACTTCTTCTTGACAGCGAACTAAACGTCAGCATTAAGATAAAATTTTGTCTTGGCGAAACTTCCTCCATATTAAACGCGTCTCATGAACATCGTTTGAGAATTTATTTGCAAGTACAAACTTCGCCGTCACCAGGAAATAAACTTCTAGCAACTGAATAAAGATTGAAGATATAATACGTAAAAGAGAATGTACAAAGAAGAATACGCCTGGTACCCTGCAGCTGTTCAGCTGTTAAGTTAGGATGTGTAAATAGTTGTGTATGCAAACAAGCGAGCTTGAATTGCTCGGTAATGTGTGAGCACTGTATGGATGGTCATGTCACTAGTCACCAACGTCACCCGTCTTTCTACAAGAAAGTTACTCTCCTTTTGGCGAGTGACTCTGTATGTATTGTAGATTTTGACTTATATACTGTAAATAATTAAAACTGTATGATATTGTTACCTTTTTTTGTACGACTGACACTATACAGTGTGTAAATTAAGTAGTATGAAAACGGTGGTATTATTTGAATACGGCCATAGATAGAACTCTGAAATTTGGTATAGAAGTAAAACATACGGTTTTCTAATAATATTCGTGCTTGCAATTTTTGTATCGATCGTTACGACTGCAGCACGGCCAACTTGATTATTTTTTTAAATTGAAATAAGGGTCGAAAGTATCATCATTAGAAGTGGTAGAATCCAACGATGTAGCACTTGATATGGCAGTTTGAAAAATAACTTTACTATACCAAATTAAAGGTTGTCGGGCGTATTTTCTAAACAATCCAGCGGTCGTGCAATCTGACCAGCATTATCGGCAAATCACTGTGCACTTAATACATTACTGTTGATAACATGCGCCTCTCCGTTGTATATGTATTTCTTTTTTATATTATTTTACTTTGGATGAAACCGTGGGGTTGAGTGGAAGAGCAGTGCATTAAACGTACTGAACTCCGTCCTAATTTAATATTAATTTTAATAATTTTTCTATATGTATATATAAAAACTATAAAGACATTTATTATTATTATTATTTCAGCAAAGGAGAAATTTCCAAAACTCATAGAAGAACTCATTTTTGTAAGAATAAATGTTTCGTAACAATGTGTTTATTGATTGTCACTATTTATATAAGCATGAGGATATACAGTGTCCCCGGATAGGTGAAACGACTCTTGTGAAAGGTAAAAAATTTTCGATTTAAATTTTGATTTTTTGGGGTTCAGCCCTGCTTGCTTAAAGACGAATTTCTAACATAATTTCAGATTGGAAAAATCAAGTATGCCTTGGAAATTTTCAAAAAACCCATTTTTATATACCTGCATCAGAATCGCCATTTAAAGCACGCCTGAACGTGCGAATACAGGCGATTAAAGCTCGCCGAGCTTTAAAGGTTGTCAAGGAAACGACTGAATGCAACAACGGACATGGACGCGTAAATAATTCGTAACTATAGTAGCAATATTATTATGCCCTCTCGATTTATCACGACAAAAATTATTTCCAAGTTTTTAGTGCGTAATTTATTTCCAGTATTGGAGGTATAATAAAAAATAGCGTAAAGTATTATCCACTCATACTTTAATATACTATTTCTGTAAGGTAAAGTGCCTTTTATGTGACAAATACGACAAAAAGTTATTAAAAAAGTTGTTTAGAATCAACATTTAGGCCCCTATACCAAATTTCAAAATCCTTGGCCAACTTTGATTTCTCACATTTTCTTTCAAGTTTATTTCCCAATCAAAGAATGTTATTTTTAACAAAGTTTTTTTATTGTGAAATAAAGAACTTTGTTAAAACTATTTTTTTTTGCCAATAAAAATCTTTGTTAAAATTAAATTCTTTGATTTGGGACCTAAACATAAAATAAATTGTGTGAGATCAAAGTTGGACGAGGATTTTGAAATTTTGGTATAGGGGCGTAGATGTTGATTCTAAACAACTTTTATTAATAACTTTTTGTCGTATTTTGTCACATAAAAGGCACTTTACAGAAAAAATAGGTTTTTTGAAAATTTCCAAGGCATACTTGATTTTTCAAAACTGAAATTATGTTAGAAATTGGCCTTTAACCAAGCAGGGCTGAACCCCAAAAAATGAAAATTTAAATCGAAAATTTTTTACCTTTCACAAGAGTCGTTTCACCTATCCGGGGACACACTGTATATGCGACTTGATTTTTCAATATTTTGACCAACAAAATTATAAATGTGTATTTTTGTCATAGTAGCCAAAGGTAAAAGATTTTATCAACAGTAAAAACACAAGAACTTTTTTGTTATCAAGCTATAATTTACCAGGGGCAGTGATAATCACCCGCAATAATTTTGACAAATAACAACCTGAAAATGCTTGCCTAGAAATAACCCGAGGCGAAGCCGAGGGTTATTTCTTAAAGGCAACGCACTTGAGGGATATTATTTGTCAAAATTATAAGGATTTATCACTAGCCGCGGTGAATTCGGAAAGATAAGTTCTTAAATAAATTAGCCATTTTCTGACAAATTAATTTGACACTTCATTATAATAATATTATGTTGGTGGCACTGTAAGTCTATGTCAAATTTGAGGTTATCAGGTTAGCTTTTGCGTCAGTTTTGACACGGACTGACGGAAAAGCTTACCTGCTAACCTCGAATGTGACTTAGATCTACAGTGCCACCAACTTGTGATAGGATACTACTGAAATTTAATTAGGTAGTTTCCATAGTGATTGAAAATCACCCTAGGGGTCGTTTTCACTTCAAGTGTGGTCTGATTGTCAAATTGAGTCACGTGATTAAAAATAATCAAATTGGATTGATCTGCAATATATGTAAGAACTTATCGGATAAATTTCTCTTTGTAACGAAATAATTTTGCCAATCAGTAATTTTACGAGAAAAACTGGCATAATAAAATCACGAGACCGAAGGTCAGTTTTTCGAGTTATAGTAGCCTTCGGGAGCTTTGGGCGTTGTTACAGTGCTGTGACGTTTTGTTTAACAGTTATAAACACACTCTGAAAATGCGTGAATACAATTGCCACAGCTGTTTTGTGTGCTTTGTGCTTGTATTCTGATTAAAAATGGATAATAGTACGAACGATAATGGTTTTCTTCATTTTAATCAAATGGTAAAAATTGCAGTTATAGTAAATGCGGGATGTAAGTAATTCACTTCTCTAGAGAAGTAAGACACTTGTGCTCATAAAAATGGAATACAAGTATTGCAACCGACTTTTGTAATATTTTAATTTTGTAATACCGGTGATTTGAAACATCGATAAAGTGAAATTGTTTGTTGTATTAAATTACAAGAAAATAGTTAAATACAAAGGTCGTATAAAAAATGTATTTAATAATGCAAATAATACGACTTTTCAAATCATACCAATAGTAAGTGTATTCCATTTTTATGAGCACAAGTGTACATTGTCATGGAAACCGTAACAATTTTTTTAAATTTTTCCTACATCCCTCAAATCAGACAGTGTAAGGATCACTTGGAAGGAAGGTAGTGAAACATTTTTTTTTCATCTAGTATGGCTATGGAATAGTTCCCAATTTATGAATGCGACTATGTTTATACTTAAATGTCAAACTTGACATTTGATTTTTAAATGAGTAATAGGTGCATTCATAAATTAGGAACTATTCCATAGCCATACTAAATGAAAATAATTTTTGATCGTATTATATTTTGTTGTTCATGTTATCTGATTGCTGTTATATATAATTAAGGCCCCGTCCGTATTACGTGGAAAAGTTTTCACTCTTTCCATTGTTGAAAAGGACCTCTCAACACTAGCAGTTGTTACTGGCAACGTAGCCAAGACAGTAAGAGGGTAGTTGATTGTGCGATAATAGGTCGCATTGCTCCAACATTTTCAGAAATTCAGTGTCAGCCTCAATAGTGGAAGCTCTTTTCCACCACAGTTCATACTCAGCTTTCACTGCAGAAAGTCCTCGAAATATATGGATACCCTCCAACTTGTTTGCTTCATTAATAGAAGCAAGTCTGGCAGAAGCACTTGGAAATTTTGTAGAAATTTGAAATGAATCTGTCCGATAAATTTGTAATCAGACTGTCAGCGCAAGGAATGAAGGCACTCACTCTGTATTCTTCAACAGAAGTAGTCTAAGGGTTTGTACGCGTCGTCTATCTTGACGTAAGTCTTGGAACCTTCAGTTTGGTTTGAACCCCCCCCCCCCCCCCCCGCAAGGCCAGAAGCAGATTTTAAATATTTCTTTAAAGATTTTTTCTGCTTCTCGTTATTTATTTATAGATATATAAATAACTAAAAATGAACTATATTAATGTAGCAAAATACGTAGGTGACAATGAACATTAAAAGATTACTCGTTACAGTTAAAAATACTCGAAAAAGGTTAGTGAAGTGAATTGCGCAACATTTAAACTAAACACAGGCGGTGAAATTGGTGACAAACGATATTTCAGAAACGGTGACCAATTTAAATTTACACAAAGAAACTACGGTACGACAATCAAAATTGACAAGAAAGACTCAAAATTAACTTCAATGTGGTAATTTCTGACCAACAGCTTAACATTTAAATGAACGACAACTATAAGACACTTCGAACACCACTTCACGGTATATTTACGCTTGTTACAATTCTTATAAACTGACACAATACCTTTGAAGGATTTCAGCTGCTCTGGTTACGTTGTCCAACCAACTGCGGTTCGCGCTCATGCTATTGCCTCCAAAGGAACGACAGGGAGCTGGATAGGGGCAGATCTGATCTAGAGTAACTCTATAATAAGTAGACAAGAGTACGGCAAATGTAGGAACAGTATTTGATTGGTTGAATCCCTATGCATGTACAATAGATCTAGAAGCGATTTAGAAGTAGTCGACAGGTTTTTGATTGTTTGTAATTGGTGACATTCAACTGACATGAACTTGTCAAAGTTAGCAAAAACACGCAGTTTGTAATCAATTTGTAAAATAAGTAGCGAAATTTGAGGGTATTTTTCGCACATAATTTTTCAATATTCTTTTTCGGTTAACCTATTTTCAATAATTTCGTTTTAGAATGACTGGTTGCTCTGTCCACGGTTGCAAGAATCGTTCCGAAAATAGAGTTTACTTAGCTAGTGTACCAGATGATGGTTTGAGAAAAATAAATTGGCTAAACAAGATCAGCAAGGAAAATTGTAGTTACAAAAGACTAAGAATTTGTGAAAGCATTTCGACAATTATCAGTGGGATGTTAGAGAAAATGGAACAAAAATATTAAAAAAACGGCGATATATCAACAATTATGTTAGGTAAAAAATATAATTCATGAAGCTAACGACAAAATTTCGCCTCAATGTGATTTTGATTACAAAAACATGTATAAAATCTTTAGTAGTTCAACACATTAAATTGAAAGAAATAACAGAAAATTAAGCCGCCTTCTTTGCGAGACAAAAAGAAAGAATATTTTTTTTTAAACAAAAATGAAAGAAGACTTTTACCAATGATCAAATTCAAACATTAACATCTACCAAAAGCAAGTGTAATAAATGATCCAATGAACCCTTAGAAAGGTTATTAAGGCTGAGATTTTCACATGGACAAACTGGGTATAATAATAATTTTAGGAAAACAGGACTTCCATTTCCGTCTATTCGCACATTAAATTTCCATTTGCAGCATTTAAATTTGTAACCTGGCATTTTAACAGATGTCTTTACTTTATTAAAGATTAAAATTGCAAACTAAATATAACACAAATTTCGGAACTTGCTGCCTCGTTCGCTGCGCTCACTCAGGCATCAAACGGTTCTCGGTAGTGTAAATCTTACCTACAGCCCTTGTAAAGTAATATACTATTTTGCACTACTATACTGCATCTCAGGGTGACTAGACAGTACAGGGCCTTATGGCAAATAGCAACAAACAGCGACGCCATATGTCTCAACAAAAGTGTTCTGTAGAAAAAATGCACCGATGACAAACAAATCCCGCTATTGTAATAGAGACAGCTTAACTATAATCCCTTATTACCTGGTACGTTTTGTCGTGGCATTTCAAACAAGTTTATGAACAAAACAATTACGTACAGTAGGATCTCGGTTATCACAAACACATATTTCTTTTAATCGGAACGTCATAGTTTTTTAATGAATAGAATTAGTTTTAACAAGCATAAAATTCGCCAAATTTAGTGGATTTCATAGCCGGTAAAAATAAATAAAACGAATATGTGTTTCACGGCAATCGAGTTTATACATTTAAAATAGAAATTGGAAAAAACAGTAACTGATTAATTTAAATGACATTTTGAAGCTTTTGCTGCATTACAATTCAATAAATGTCAAAATTAAACAGTGTTTACCACAATATTTAAATTAAATACCTTTTTACTTCACGCCACACCAATTCTATAGGCTTCAGTTCGCAATGGTAGGGCGGGAGTCTCAAGACGTTAAACCAAAGATTTAATTTTGTTTACAATGATATTTCATTCTCGCAAGTAAATAAGTAAATTCTGATGCGCAGTAAATTATTTCAGTTTTAAAAATGACAAGCAAACTGCGCGCTACGCGCACGTGAAATAGGATACGCGAAAGGTCAAGCTCCGATCCGAGCGCTAAGATAAGAAAAACAAAACCTAAACAAATATAAACATCTGTGAAGCCGGAACGTGAGATTTTATTTTGTGTCACAGGCAAACGCGCATTAAGGAAAATTATATTTTAGATAGGATATAGGTATTAATTATTTGTATTCTTTTATATAGGGTGATTTATAACAGGTGTAATCTTGTTCGGGAAGTAATTTTAAGATAAAAATGTCATATGGATATACGTCATATTACATTTTTTTACTTATGTTTTAAAATTGTTGTTTAATAATCATTACTAATTCAATAAAATTTAAATCTGTTGTAGTTCTGTATCTAATTGGAATATGACCTATGTCCATATGACATTTTTATCTTAAAATTACTTCCCGAACAAGATGGCAAAGTTTTTTATACCTATTATAAATAACCCAGTGTAAATAATGGTTTCTGAATTACAAATTATACTTTCTCAAAGTGATTAATCTGAACTACAAATGATGCTTTCTCATTAAAATTTTACGTGAGAACTTATTGGGAACTTCTGGTTTTCGTTTATTTCAGTCAACTTATACCATCGCCAGTTGCACATAACTGGCAACGTCGGAGCGAAATTCCCACGAGGGAAGCATTCCCTATCCTCCCCACGCTGTCTTGTCACCCTGAGACGATCTATAGTCGCATAACGCACCATTATTGGCCTATCTTTAGGTCGTGAAGTTGTTTTTCTTCACCTTGGGAGACACAGTAAAATAAACAATTTTCACCGTGGTAACTAGTAAATTGCTAAGTTACCAAATATGACTATGTATTTTAATTTTGACGTTTTGAAGAGCTGTATTGTCAGGTTGACAGTTAAAATACTTTAGAAATTTGTTGGGAATTTTAGGTACCTATTAAGCCGTTTAGGTAGTGCAAAAAATAGTATATACACCACGGTAGCGAATCGTCTTATAACCTTCGCCCTCAGGTTATAATACTGGGCTTCGCTACCTTGATGTATAATATACTATTTTTCCCGCTGCTAATAATCATGTAAGTCAGTGATACAGCCTTAGTAGCAAAACGTGTAACGGTGACTATTCAACACTATAACATATAAGCCAATCACATTGCAGACATTTGCTTTTTTCAACCAATAACAGCAGTATATCACTGAATATTGGGCACCATGCAAAATATTCACAAAACAATGTACGTACTCAAAAAATAACTAGCTTTGTTGCGAAGTATCGCTTAGCAACGATGTTCTGTCCTTAGTGATATCGCTAGGTTACGTAACACTAAACCCCAACAAACTGTGTGGCTTGTTTTAAAAATTTTAAAATGCTGTGTTTTGAAAGTATTCCGCTGAATTTAATTGAGAATGAATAATTATATAAATTGTTGGAATATTTTTCAATAAAGTTAATCGTTATGTATTAATATTGTTAAATAGTCGTCCCAAATACCACTCGAAGTGGATATATATTTTTTTAATATTTTGCCATTTCCATAGAAATTATTGCAAATTTCACTTAACAAAATCATATTTAAATGTCACTCGCCTTCGGCTCGTGACATTTTTGATGTGATTTTGTATCGTGAAATTTAAACGCAATAATTTACATGGAAACCATAAAATATTTGTCAAAAATATATCCACTGCTTGTGGTATTACCCTTGACTATATTTGTTTGCTGCTTCCCCTTGACAACGGAACTTAATATTATTATTAAGTTCCTAGGATAATAAAATTAGCAACGCAAGATGCAGACTTTGTTTATAATTGCAAGTGTTTATTCGACATGTGACACTCACATGTAACACGACTCAGAAAATTCTGGTGACAGGTGACAAACCATACTATTTTTTCAAAAATCTAGGAAAATTTCGATAAGCAGCGGGAAAAATACACTTCTCCAATAAATTAGCGCACCACCAAAAGCAGCCAAAAGTTTAAAGTTAATTTTCGTCGAAACCATTTAGGTATCCGATTTGGACGATTTTTTTTAATGACAAGTTGTCTCTTTCAGAAAGAAAACTACTCTATTTCATTTTTCTTTGCATTTTGTTTCTTTTTTTTTTGTTGTTAAATTTAGATCTGCATAAAAACATGTTATGCTATAAAATTGTGTTTCTCTTGCAGTAGCTAAGATAAAAGAGTAAATCAAAAAACAAAATGTTATAAAAAGGTAAGGTTAGAATTTGCTTTGAATTATAACTTGATATTGTAACTGTTGAATCCCACAGGGTGTTATAAATTTTATGGAAAAACACGTTGTAATTGTTACACCCGGTATTTATACAAAAATAAGTTTCTATGCGAATAGAACTAACTTTCTGAACGAGACAACTTGTCATTCAAAAAAAAAACGTCCAAATCGGGTAAGTGGTTTCGACAAAAATTAACTCTAAACTTGGAATGTATCGCCTATTAACATTTTCGGCAGGCAACAAGCCACGGCTTTGCCTTGGCTTGTAATTGCTTACCTCAAATGTTAATAGGTACCATGAGATTAAAAAAAATATTCTGAGCAGGCCTTGATATGTGTTATACGTTTGGCAGTACTGAAGTGTATTGTCAGTCTATGTCAAATTCGAGATTTGCAGATTAAGTTTTACGTCAGTTTGTGTCAAACAACAAACAAAAACTTACCTTTTAATCTCAGATTTGACATAGACTGACAATACACTTCAGTACTGCCAAACGTATAACACATATCAAGGCTTGCCCAGAACCATTTTTTTTATCTCATGTTACTTACATTCCTTGTTACTTAAATAGCTATTAGCAGATGCTCTACATGTTTGTCTCTATTATTCGCATTTTATAATACGTACATAACAAATGCAGTTTAGTTAATTACTCATTTATAGTTCATGTTTTTATACATTCATTTATTATTGCTTTGAAGTTTAAAACGTAAGTAGTATCTCTTTAACGTATTAAGTGGCATATTTTAATTAATGTAAGTGTTCCAACAAATGTCGTAACTCTAGTTTAAATTTGAATAAATAATAAAAAATGCTTAAATTGACTTAAATTGTATAAATTTTGCTTATGTGTTGTATCAATGCATTTCATAAAAAGAGAACTATAATTAATAAATGTGTAACTACACAATAACAAAGTAACGTAGTTAACTATGGCATTTCCGACAACCTTCATTTTTTTGGATCCCCAAATGCCATCGTTTGCTTTACTTTTACCTTATATAGATACTCTAGTCTGATCATATCTCCAGGAAGGGCAAGAATGAGGAACGTACGACAGACAAGGTTACGGTACGAAACTCGTGACTCCATTCAACGACAGTTTAGCTCACAGACGAGGTTTCCATTTAAAATCCGCTTCAAGCGTAATTGGAGGTGCCTACTCTACGATACAAAAGATCCATCGGCTAAACATTTATCAACATGTCACTTAACACAAGGCTTAACCAACGATACCTATATGGTTTCAACACTTCTCACAAATTTCGACTTACGCGGCACGCGGACGGTCTTAACGTTGAATTCTAAATCCGGGCCGAAATCTTAAAGCCAAATGACTATGCGCAGGCGTTACTTAATTTCGTACTCTATTCAACTTATGGAAGCCTACGGATGACGTCGAGTTGTTCAACAAATTTTCACTTACGAAGGGGAACCACCTGTAAGCCAAGCAATCGCCTCTCTGCCGTCGAGACCTCATTAAAAACGCGATAAGGCAGATTGCGTCATTCAGACGAGGACAAAGCTTAATTTCGATTTAAAACGCTGCCGCGATATAAAATGCAATGGGCGGAAAAACTATAACAAACGAGATTAGGTTTTGAAACATACTTAAGCTTTTAATTTGGGCGTAAATGACCCAGGAAAACTGCGGAAAGCGCTAAATGCGAAAATTGTCCTTACAGATGGTTTCTAAAAAAGTTAGCTACTTCACTGACAACAGCAAGACAGTTTTTGACCTTCGGAATTGATTAAGCGGTGGCTTGCGCAATGAACATAGCGCATCTTCGCATATTACTGTCTGATCTTAGACTGAACACCGCTGATGTGGCCAGACATATTGGTTGCTCCATCATACCCTTGTTCGATACATTTAGACAGATCTAGTCCTAGCTCCGCACATCGCTGCAAAATGACTAGTCAAGTTTTTTGAATACTGATTATACATTTGCACAACCCCCAAAAAATCTTCCCGAATTATTGGGGTTTCTGTCTGCAAATCCTTCAGTAGGTCTCTAAACCTAACGCAGATACAAAATTGTTCTGTGCCTGACGCGTCCATAGTTTCATCGGCAAGTAGTCTAAAACAATTGGCATTACTTACCTTCTTGACTATTTCTTCTGTAACTATGTTCGAGCCTGTTTGTAAAATTTCAGTCTATATATACGGTTTTCATAGTTAAGTCGGCACTATTGCTAACCTCGTTATTATTGGACCTACAAAGTCAGTTAAGTAGTCAGACTAGTAGTATTTTTTTTGCCAATTATGATGGTGAAAACGGAATTAAAATCGAACATGGCGTTCGCGAGTTATGTCAAAAAGTTCTATTTTTTCAAATGGGACATTCACAGCCGTATTCATAGTCGTTCGCCAGCGGCTCGCCGGCGAGTCGCCGGAGTTTCATTATGAATAGTATGTTGGCGGCACTGTACGTCTATGTCAAATTCGAGGTTAGCAGGTTAGATTTTGTGTCAATTTCTGTCAAAACTGACGGAAAACCTAACCTGATAACCTCGAATTTGACATAGACGTACAGTGCCGCCAACATACTATTCATAACGAAACTCCGGCGACTCGCCGGCGAGCCGCTGGCGAACGACTATGAATACGGCTGTTAGTATACAATATTCACAATCGATATGAAGTTGAATTCTGAACAAAAAATGTCCTATGACCTTTTATCCTAATATCAAAAATGACAAAGGTATTGATGATTTTTCAAATTCGTCCAGGTGGCTGTTATTTCATAAACAACATTCGTTTGTTTTATAAATATCATCAGGATTAAAAGTCAAATTGAAGTTTTGCTAGTAAGCAGTTTACAGTTTGTGTTTTTTGAGGGAAAAATGCCGTTCACGCATTCAGAAAAATGTGATATGATGTAATGTTATATCGTTTGTCAAAAAAATAGCCACCGAGCTCGTGAACGTTATAGTGCTTTGTTCCCTATGCGTAACTTGCCAGATAGAAGATACTTTTTGCTTTTGTATCGTAAGTTTAGATCGAATGAAAATGTGTTCAAGAAAATTAGAACCAAGAAACAATTCATAAGTGAAGCAACTGAAATTTATGTCTTAGCTTACTTTGAAGCTCAACCTAATAATTCAATCAACGATTTCATGCAACAAAGCGGACTATGTTTGGGAACTATTCGCAATATTCTGAAAAAGCATAAGTTTGTGCGAAAAGGTACAGACCTGTAGAGACTCTGGTACCAGAACATCAAGAGAGACGCATCCACATAGGCGCCGACTCTAACCGCCCTGGTGGCCTAGTGGTTAGAGTGGCAGACTAGCGATCAGCGGTCCCGGGTTCAGACCCCGAGGGAGGCACAAATTTACGTAGAAAAACGTATAATATCAGTCCTTCTCAGGACTAACCAGGAACACCTGAAGACGAGAGTAGATCAAAACACCCGAAACGTTGTGTGATTTACACCCTAGACAGTGGAAAAAGTCCGAAAAACATATCATTTCTATTATTAGCCTAATAGCTGTTCTATTTTCCTCTTTTTATCTAGCTCATTGGGAATCTAACTGTGTAACACGGCGTTTTACCTAGCCCTACACTTTACTGTGCTATTACCTTACAATGACCTGGGTCGCTAGCTTATTCAGTCGGTGAGGTATGAGGCTCTATTAGAATCGTCAGTGCGTTTGAGGTCAGCTCGTTGTCACCTGGAATATTGTACGTACACGTGCAAACATTACCAGTAAGAAACACCCAACATATAATCTGTAAGAAAACGCAGACACAAGAAAATACATACAAACAAATACATAAAACGGTTGCGCGCTACACCTGGGAAAATGCCTTAACTAGATCCTTAAAGTTCAGTTATCCATGCAAAGCCAAAATTCACTAGCGCCAGGTACCGGGTGGCCATAAATATCTGATATCACATTACCTTTGGAATCAACACCGCTTTATTAAAGTGATTAATCCAACTAAACTAAATGTCATTAATGTCATCACACCTAAAATTCCTATCTGTCAAAAATTATTACAGATTGCAATAGGTAATCGAGTTAGAACAGGAGATTTTTATAATTGAGTCGTAGGCTAAACTGCAGAATCCGGGGCACACTCCCCTCCTCTTATTGCATTTTATAACATTACATAGGTAACAATACTTATCATAACTGAAATATAACGCTAACCAACATTTATAAGTAGCTAATTCCATGGCTACCGGGATCTCAGATATTTATGGCCACCCGGTATAATATATATTGCATTCGCGATCTTTCTGGATGAGGGTTGGCTATGACAGTTTCCCCAATTTAGCTGTGTAAAATTACTTTCTTGTCTTTAAACGAAGTTTACATTTTAGGTTATGGGTACCAAATGATTTTAGGTTAGAAAACATGACAAAACACCTTAAAATGCAAAGTTGCCATATTTAAGCAGAATAGAAAATGAAACTTAGTAATTTTTATGTATGTATCCAGCTTCAATAATTGTGTAATTAGATACATTTTTAATTAAGTGCGTGGAAGGTCTTATAATATTTCAGATTTTAAATATTTCTCCACATGTACTATCAACGAAAGCAGTCCATCTGGCAACAATATTCTGTTACGTCAGATGACAGTAAATTTGTTGGACGTTATGCAGGTTATACAATAAAATAAAAATTATGGATCTGTTCATGTGCAACTTAACATCAAAAATCCAAGGTCAACCATCATCCAGAAAGATCGCGAATGCAATATAATTCCGCGCACAAATAAACCTAACGCGAAGTTATCGATTCTTTAAAATGCGTCGATGCTTGGAATCCTCTGGACGCCGAGTCAGCAAATGACGTGATGACTGCGTAATGGTTACCGGTACTTCCCTGTTATCTGGGCCGGTTGCGCAATTATTCGTAAAACAATTGCTGACAATGTTGTAACTGCTTTCTTATTTCGTAGGGGGTTTCAATCAGGAATTAACCTTGTTTTAATCCTTCCATCAAAGAGCCGGGAACAGCGCTGAGTGCCTCCTTGAGGTCAAAATCACAGCTACGAGCGATGTAGAATCGGTACACCGCGGAATCACTTCCAAGGTGATGTTTTACTCTGATAAACAGCACCTCGGCTGGAGATGCACGGCGTCGCATCGGCTACTTGCATATGCAAACTTTCAAAAACACTTCTAGTAGTATAGTACAGGCGCCAGGGAAATCGTTAATAGGGCTTTACGTGCAATTCTTGGTACCTGCATTTTGGGTTAATGGGTGGGTGGGGGGCTGTGCTCTGAGTCTAACTTTAAGTTTTCGGATCGATCGGAGAAATTGTTTTTCCGCAATATCGGAAGAAGTGTTGAAAACGGCTTTTTAGCAATTCCTCGTTTCCTGTTGCTCTGATGCTGAAATTGCATCAATACAAGTTTGTAGTTTATGAAATTCCTCACAACTTTTGGAAATACCTTTTTCTCGTGCGCTCAACAATTCAAAAGTTGTTACCCCATAAAGCCAAGAAATTAAGGGTTGAAATTGGTTTTACGTAAATATATCGCTTTCAGTTAATCCTACGATAAAAAATACTCTTATATTTTTTGTAGAACAACTAATTTGCATAAAATTTGTGTATGAGTATTTTTCCATTTGGACAATTATTTACCGTTCTACAGCGCCGCAAATGTCGCAAGTCACTTAAACCGTACATTTAATGTGCACTTTCGAACGGCCCTGTTCCTTTGAGGTACAGTTTGTAGCGCGTCTTTTTATGTGGTTTCCCCGATATGCCTACTCCACGAAGTGTATTTCTAACAGTCTCACACTTCCCATGGTCTTTTTGATGAACCGGGTTCTGCATCGTTGATCCCACTCATTGCAGAATCGTTGATTTTATCGCCCTTGTCAAGTTGTGTTTCCTTTGAAAAGAACTCGGAAAGAGAAAATATGTCGTCGTCGTAATTGATGTGATATTCGTCAACATCTGTAGTAAGCATTCTGGAGAATTCCTGCACGTTCTCACAGGATTTTCCGGCGGGAAGCAAATGACGGTGCACTTTAAACCCGCTTTGCGACAGCCATAGGCCTTTCCACATTTGGTCTTGCACCCGCATAAAATTAATTTTATTATTGCAAGAGGCGCGGGAGGCTCAGTGCTAGACACCTGTGTAAACGTACGGTCACTTTTCTCTCAGCCCCATATTCCCGTGGGTAGAGGGTCACTAAACTTAAACAAAATAAAAATTTATATTCAAAATGAACGATTCACGACTCACCATGTGAAGAACAGTCAACTCGGTTATTCTGTTATTTGATTAATTTTTTGAATCTAGACTGTAGTGTGTTTTTCTTTGCAAGCCCGGAAAACTGAATACGAAGGATAAATCATGCGTGAAACACGGCGATGCTGTATCAAAGCATATCTTGTTTTTGCATGCATTTTCTGGTTGTGACACAACATCGGCTGCTTACGGTAAGGGAAAAGTGAAATTTCTTAAAACCCTAAAAAAGACACCTAGCCTGGAATCTGCAGTGAATCACTTTGTACAGAAAGATGTAGACGCGGATATCATCGCATTAGCAGGAGAGCAATTCTTTATTGCGTTGTACGGTGGAGACATCCATAAAGACAAGTCAATCAACTTGCTGCGATACAAACACTTCGCGAAATCCCTTGCGAAGTCAACGTTTACTCTGGCATCCCTGCCACCTACAAAAGACACGGCCAGGATGCACGCATTCCGGACATACCATCAAGTTCAATCCTGGCTTGGAAATGACACTCTACCCGCGGAAAGATGGGGCTGGAAGAAACGTGGCCGTACGTTTACACCGGTGCCAGCACTGAGCCTCCCGCGCCTACTGCAATAATTAAATTAATTTCATGCGGGTGTAAGACCAAATGTGGAAAGGCTTGTGGCTGCCGCAAAGCGGGATTAAAGTGCACCGCCATTTGCTCCATATGCGCCGGGGAATTCTGTGAGAACGTGCAAGAAATCTCCAGAATGCTTGCTACAGTTGAAGACGAATACCACACCAGCTGCGACGATGACATATTTTCTCTTCCCGAGTTTGTTTCAACGGAAACACAACTTAACAAGGGCGACAAAATCAACAATTCTGCAATGATTGGAATTGACGATGCAGAAACGGCCCATTAAAAAGACCAAGGGAAGTGTAGAAATACACTTCGTGGATTAGGCCTATAGGGGAGACCACGT
This sequence comes from Agriotes lineatus, assembly GCA_940337035.1. Classification (NCBI taxonomy): domain Eukaryota; kingdom Metazoa; phylum Arthropoda; class Insecta; order Coleoptera; family Elateridae; genus Agriotes; species Agriotes lineatus. Next base: position 247,417,069 of record OW679194.1, read on the forward strand.
AAAAGAAAACGCGCCACAAGCTGTACCTCAAAGGTGGTGTGGAAAACAGTTGGTGCGACACACTCGAAGGAACAGGGCCGTTCGAAAGTGCACACTAAATGTACGGTTTACGTGACTTGCGACATTTGCGGCGCTGTAGAACGGTAAATAATTGTCCAAATGGAAAAATACTCATACACAAATTTTATGCAAATTAGTTGTTCTACAAAAAATATAAGAGTATTTTTTATCGTAGGATTAACTGAAAGCGATATATTTACGTAAAACCCATTTCAACCCTTAATTTCTTGGATTTATATGGTAACAACTTTTAAATTGTTGAGCGCACGAGAAAAAGGCATTTCCAAAAGTTGTGGGGAATTCCATAAACTACAAACTTGTACTGATGCAATTCCAGTGCCAGAGCAACAGGAAACGAGAAATTGCTGAAAAACCGTTTTCAACACTTCTTCCGATATTGCGGAAAAACAATTTCTCCGATCGATCCGAAAACTTAAAATTAGACTCAGAGCATAGCCCCCCACCCACCCATTAACACAAAATGCAGGTACCAAGAATTGCATGTAAAAATTCCCTGGCGCCTGTACTATAGGGAGGCCAAGAGAATTAATAATTATTTTCGTAGGACTGAGTAGATTTATACCGACAAGTGATACCATCGTAATTAGCGGTGTTTGCTCAGTAGAAAAACTCATGTTGTCGCTTTCGCAGCCTGTGGAGTGAGGAGCTATGACGTCACAAAGAAGGCGATTCTTGGTACCAGGTTTTAATACAGTAAAACTAGGATTTAACCCAAACATCCAAAAAAGAAAATTCTACCCAGCGGCAAACTGTCTAGTACCCTCCTCTTAGTAAGTGATAACAAGTTGCACGAAGTTGCGCGTCGGATTTAGGCAGGAGAGGGTTGGAAAGGTGGTTAACTGCGAGGTTTACTGTGAACTTTACCTTATACAAAATTAATCTACATTTAATTTAGAATAAAAATGGTCTTATGCATTTTTGCACTCCAGTAAAGGATTACAGAGATATGGAGGGGGTAAAAATGTTACTTCTTCTGTTTGGCAAAAAAGCAAAACTGACGCCTATGAACTCGGAATATTCGCTCCAATTAAATAGACCAGTTACATTAGGATCCGCCTGCCGAAAAAATCCAAGTGAGCTGAAATTTTGCATACACCTTTATTTGGACATTACAAATAATGTCTCAAGGTCAAAGGTCACAGAAATAAGTTGTTCGCAAATATCTCGCTTTCCATGGATCGTATGACTTTTTTAGTTATTATAAGAAATGAAGGTTAGGAAATTCTCTACAAAAAAGATTATACAGGGTTTTTACGTACAACTAACCATTCAGTAAATAACATACTGTTAAGTTTTGCAGACGGGTTTACTTCCTTTTACGATAAAGGAAGTATTGGATTCACTCCAAAAATTCGAAATTGAGTTTTCAACAGATCTTCACGTTTTAGAGTCCCCTGAACCCAAAAAACATGTTTTTGCTCATTGGTCTGTCCGTCCGTCCGTCTGTCTGTCTGTGAACAGAATATCTCAAAAATGAAAAGAGGTATGGCGTTGAAACTTCATATATGAGTTTTGTGTACTATCTAAATGCGACATAGTACAGTAAAACTAGGGTTTAACCCAAAAATAAAAAAAAAAGTTCTACCCAGCGACAAACCCTCCTCTTAGTAAGTGGTAAAAAGTTGCAAGACCTTGCGCGTCGGGTTTAGGCGGGAGGGGGGGGAGAAGGTGGTACAATGGTAGGTTTCAACAGTTTTTCGCAAATATTTCGTTAACGATGAGGTTTAGCTCAAGTTCTCTTCTTCAACAGTGTTGCTAATAATGCTGCTGCTGGGTAACTCTGATAGCAAAACAAAAAATAAAGATAATGTAATAATTCTACCGTTCTTCGGACTTAGTCACCCTGATATAGATTTTATTTGTTCCTCACTTGTAAACATCAATTTATCAAGTTATTGTATTAATCAAGAAAGTTTATTTTAACAAGTTACTAACTTGTAAATTCTTTACAAGTTAACTGTCAGTTTTACAAGCGTGCTCATAGATAAATGATAGCGTGCAAAGCCAGAGTTGTCTTCCTTAGTATGTGTCATATTGATGAATTTAGTTGCTTGTCAGTTTGACATTTTGAATAAATGGTACATTTCTAGTTATTTACAAGTGAGAAACAAATAAAATATTCAACAATACACGCAAGGTAACAGGTTTTACTGGCTCAAGAGTCATATTCTTTTATTCGCCAATAAAAACCCTCTTACCTTACTAATAATGTTAAATACTATAATTGGTGGCTAGTAGGTACGGGTAAAAAGAAACGAACATGTTTAGCTGATCTAGTGGACGAGAATTAATTTTATTCTATCTTCGGAACTCTGTATTTTGTACTGCCCTCTTGCATGACCCTTTTTGTCCCGTATCTATTACTACTAGCCAGTAGCCACCACTAAAATGAATACATATTGCAGCCAATGGACTCGATACTTCCATAATAAAATGAACCCAGTACATATTGCACGATATCGATATTTTGGTTTATGCACTTGTTTTTATATCGTTATAATCTGCAAATTACCATGTGGATTGACATTAAAAGTTGTATTTTATACAGTTTCGCTTCCCGGTCCAAAACCTTATTCTATTTCTCTTAAATTTATGGTTCGTTCGCAAATTCTATTTTTAAATGTCTTATAGATAGTAGGTATATTGTTCACTAGACACTAGATCGTGGAAAATTTTTCAAATTGTGCATGGCTATATCATAACAAGGTCCCAATAACTTCTGCCTACCATAGGAATCAGCGCTACCGTTCGTAAAATTATCGAATACCCACAACAGATGCCGAAAATACCCGATTTTACCAGGAAGTGCAAAACGGCAGAAAGCCCGCGAATCAAAATAATTATTTTTAATGTTTATCATTTCCACGACCGGGAGTAGAAGTCGGTTTCTATAGCATCAAAGTTGTGACAGAAGTAAAGCATTTACTCTCTAGAGACAAAATAGGACAAACATTTCTCTAGCGAGTTTTCATTATGAGTGAAACCACAATTATGTCAAATTTGAGGTTAGCAGGTTAGGTTTTGCGTCAGTCTGTGTCAAAACTGACGCAAAACCTAACCTGATAACCTCGAATTTGACATAGACTTACAGTGCCACCAACTTTAAAATAAAAAATGTCAATAAATTACGTTTAAAAAAACAGGTTTGTAGTTTTAAATCTTCCTGCAACGTGAAAAAATAGTATGTATATGCAATTCGGAGAAACTGCTATTGTGCTTCAGTGCTATGTGAGTCTCGCGCTTCGCCTTCGAGTCACAAATTGCACCTCAGCAAAATAACGCATTTCTCTCCCTCATTGCATAATCTACTATTCATACTCCCTAACTTAATAAAACTCAAGTTTTAATTATTTTTCTGTTAATTTATTAAAAATACAACATAAATCCTTTGCAGTCAAAAAATCTGGTGTGATTACGCACACAACTTCCTTTTACAGTACCGTACAAAATTAATTAAAGTGCATTTATAATCACCCAGTATAAATTAAAACGTTGTCACCCTACTTACACAGGTTGCCCATACAAATTTCTAAAAACGTAATTGAGCATTTTTCCCGAATCAACCCTTAAAGGTGCAACGGAGGTGAATTATTGAACCCCTTGTATCTCCTGTGCTTATTGAGTTAGAACCAGTGGCGTAACTACCGAGGGGGCAAAGGGGGCAGCGGCCCCCGGGCCCTGAACTTCAGGGGGACCAACGGGCCTCCTGAAGTTTAAAGCCCGGCAGGTCCAAACTCGGTCCCGTATAAAGTTTCAATGAGTTTGAGAAAAAAACTCGCTATTTTTCATTTTGCTTTGGTGTTTCTGTTTATGAATTTAAAAAAATAATTGAAAAATGATAACCAAAAATGCTTTGGTAAGAATAGGACTTACACTTGGCAATTAAGGGGCCCGGTGAAGATCACGGCCCCCGGGCCCAGAATTTGAAGTTACGCCACTGGTTAGAACATTTTGTTTTTTACGTTTGAATTCTTGAAGAAATAAAGCAAAGCGTAGCTCCAGTTTGATAATAACAGAAATTACCGGTAATATTAAATATCCGCGTAATTACCCGCAAATGACTGAAATACCCGCATCTCGCGTAACTAATTACTCGCAGATTGGCAGCACTGATTGGAATCAAAATCTTCCGCCTTTTGCTTCTTAAAACATAAATTGACGCTCGATTGGCTCTTGCTGTGTTTCATAATACATAGTACATACATAACTTCCAATATTGCAAAACACTAGACAAAACAAAGACACATCCGGTGCAGCCACGGTACAGCCTTGATAGCGGCGATCTTGCGCGAACCAATAAGAGGACGTTATGTTGAGGCAACTACAATCAATAACAACGACGATGATTCGAAGCGAAAAAAAAATAACACCTACTGATCCCAGCTTAGCACGCATCTCCAGTATGAACAGGTACCTAAATGTCTCATGTCAAGGTATTGTTTTACTTCGCTTCATTTTTATTGCCACGCTTATCAGTTATCGTTGCCTTAACATAATCATACGCTGCCACAAACACATTGTAAGTAAATATTGGAATAAATATATGAATCAAAGGTTTACCTACGAATTTATATTGATATAACTTTAGTCTACACATAGTTGAGTTTTCCATTCTAGTTCTTCGCAAGGAATGATTTTATTAATTTTTTTAAATTTCGACACGGGGGGGGCTCCAGGCCCTCGAGCCCTCCGGTACGTCACTGATTACGACTGTTACAAATGAAGTACGAGATATTCGGTATTTGAAAAAATTATTAGAATATAAGATATGCGGCGATTACGTTTATTGTGTAAGAACAAAGATTATCTATAATCGTTGGTAATACTTACCTATCTCTCAAAAATAAATAAAAAACCAAATCGCCAATACTCTTCACCTGCGATTTTGAAATAGGTAATGTTCGGGGTAAAAATAAAATGCATTCATATGCGAATATTTACTGGGTACGGCCCTGTACGCATTAGGTGTGGGCGCGAGCGCAGACCAGACAATATCATTTGTATGGACGTATATTTTTAGCAAAGCTTTGTGTGGGGTGGCCAAAAAAGTGAAAATGCGGACGTCCATGCAGTTCTGCAGGTTCTGCCCCACTGATTTTAGTTTAAATCAGCAAACTGTCAGTTTTAAACCAAATGCGACGCCGCTTTAATGACTGAATTCGTCTTCGTTGCACATATTTGTAGGTGAAGGCAGCGATATTACTTCAACATGGAAATCTTGGATTATTCTCATGCAATGTGGGTAGTTCACATTCCACTTCTGTCGCGAAATAGTTTTTAAAATTACTTATTTATAATGGCATGTTGGGAGTTGGGACGTCTAAAACAAATGAAAGAGTGTCCTTAGATTAGGGTTATGTTAGATGTTAATGCCACTGATTAATTGGTCCGAGGACCAGTTTAACGGCGGCTAATCCAAAGGACGAATATAGAAGACTCGAGCTTGCAACAAGAATCATTGTCGAAGAATGTAATGTGTGTATGCATACCGGTCATACCGGATACTGGCGGAGACTGGTTCTGGTTTGCAATTTGAGCGCGAAAAGCGCATGTCCGTTGCCCGCGAACAACCTGAATGCAAGTGACGCGTCGCTCAGACTGGTTGCAAAACAACGAATTTTGTCGGCTGCACATTGCATTTGGCTTAACGCCGCGGGAGTCGGTACTACACCAAAATTATTCTCCGAAACAAAACAAATTGTTTTTATTAAGTTTGAAATTCTAAGGTATTTTTTCACTAATTTTGTTAATGATATACAGTTTTCCTAAGTTTTATAAATATGTTTGTTGTGTTTGTTAAACTGCATTAGCGTTACAGTGCGGATTATAGTGATTGGTATGTATCTATATATAATTTCTTTGTTGCGAATCGCGGGTGGCCGGTCTACGAGTGAACTTTTTGTTTGGTTTATTGCGGTTGTTTTTTAAAATTGTTCCGATTTTTTGGCGGCGCGGTGTGCGAAATTGCTTGCAGTGTTTTGCTACGCAGGAACGTTGGGGAAAATTTGCATTGTTGCATAAATTTGTGAATATTGCGAGCGGATCGATTTTGTTAATTGGTTGCCGGCAGACTGCGGATGTCGTGTAGTAGCCTTTTTGAATGATTTTGTTTGCCAATGCGCAACGGACATACGCTGGGTTCGAGGCTAAGTCCGTGCGCGTCGTTGTGTGAACCCCGAAAACCGGCGGGCGGTCACGTTGACGTTAACCGTGCATGATCGCCATTTTATATCTATTAAATTACTCGTTAGCATTTAAGAAGAAGGTACAGTAGCAAAATTTAGTATCTAGCATACGTTTGTGGGAAATCTGGTGTAGGTTGCGTACGTAGATGTTTATGTGCTAAGCATTTTTATCAGTAGATGGGTGGGAAGGGAAGGAGTGTGATGTGGACAGACGTCCCGGCACAATCGCTGCTCGCTTTGCGATATTTGTCTGGTTATTCGTTCGCCCGTAACTGTTGAGTGGCTTACGGGGTACTTCACTAACACCGATGTTTAGTTAGAGGCATGGAAACGGCGAAATAGCACGTTGTCGACGAAAAACACCGATTTTGTAAATGCCGGTGAGGGGTGTCTACTGAGCATGCGCAAGTTTTTCGTTTGGCGGGAATATTAAAATTTGTCCCAAGCTCGAGTAATTGTGATTTGCTGCGATTTGAAACAAAAAATTAGTAAGTGCGTAGTTTTACTTTAATACATGGTCATAATTTGGAAGCAAAATTATTGTAGAAGTCCAAATTTAAATAAATTTATTGGAGATATATCAAAATGGTAGGTTGCATACGAAATTACAGTTCTACCCACATACGTCTCGTGTTTAGTGCTGACTGCATGGTTTATCACTGGTTTTTCGAATTAATTACAGTGTAGATTGCTCTTGAAATAGTAATTATTATTCTAACTTTGCTTCTAGTGGTAATAAGGGGAAAATTGAAGATTTGCGTTGTTAAAAGTTATTTGAGACTGTCTCAGTCGTTTAATTGATTTGCATAAGTGTAATCATATTTGTAATGTTTCACAATAGAAAATATGTACCTAAGCAACGGTAGTATGTTACTGGTAGAATGTTGATGAGCCCTAAAGTTATACAGAGAGGTGCATGAAAAATGGTCGGAGTTGTAGGATCGTTATTTGTCATCCGATTTTTAAAATTCAAATCACCAAATTAAATGGTTCAAACTTCAAAATTACTCTGAGCAACGATAGTCAACTTTTTTTTTCAAATAGCAACTATAATTCTGCAATCTATTTTCAGACCTCACGGATCTTTTTGAATACAGTAATGTGGAGAATATCATATTTTTATTCATTCATAACTAAGAAAAAGATAAATTACGAAATGTTTACACTTCGCGGTGGCATCAAATCGCCCATGAGTTGCAATCCAGTAAACTGAGCACAGCATGGTGTTTTAAAATTAACGTCAAACCCGTAAATTTTCAATTGCGGAATATTACTATAGCCAGACGACTTGATTGCACTTCGTGTGATTTGATGCTACTGTGATGTGTAAAAATGTAATTTTTATTTTCTTTCCCTTTGTATGAATGAAGAAAAATATGATATTCTTAAAGTTGACTTACACTTAGAGGCTTTTCGAATTAAAAAATATTGTTTACTGTCAAATTATAGAAAGCTTTGAACTATTAAATTTGATGATTGGTTCCAGAAAACCTTGTAATAATTCCAAAACCAGTGTTAAAATATCCAGAAATTACAGTAACAAGAACTAATTGATGGTGAATTTCACCTGTTCACCCACTTCAACCTTTGCTAACTAGTTTTAACACTGATTTTCACCAAAATTTGCATATTAAACAAAAAATGTTTCAAATTGCACGTAATTAACAGGGTCAATGAACAAAGTTTGCTGACTATTAAGCGTTTAATATAATAACACAATGTTATGATTTTGTACAAGTTCAAGCACTTGCTTGTTAATTTGATGTTGGTTTTGGAAATTGTTGATCCCCTTTTCTTAGTTAACAGAAGTGTTTTTGCTAAAGATATTCTTTTATTAAAAAAAAAAATCACCTTAAAACTTTTTCTGTTTGTTTCAAAAGTACTTTAGATGAAGTAGATTGGTCTTTTCAAAAGTACTTTAGATGAAGTAGATTGGTTTTTAATTAGTTGTGCTGATGGATATTGGAAAATTATAGGTGCAATATTTTTTATACTGTAATGTGGATTTCAAAAAATGGTTGTGAATACAGGGACAATTCATACAACTTTACAATATCAATTATCAAATTGTTCCTAGTTTTGGCAGCAAATAGCACATACAATAATGAGTTTTAAGATAATTTTGTAGTTAGTCCCAAAAATACTACTTGAAGCAATGTTTTTATTCGAATGTGTTGAAAGTTACATCAAGAATTATGGAAACAATTCTACTCACTCAACCTTTTGAGTGTAATTTGGTAATTGGGAAATTTATAAAAAAGCCCCATAAAATGTTTGTATTCTGAAACACATTTTGGAATGGATTATTAAAACTTAGCAAATTATTTTAATTGTTGATTACATCTACTTCTAATTATTGTAGTGATGGCGGGGTAAGCATTTTAGTTACTATTCTGACAATTAAACTGTTGCTAAGCAACATTAAATATTATTTGACATATTTTATATTCTCAAAGAATAAAAGTATTTTGATTGTCTAGCAAGCTTATAATTTGTAGTTTGTCCTTATATCATTTATAATTGTTTCATACAGCTATGGCAGAAGGGAATGGTGAATTAGGTTTGGAAGAATCAATGAAAATAGATCCGGAATCATCAGAACGGACGGAAGACTATCGGAAATTACTTGAATACGGCCTAGATGAAAAGGTAGCGGCTAAGTTAGATGACATTTACAAGACTGGCAAATTAGCTCATGTGGATTTGGACGAGCGGGCTCTGGACGCCCTGAAAGAATTCCCCGTCGATGGAGCGCTCAACGTGCTCGGCCAGTTTTTGGATTCCAATTTAGAACACGTATCGAACAAGTCGGCTTATTTATGTGGGGTCATGAAAACTTACCGCCAGAAGAGCAGGGCAGGATCGACGCAGGGACCTGCCACTCCTGCCGTGACGCCTGCCAAAGGTCCCGACGAAGACAAGATCAAGGCTATCCTCGAGCGTACCGGTTACACGCTGGATGTCACAACGGGTAGGCAAATGGGCAAAGCTTGGCTCGATCGAATTGTTTTATGCTGCGAAAGGCTATTTTGACATATAATGGGGTTTAGGTCAGCGCAAATACGGAGGTCCGCCGCCTGGCTGGGACGGTTCCACTCCGGGAACGGGCTGCGAAGTATTCTGTGGTAAAATTCCTAAAGACATGTACGAAGACGAGCTGATTCCCTTGTTCGAAGAATGCGGGGTTATTTGGGATTTGCGCTTGATGATGGACCCTATGACCGGTACCAATCGAGGGTATGCATTTGTGACGTTCACAACGCGCGATGCCGCACAAATTGCCGTCCAGAAGGTAAGGAGGTGTTGGGGTGCTGCATTAGAATAGTGTTTGGTGTCCTAATAGTTCGTGACTTTGTAGAATGAAAGGTTAATGGTTATGTAGGGGTCGTTCAAGTATGTAGTTGTATGTTTTAAAGTTGGGAGATATTGTAAAACTGTAAACTTGTCTTTCCTTGAATGTCCCCTGGTGTACTATTACATAAGCTAATTTTTCAAAGTGTGGAAGTTCAAACTTTGTGTGGACCTCTAAAGTAAATCTTCCTAACAAAATTTGTACTTGCCGAGCGTAACAGCGTTTTACTAGTTTGGTCGCGTGCAGCCTATAGAGCTGCTATTAACCTGTAAACGGCTGTTGCTCTCATGAGAGGAGAGCATTAGGATGCCAGATACTTTTTTATTGCCCCGTTTGAAAATTTACCAGAGCCTGCATCCTGCTGCTCATCCAGCACACACGCATCATAATTGGCAGTTCTGTTATAGTGATGTGTGCCAACTGTTGTCACAGCCGTCAATTGAGAGCTCACTTTTGTTACAGCGGCTCTGACCACGGAGCATACGTTCTTTCCCTTGTAGCTTTCACCTCCATCAGAGCCCTTGAGTGACCAAATTGAGATGAGAAAGACACTCAGTGTGTCACAATTGGCTCTAGTGCAGTACTGGTGTGTTTGGCTGGATTAAGTTTTTTTCAGGTCTCCTCTTTGCACGAGGGGCAAAATTGAGACCGGAAAATAGCGACCAGAGGTCCAAATCCAATTTAGTGTGGCAGGTTTGTAGTGCATTGGTTTGGGAGTAGAGCGGTACCAGAGTTCCAGGCTCCAGCGGGTTACTAAATCTCTAGCAAGCATGCCCGTTCAGTAGTTTTGTTGGTGCAAAATTGTTCTTTTGATACGTACTAAATTACCATAGGAATATATATTATTATTGATGTGGCTACCAAATTCTGGCATGTTTCTGTTTCTTCACCCACAGCTCGATAATTATGAAATCAAACCCGGCAAGACGTTGAAAATTAACATTAGTGTTCCGAACCTTCGGCTTTTCGTGGGCAACATACCAAAGTCTAAAGGCAAAGAGGAGATACTGGACGAGTTCGGTAAATTAACAGGTAAAGTGCATCAGTAGCTAGTGGCGGCCGGCTGCCGGGCTCAGTCCTTTCCTACCCCTGTCCCGTCCCCTTGCCCAAGGCATAATTGGCTACCCTTCCACTGTTCTTGCAGCTGAATGATTATGAAATACGGAAAGGCAAAAAGATTGGTGTAACCATATCTTATAACAATCACCGGTTATTTGTGGGCTATATTCCAAAGAACCGGGATCGAGACGATCTCTTCGAAGAGTTTTCCAAACATGCACGTAAGTTGAGTACCCTTAATCCCTGGAATGCGTTAGTCTGCGCCTGAGCAATGGGTAGGGCAGGGCCGCTACGAGCATGGGAAGGGTAGCAAGGTCCAGTGCGAGTAGCGTTTGTGCAGTGGCTTTCTAGACTAGTGCAGTGGACTTTGGTGCTCGTCCATTTACGAGTCGCTTGTTTGATGGCCGAGGTGTACTAAAGGGGTTGTTTTTACATCACAGCTGGGCTGATGGAGGTTATCATCTATAGCTCACCCGACGATAAGAAAAAGAACCGCGGATTTTGTTTCCTCGAGTACGAGTCTCATAAGGCAGCCTCATTGGCCAAGCGGCGGCTTGGCACCGGTCGTATTAAAGTATGGGGCTGTGACATAATTGTAGATTGGGCCGATCCCCAGGAGGAGCCCGACGAGCAGACCATGTCCAAAGTCAAGGTGTTGTATGTGCGCAATCTCACGCAGGAGATTTCGGAGGAGAAACTCAAGGAGACGTTTGAGAATTTTGGCAAAGTTGAACGCGTGAAGAAAATTAAAGATTACGCTTTTATTCATTTTGAGGAACGTGATCACGCAATTAAGGTAAGGCAATGCTTGTTTGAACTGTAATACGATTGGTGAAGGAGCAGCAGGAGGGGTTATAGTTCTGACACATTACCAATGTTATGTGTGCAACTTACTTACACCCGTTTGGTAGTGTACTTAAATGGGAGTATCACAATTTGTTAATTTTATACAAAAGATCAGTAATGAAAAATTAAGTTAAGCAAATAGCACTATATATAGTCACACTGTGCAGGTCTATGGATTGAATAATTCTTCAAATATCATTTTCATTTTTGGTTTTAAACCAACACATTTATCTCTTGCTTTCTAATTTTATGTATATTTCATGAACAATTGCAATCTCTATTTTTTTTATTTTGCATTTTTCTTTGAGTAGATGCATTTTTATTGCAAAAAATACCTTGAAATTTCAGTGACATTTCTTCTGTAATTTTGCAATTCGACTGCCCCTTCTGCTGCCCCTCTTCACTTGAGATTTTTTGCTGTGGGCAAATAATGTATTGACATAGCTTTGATTTTAAGACTTACTATTCCATATTGTTCGTTTCATACTGTACATTTATGCATCGCAAAATGTGAAATATTCATTCTGCCTTACGTTAGTGAATATATGGCATTGGAAAAGATGTCTACATAAAGAAGTATATGATAACATACAAGTGATATACATGAATCCTGCTTTTTTGTGCATTTCAAATAGGAAATGGGATAGTACAATTGTTTTTCTCCTAAAATTATCACCTTATGTATGTAACTATTCTGCATAATTTTGATGTTTTATGAATTAGTTTACTGAAAAAAAAAATTTTATAGAACCACTTTGTGGTAATGGACAGGCCACTGGCCTATAATAAACAGGAGGAACAATTTTTTTTGTTACAAAATGCTAATAGAGTTTGTATCTATCTAATTCTTTCTTTATGTAACATGTTAAAACTAAAAACAATTAGTTTTACGCACACCAACATAAATTATGAATAAATGAGTTATAGATTAGAAATACAAGAAATAAAAAAAATCAGCGAATGAAGATTATAATTTATTTTTTCAACAATCTTCAAAAAAGGGGACATCGCGCATCGCTATCAATGCGCAAAGTTTGTCATTTTTGAACATGTTAAAAAATGGGATATTTATTTACGTTACCATTGATGACGTATAAAAAATGCATTTCGTGCACTCAAGCACTAAAAATTTTCGCTCACTACGTCGCGAAATAGTATTGATATTCCTGTTTGACGATTGTAGAAAAAATATTGTTTGTATTATGTGCGTTCGTCTGGTGCCTCGTCAGAAAAAGTGGCATTCTCACCCACAAAAACACTCACTTCGCGCACTTAATACAAAAATTACTATTCATTTATAATTTTTTTAAATCCCAATAATATTATCAGCTGAAAAACAAGGATGCAGCTTATTGCCCTGACATCAGCACAAGAAGGCCAAATCGGTTAATGATTGAATTTACTATGCCGCCTCCAATTTTGAGATAAGAAACGCTTGTGCTGACGTCAGGGTGGAGAACAGCTTCCAAAACTGCAATTTCAAACAAAAGATCCAATGATGAGAGTACGAGTTTTAAGCAAATGACATTCACACTACAGGTGTATGAATGGAGTAATTCCTCCAATAATGTTTTTAACTTAGTTGTTGAACAAACACGTTTTTAATGTGCTTTCTGATTTTATGTAGATTTCATGAACAATTTTAATTTAAATTTTTTTATTTCGTATTTGAGCAGATGCATTTTTATAAAAAAACAATACCTTGCAATTTCAACAAAATTTCCTGTGTAATTTTACAATTGGACTGCCTGCCCTTTTTCCATTAGATTTTTTGCTGTGGCCAAATAACGCATTGAAGTAGTTTTAATTCTAAGAGTGTTCCATATTATATTGTTAGTTCATTTTATACTGTACAGTTATGCTTTGTAAAATGTGAAATATTCACTTTGTCTTACATAGGAAATATATAGCAATTGGAAAATATATCTACATAAAGAAGTATTAGGTTGCTGAACAATTTTTTTTATAAAATGCTAATATATCTATTCTTTGTGAGAACTAAAAACAATTTTCTGCAGTTTTGACCTAATAAAATCTTGTTTGCAACACGTTGCAAATTTAGTGTTTTTCACACAAAACGTGTTGCCAAACTCGCTTAGCTCGTAGGGCAAACTTCATGTGTAGTGTGCAAAATACTTTCATTTTGTAACTTGTTACATACATAGCAATATGCACACTAACATAAATTTTAACCGAAAGCATCATAAATTTGAAATACATGTCATTAATTAAAGAAAACAAGAGCATTTAGCAAATTAAGATTATAATTCTCATTTACAATTTTCTGAAATCCTGTCATATTTAATGTTTCATGTATACCTATTGTGCATAAATACTACTACTAAACATATTGAGCCTTTATAATATTTTCATTAAATGGATAATGAGAAAATGTTCTCTAATTTTAATTTCTAAAGAATTTAAGTTTCCAAAGAAGCGATTTTTAATTTGGGTTTTGCGAAGTTGCGAGGTGTCAAGTGTCAGTATCGTGATCTTTTGGGTTAAAAGTAAATATTGGAATTTTAACGCATTTGCTACCTGCATTTTAACAATAAAAAATATGGTCTTTTTAAAATTTACGTGGTAGAATTTGTGAAAGACTTGTTCTATTTCGATCAATAATAAAACGTGTTTATATTGAATAATTTCAAATAAATAATTTTGTAATGGATTCCAATAAACTGTTTAGACCTAGTTACAGTTAGAGTGAAAGCTGGAAAAACTTCAAAGAAAGAAGCTTAATTTTTTTAAAATTTCTGTTAGTAGAGGAGATTTACTTGAAATTGCATTTTGAAAAAAGTTTCCAGCGTACCTTTTTTCTCAATAATGTAGATGTTCACTCCATGCCTTTAGATATAAAATATTTTGCTACGAAAATATAAGTTTCTTTACCCCCGAATGGTTTTAGTCGTAGATAACTGGTTGCAGCACGAAAGTGCCATTTTCCGGAGAATGTCTGACTTGTATTTCTTATATGCAAATGCTTTTAGGCAATGGAAGATCTCGATGGAAAAGAAATGGGGGGCTCTCACATAGAAGTATCATTAGCTAAACCGCCGTCCGATAAGAAAAAGAAGGAAGAAATTCTACGTGCTCGCGAAAGGAGAATGATGCAGATGATGCAGGTTCGGGGAGGGTAAGTTTCGTATATACTTTATTTCGAGTGTTTCTGAATAAGGCTTGAATTTTTTAAGGCAGAGCTAAATACTGTTTAAGCTTCCTGATTTAGTTTCGTTTTGGTATTGTTTTATACCGTATTCGCTAGATAGGTTCCTAGCCTGACATTGTAGATAGTAGCAACCTATGATAAAGTTTACATAATTTTATAATGACTAACATTCCGGATGAGATCACACTTAGAACGCAATATAAATGATGAATAATTGCGGTATTTCTGAAATCTGTTGCATTTTTTTAAACTGATTAACTGAAACAGTAGATATGCAAGGGTTTTAGTGTGCAATTTATTGTTTATTAAAAGGTGTTCACTTAAATGGACAGAAAACTAAGATTGTTTTTATCAACAATTGAATTTAATAGAATTTTACATACCTGTGACTGCAGAATTCAAGGGTGTGTGCAGTCCTCTCAATAGTTTTCAAAATGGATCGAGACTACTAAAAAGAAATTGTGATCAATCGACGGGGGCAATTTTGCTATAATTAGGGCCGGTTGCAGAAAGCAATGTTAAGTCTGGTGTTAGCTAACGTCGCGTCAAAGTGAACAAAATCGCATCAAATTTTGTTTACTAATGTATTAGTTACAATAAACATTTGAGATTTGATTCGTTTTTGTTCACTTTGACGTCGCGTTAGCTAACACCAGACTTGACATTGCTTTCTGCAACCGGCCCTTAATTTTTCATGAAATTAACTACTCAAGAAATGACTTTCAAATTCTTCTCCATGAAGACTTAAATTAGCATTTAAAAGATTTTGGGTTTTGCAAGCTTGCAAATCCTTTGAAATACAAAGAAGAATGGATAAATACCTTGTTATTTACTATTTACAGCACTTGTTAACGTAATCGCTATTGCTAAACTGAACATTTGCTTCTAAAATCGAGTAATGGAGGGAAAATCCCCTGCTCGAGGGGTTTATAAAATGCTTTGAGATATGGAAAACTGCGTCTTACCGAAATTCAAATTATCGAGAGATTTGAATATGAGAAACTATACGAATTAGGTTGGGAATGTGACTGCAATTCAAGTAGTTGAGATATTTGATTTATCGAAGTTTGAGATCTGAAAATTCGACTGGATGTCCAAACCATCTTAGTTGTCCCTTTACCAATTTTCTTTTCTTATTTTGTCTCTTCTTGTTTTGCTCTCAATTTTCTCAGGATTGATCTGTGATCATCCATGATTCACTTCTGTAAAATAATGTTGGTCTAATTACTTTTTTTTACTACTTCTATTTTTATTTTCTTTTTTGTCTAATAAGGTTGATCTCATTGTATTATACAGTGTGTCCAAGATAAGGAGGGCCAGTATGGGGATCTCGGTAATGGTAAGAGATACAAATTTGGTTAAATGGGAAGAAAGTTGCGCAATTAAAGGACTAAAAAAATGACGTCTAGAAATCCTTGATATGATTTTTCGTTTTTGAATTATCTAAAAAAAACCGAATTTTTGGATTTCCTTTTTTATTTTTTTCTGGCGTTAATATTAAAGTTAGAGCGAAACTGATTAAACTTCTTTATAGCAACTTTTAGTGGACTTAATGATTACGTTATCAATTTTTTTATCCGACGTTTCGTCTTCAAGAAACCATCATCAACTTCATTTTTTTAAATACGGTCCTGGTTTTTTTATGCCAAATTTGCAAAGCCCTTGTTACTCTGAATTCAAAAATGTACCACATATTATGATTTAATTACGTTTCGAGCTTTTTTCTAATCATCATCAGAAAATTTTTTAGATACTGACCTGCATTTTTGATAATTTTGTAAAAATAAGTTCATACAGTAAGATAGGCGTTTTTAGATGCCGTTAAAATATTAAAATGCACATCATAATGTCATTTTTCTGATACATTAATTTAATAAGCAACCAATAACTATTAACAATAAACAACAAATAAATGAACAAAAGATAGGCAGAAAGAATGAGAAAACGAGCCTTGAAACAATGTAATAGGTATTTAACGTTTTGAAATAGAAAAAGAACTTAGAAGATTGGTTCTTGAAGCCTTTCAAAGTATAACGCCAGTATTGCTGAATAATGTTTTAGATTCTACAGTTAGATGTTATTTATGCATGGAGAATGATGGCAACCTTTTTGAATACCTTCTGTAAATTTAATACCTATTAAATGGTTTCGATGTTCGTTTTGTTATTCTTTCTGTCTATCTTTTGTTCATTTCCTTTTTGTTTATTGTTAATAGTTATTGGTTGATTATTAAATTAATGTATCAGAATTATGACATTATGATGCGCATTTTAATATTTTAACGGCATCTAAAAACGCCTATCTTACTGTATGAACTTATTTTTACAAAATTATGAGAAATGCAGGTCCGTATCTAAACAATTTTCTAATGATGATCAGAAAAAAGCTCGAAACGTAATTAAATCATAATATGTGGTACATTGTTGAATTTAGAGTAACAAGAGCTTTGCAAATTTGGCATCAAAAAACCAGGACCGTATTTAAAAAAATGAAGTTGATGATGGTTTCTCGAAGACGAAACGTCGGATAAAAAAATTGATAACGTAATCATTAAGTCCGCTAAAAGTTGCTATAAAGAAGTTTAATCAGTTTCGCTCTAACTTTAATATTAACGCCAGAAAAAAATAAAAAAGGAAATCCAAAAATTCGGTTTTTTTGAGATAATTCAAAAACGAAAAATCATATCAAGGATTTCTAGACGTCATTTTTTTAGTCCTTTAATTGCGCAACTTTCTTCCCATTTAACCAAATTTGTATCTCTTACCATTACCGAGATCCCCATACTGGCCCTCCTTATCTTGGACACACTGTATATTCTGTTTCTGCTTTTCTTATTCTTTTGTTTCTTTATCTATCTTTCCGTTTTGCTCGATTATTCATCTCAAGTATTGAAAATTAACCACTTGCTTTATTTTTGCCCATTTATTTTTATGTTGTGTGATTTATTTCAGTTTGATATCATAATTTTCATCTTGTTTTTGATTATTTCCATATTTCTAAACACTAATCCTGCCGGGTAGGTTTCCTCCATCCCCCATTTCTTTTTCGAATTATTTATATTCTTGGTTGTTACTTCTTATTATGTTGAGATTTCTCTTGCAATTTTTTTTTAAATTAAGCAAAATTAATTGTATTTATTAAAAATGATTGTTTAATCTAAATAGGTAGATCTTTCTGAAATATTATATAGGGCCATAATTTATCATTCTGAACAACTTTTCTTGGTAACATTTTGCCGTATCATGAACATAAAAGGTAGTTTACCTGAAAAAAAAATAGTTTTTGATTCGCTGTCAAGGCCTACTTGTTTTTTCAAAAACTGAAATATTCTTAAAATTCTCTTTCGGCCAAGCAGGACCTAATCCCACAATCTAAAATTCAAAAATTTTTAGTCGATCACACCTCTTGTAACATCAATCTGTTACACTGTATAATCCATTCACGATGTTTCCTCCTCCCAGCAGGCTATGTTGGGTGACATTTTTGTTTGTACGCGTATGAAATAACTTTGACATGACAAAATGGGGTTATGTTGTTTTCAATTTGTGGTTATAATCTTTGAAAGCTTACGCTGTTGACAGCTAAATTTTTATCTTCGTCCGTAACATTTTTTACGTTTTGACATCGAAATTGCAACAATGCCAATAAAGCAGTTGTAAAAATGACAGTTATTTCATGTCACAGTTTGACTTCTATGACAATTCATGCATGTAACCTAATCAAAACAAAACAGCTACTGGGTGGAGGAAACATTGCAAATGAATATTGTATCCTGTCTACTTATTTTGTTAAATCTATATTGTATTTCTTTATTTTTTGTTTTTATTTTTGCAGTAACTTGTCTTAATACGAATAATAAGTATTGAAATCCACACTGTGTGTCTTCTACTGTATTTGCAATCTTGTTTCTTAGTCTTTTCTCTACTATTCTTGCCATTATTTTGCCTGGAATGCTTGACAATGTTATTCTTCTATAGTTATTGCAATTTCGTCTATCTCCATTTTTGTAGATTGGTAGAATTATTTCTATATTCCAATTGTTTGGTATCTCTTTACATTTAGTTGCATCATTAGCTTTTTGATTCTCTCATCTCCAAAAAATATTATTATTTTATAGACGGAGAGCCAACGACAAAAATAGTTGCGTCATTTCATTAGGAAATATATCCCATCTTACTATACTCTCTTAACATCCCTGATAATTGATTTGGAAGTCTGCCTGGTTTCCAGTGGTGGAGAAAGCTGCAGCAGGGGCGCAACATGCTAGAGATGACAGATAAAATAAACGTATCTGGCAGTACTAAAGTGTATTGTTGGTGACACTGTCAGTGTATGTCAAATTCCAGGTTAGCAGGTTAGATTTTCTTTGTTATTTGACATAAACTGACACAAAACCTAACCTGACAACCTCGAATTTGACGTAGACTGACAGTGCTACCAACAACAAACTTCAGAACTGTCAAACATCACAAAGTATCACAGGCGACTTTTATTACAAATTTATTCGATCTCTCTGTATTTCATTTTCTTATGGTCCTTGAGAAAAGTATCCCCAGTAGTTTAATGTTTAGTTATGTGACACTGACCTAACAAAATGTCACGGCTACTTTTTCTAATTAGGTTATAATTTTTGACATTTGACAATACACGTATAGCTAAAAACGTTTGTCAAAGATAAAAATTTATAACCTAATTTAAAAAGGATACGTGACATTTTGTCAAGTCAGTTTCACCTAACTAAGCATACTTTTCCGAATGAACAGAAGAAATAGATATCTCTACTTCTTTCCACCACCTAAAACCAGGCAGACTTCCGAATTAATTATCAGTGACGTTAAGAGAGTATAAGATGAAATATTTTCTTAATGAAATGACGTAACTATTTTTGCTCTTAAGACTATTAGGGGTGATATTTTTACCTGGGGTTTTACTGATTTTGAGCTTTTTTAATTGCTTTTTAGTACTTCTACGTGGTTAATTTGCTTTGTTTCTAGATTTTTGTTTTCTGTTATTTTTGTGGTATTCTCTATTAGTTCCTTAAAATCTTGTCTCAATCTACATTATTTGTTTTCATCTGTGATTATTTTCATGTTCACCATATATTATTTCTTTTCAAGTTGTTTTAGTGTTCCATAGAATCATTTTTGATTTCCTTTTTAATCTATTTTATCTCTTTTCCTTATTTTTCAGTCTTCTAACCTTTTTCTATTTAGATATTTGTTCAGTGTTTTTACTTTCTTTAATTTTTTCTTTCAGTTCTTCAAGTCTGCCATTCTGTCCTCTGTGTTTATATTAGTTATTTTTGTTGTTCTACAATATTCTTTTGCTACCTCTAATATATTATTTTTGAATTTTTCCCATTTCTCTTCTACGTCCTTTTCTTCTTTAAATTCCTTATCTGTAATCTTCTGGTATTTCTCCTTACACTCCCGCTCTTTCGACTTATACCTCTTATTTTGTTCTTTTTCTGGTTTTTCT
Organism: Agriotes lineatus; assembly: GCA_940337035.1. Classification (NCBI taxonomy): domain Eukaryota; kingdom Metazoa; phylum Arthropoda; class Insecta; order Coleoptera; family Elateridae; genus Agriotes; species Agriotes lineatus. The sequence continues at coordinate 247,437,239 of OW679194.1, forward strand.
GTATTTTTATCTTTTTGAGTTTATCCATCTAACATAATTATCGCTTCCAATTTTCGTTTATCATCTAACTTTTATGTCTTTTATCATTCTAAATTTGTGTTTTTAAATCAATTATTGACTTTTCCCCCCTCTATTTGGTTGCTCCATTGTATATTTATGTACTTCTTTGTGTCGAAATTTTGTAGTTGTAAACATTAATTAGTTTTCTACACATTTCTATTATTCTTTCCCCATTATAATTTCTGGTACTTTCTCCTTCTCTGACCATGATGTTTTCTATCCCTGTGTTTAGTTTTCCCACTCTTCCATTTAGGTCTTCCATGATTATTATATTCTCTCTTTTGTTGAATTTCTCTTGCAGGGTTTTGAAGAATCTTTTTGCTCTTTGCATCATTTACCCCATATGTTGTTATTAGTGTTCATGTTTCTTCATCTATTAGTTTTTTCCACTATCGTTGTTTTTGCACTTACATATATTTTAGGGATGTCGTACCAGGTCTAAAATCAAACCCGCGTACCCGAAAACAGTACTCTGGTACCCAAAGATTTTACATTTTGCCTTATTATTTTTTGGCAAATGAAAATATTTCCTTCCATACAGGTGATTTCTTTGACGAAATTTTTTTCTTGTTTGTTTGTACTTTTGTAGTTTCATACAATGTTCAAGGTCTATGCTCTACGCATTTTAACGCCGCGAGTTTTAAACTGAACTAATTTGAAATAGTACCTACTCGCCAATTCAAACTGCAAGTCGTCTGTCGTAAATATTTTCACACTTCCAAGTGCTATCAAATTCAAGTACGCGAGTTTTTATCCGAAATTGGTAGCAGTATCAACATCACATAGATGATGTTCATGTTGCTTCAACCCATACTGACACGATTTAATGGTACCATTGACGGGTTGAATATTTCTGTGAAGCGGATTTATTGCCTTATATGAAACAAGAAACAACATTATGTGGTATAGGATGGGTCGATTCTTGTTATTACTGCATTGTTGTGTTTTTATAGAGCTTATTCCTGTTGTTTTTAAGTTTTTATGATCTCCGAAAAAGGCTGATTCTCTGGACATTACATAATTTACTAGTCCGGTACCCGGGTCCTGAAAATATACCCGGGGTGACTATTACCCGAGTCGGCCCGGATACCCGCCGACATCCCTAATATATTTCCTTGGTTATATCTATAATTCTATTTGGTCTATTATTACTCCTACTCCTTTCTTTGCTCTTTCTTTTTTGTTTCTCCCGGACCAAATTAACTAAAATTCCTTAAGAATTCTATCTATTCCATTACATTTCTTTTTAGTTTCTGTAATTTAAATTTTTTGTTGTATCATTTCTTCCACTATTTCTTTTTTTTCAATTTAAACTGCCCATTCCATGTACAAATTTTCATCATTTCGTCTTTGCTATTTTTTCTGCTCATTTTCTTGTCCTTAGCTGTTTTCATCATTCTTGTTCCTTATTCCTTAATATTTTTTGGAGCTTTGTTTTCTTTCCTTAGCAGGTTATCTCCTTCTTTGTCAGACCATTCATATTTAGCGTTGTTTATTTCTATTTTCTAGTATCCTATTTTTGTTCTGTTTTCTTTTGTCTTATCGTCTCTGGCCACTTTTCTTATCGCCACCTGGATCTTCTGTTTTTGTGTTGGCACTCAATGTATAGTGTATCTCATTTTCACATGATTCAGAACAGGCTGCGAGAATACTTTTTTTTCACAGTGGACAAATTTAGTTACCAACCAAACGTGACATTTGCCCAAAATTTGAGGTTACATTTCAGATCATTAACTTTGATACAAAATGCCAAAAAAATGTTGAACGAAAACCAACAAGTTAAATGGAATAAATGGTCAACTTTCGTAAAAGTGGAAATTATAGGAAAATGTTAACCTTAAATTCTGGAAAAATGTCAAGTTTGGTTTGTAACTAAATTTGTCCACTGTTAAAAAAGCATTCTTACACCCTACTCTGAATCATGTGAAAATCAGACTGACTATATATTTGATGTTATTCTACTTTTTTGTTTGTTTTAGAACCTCTATTTTTTGTTGAAGTTCTCTTAATTTCACCATAGTCATCTTAGTTTCTGGTTACTTCTATTTCATGATTTTGAAATACCTCTAATATTGTTAAGAACTTGGCACGACGTATAAACATAAAATATTTGTGAGGTTAATTATTATTTGATAGACATATGTTTTAGAAGCATTTGAAATGCCGTAAATGAAAACTTTTTGCTCTATAAGTTGAGCATTGTACCATCAGATGTAAGCGTATAAAACACCAGCTTCTACACCGCAAGGTAAAATGAGCTTACCGACAATACAACATGCATCCATGTTTTTCGACGCCAAACACTTATTAAAGAAATTTATTTTAAGCCGTATTCAGAAAAACTTGAACCACGACGATTAACTTTAAAGAAATGTATAAATAAATTGATAAAATTTGTTGTTAGTATGATGCCAGGTAGTGCAATGCCAATGCGTGGTCCGCCTGGACAAGCACCAAGACCTGGCGGAGGCATGAGAGGATCGATGGGTCGTGGAGATTACGGTAAGTTGGACATTGGTGCAGTTGTAAATGTGACCTGTCGATTTATCTTATCGATGCCCCTTTAATCAGAAAACATGGTCCTTTGCGTGCTTGTTAGTCAAGTAACTATTCTACTTCGCTACAGAACTATAATTCAGAGTTGATGCTGTTCAGAAGTTGTACTTTGTTGATTCGGTTTCTGCTGGTTAGAAGTGTGCAATATGAATTCTGATTTCATAGGTTTAGCTATGACAGGAGGATGTGCTACGCTGCAGGATAAGAGTAGTTAGTTACTTACTTAATAATGGTATAGGGATTAATCTGTTTATGCTGTAGAGTGAACACTTTTAGATCTTTTTCTGGATAGTTGATACCATATTGCGCACTTTATGACCATTTAAAGCTCGCTAGTTTGCTATACAAAATTTAAAATGAAAGTAGCGAATAAAATTTTATAATAAATGTACAGTTTCTGAATTGTAATTGTGTGAAGTTTAATAACTACTATTGTTTACTCCATAAGCGATTGTCTTCTAACTATACTAACATTTCATTTCTTTGCAAGAACGATACGATAGTGTGCTAAACTGCTTTGTGTTCTTATGAAGATTGGAGAACTAAAGAAGCTTCGAAAACCCTTAAACATTTTCATCTCTATTTTCTTATTTCTGTAATCTTGTGTAAAAATCTGGATTTTATGGTGGTATGGTAATTGTGTTACGAATTGATTACAGGTCTGAGAATAACTGATAATTGTAATCAACACAGATTGATTCCACTAACTATTTGCTTTGATTGTGGAATAATGATTTTTGTATTGGATAACTTGCTATTGAGGTAGTGTGAGAGTGTAAAAAAGCGTGCATGTGGCTGCCTCGGCGGCCAGGGGCACTGCCAGGCAAGGGCATCGTACAGCATTGCACGCGCTCCGACTCTCTAACATGCATGTGTCTGTCTTTCTGTCACTTGTGTTGTCCTAATGTTGCGCTTGCAGCCAGGAGCGGGTAAGTACATGCAGTGGTATGGTGTAGGGAGGACTCTTCAGTATGAGCTAGAATCGGCCAAGAATATTTACTTGACTCTTTTCCCGGCATGCTAGTAGTACTACTTTCAGGCATACAAATTGGACCAAGTTGGCTAAATTGGGACTGTTATTGTGTGTTTTATAGATTATGATTACGACTATTACGGGTATGGGGATTATCGAGGCGGCTACAGTGATCCCTATTACGATGACTATTACCGGTACGAAGATTACTATTATGATTATCCGCCGGCACCACCACAAGCCCGAGGGAGAGGTCGGCAGCCACAACCGGTGGGTGGCCTTTTAAATTAAATCGTTTGTTTTTCCTTTGGTGATAATGCGGTAGTTTGATTGTGGCACAGTGTTGGCAGCTGCCACTAACCGAGCCGCACTTAACCCCTAACTGCCCGGCCCGCTTGCATGGTCGACTAACCGAACACTTGCCACACTCAAATACCATCATATCTGAGCCAACAGGCCTTCTAAATTGATCAGCGCCGGGAAAAGTGAAAGAGGAGTCAGGATGCCAGCCGTGAGCTGCCAGAACTGGCTCAGATATGATGAGCTCTTAGTTGCAGGGTTATCCAAAAGTGGGGCGAGGGACTGGCGCCGCCACGCCGACACTAACATTTCATTTGAGTTGCTTTAACCGCAAAGTGTCTAGAAGAACGCAGCTTATTCATGTGTCCGTGTCACTGCAATGTTTGTCGACGACCCCTCGGGGCCGCCATGCATTCTGCTTATGTCTTTGCTTTCTGCTTATATAGTGCTTTTAGAGGCTTTGCTTTTTTTTTGCTTCGCTTGGCTGTAGACAGCCCCCAGCTGTGTAGCCGAGCCGGTATTTATTATTTTGGATAACCCTTTTTCTAAAAGCTTCCGCATTCGATAGAACCAGCGCGCCGGTTCGGCACGCAAACTGCAGTTTGTCCAGGCGCACCTTGCGTGCCGAATTTGGCGCGTTTCATATTAAATGATCCAGTGCTAAGTGTTGCCATAGGCAAAGTAACGAGGTACTGATGTTATGTTGACACTTAGGAACTGGAAGATGGAAGCTCATTGAATTCTACCAGTCTGTATTATGAAGTGAACAGCGGGACGCAGGTTTGTTCCAGCCCTTTCTACTAGACCCTTTCCTAATTTTACAAAAATCCCGTGCATAGTATATTTGGAAACAGGTATCGAAATATGTTTAGAAATTTATAGTACGCGTTCCATTGCAGTTGCGAGCGTTTTTGTAATGGGAATGTTACTGTGAATTTCTAAACGAAATTACATCTACACAAATTGCAGCTTCGGTTATATTCTAGGTAACTTAATTCACTGAACAATCGTTAGCTGTTACTCGTTTGTCGAGTTGTCGGTGTACGATTACTTGGAATATAATCTTCAACTTGAGAATATTCTTAATGCACTTTTATGCTAATTGTCTAGCCTAAAAGTAGGCAAGTGCTCAATTCTTAAAAGACACAATGAAGTGTTTTATTATGGTGCACTAAGAATACAGAAAATATTTTGAGAAACATTAACTTTATTTTATCACTATACTAATAATGGTTAGGCTATAGGATTCCCAATAATTACAGTTCATTTAGAGAATTTTATTTGTTGTGATAATCTAGCAGATTGCAGTAACATTTTAAAGTGCACATGTTATTTTTTCCAATACCTACTTGTAAAGCTGTATTTTATCTATGATAATCTCTATGGTTAAGTAACGTTTTAATGATGAGGGCGGATAAAATGCTACTTTATTCACTAGTGAATAAAATAGTCCATAATCCATAGCAACTAGCGAAATAAATACGTCCTACCGTGGTAACAAGTACAAAAACAGTTTGTAGATTTATCTAAAATAATTTAATCAATTTTAAAGTTATTTATATAACTACATGTATGTGTTGGAAAAAAAATCTATGCTACACGTGAGTAAAGAGATTTTATCAATTAGGGAAAATTATCTCACTCGACTTTACCTCGTGGTCTAAAGTTTACCTCTTTTGGATAAAATATGCCTCTTTATTCACTTGTACCATCAATAACTATTTCTATGAAAATCGTACGACACTCATTAATGACCAATAGAAAAATTAGTTCACGAGCCGTATCCAAGACAACAAAAAAATTTCTTGGAAATTTTTTGTAGGTAGACATTACTTCTTTTTAGGGTTTGTGTCGTTACGATTTTCTTACCGAATCTGCATTCGAGCATTAATTCATATCCGGAAATTATTTTTCTTGCATTCAACAACCTCCTAATTTGCCCTCGCGTCCCGCTCGGGCAAATAATACGACGTTATTGGAACGCACTCAAAAAAATTTCCGGAAAGAATTAATGCTCTTATGAGATTATATGTGAAAATCGTACGACACTCATTAATGACCAATAGAAAAATTAGTTCACGGGCCGTAACCCAGACAACAACAAAATTTCTTGGAAATTTTTTGTAGGTAGACTAACCTAACTGTGATTAATAAGTGTAAATTTTTTGACATTCACTATTGTTAATATGTTGGTGACACTGTAAGTCTATGTCAAATTCGAGGTTAGTCTATGTCAAATTCGATGTTAGCAGGTTAGGTTTCGCGTCAGTTTTGACACAGACTGACGCAAAACCTAACCTGCTAACCTCAAATTTGATATATACTTACAGTGTCACTAACACTATTAACAACTTACTATGGATACATTTTTGATATCACTTGATATTTTATTTTCGAGTAAAATTTAAATTTTACTTTTTATGGCTGTGTCGCTACGATTTTCTTGCCGAATCTGCATTCTAGCATTAATTCATGTCCGATAATTTTCTTATCGTGCACAGAACAACGTAATCGGCACGAGCGGTACGAGAGGGCCGATTACGTTGTTCTGTGCACTCTAAAAAATTACCGGAAAGAATTAATGCTCTTATGAGATTATAAGTGACAATTTAACGAGCTCTAAAGCAACCTTAGAAGCAATTCATTTTGTGCTTTTTATGTAGTCAGTCTATGATATTTTGTTTTGACAAACTATTGAAAATGAAAATCTTGCTTATTCAAATAATTGGGAATCCTGGACAATTGAAACATACATTACAAGTAAACGTAATGATTACGTTGATAGTGTGTTTGTTTGAAATTGTCTTTAATATATAATATACTTATTCTAGGATTCATTATGATATTATCATTGTGTTTGTCACTTACATGTTCTCAGTCACATTTAGTCTTTTAAGCTTGCGCATTATGAATCTTTGAATGAGCGTTTGGTTGTTACATGCTTTTATCAGTTTATTTGTAGATTATGATTGATACTCCCCTGTCCAATCAAATTTGTCCTGTGTCCCTTTCTGAAACTACATTTTTACCCTGTTGTGCAAAACGTGGCACAATAAGACTTCTGTCGGTGAATAATAATTTTTTGCTTTTACGTATATATAATAGCAGTCTGAAGTAATAACTAATAGAATAGGATAAAAAAAATCGAGCTACAAAAACTGGTTTGTTGTGATTGTTGAGTGAAAATATTAAATTTGAATATTTTATATTTCAATGTGGTTGATGAACTATGGTTTGGTTCAGCTTGTTAATAATTAAGTACATGGCAATAATTAAAAAGTGAAACAGATGAGTTTGTTTGTGCAATATAACGAGTAGTATTTGTATGACCTTACTGGTTCACATCACTAAAATTTGAGGAAAGATTTCTTAATGTTAATTTGTGCAGTTTTTAGACCTAACGGTAGTAAATAACATTATATTAATTTAGTGTGTATTGGGAAGTAACTTATTAATAGTTGCAACTGTTTCTCAATAAGGAGCTTTTTTGTTTGAAATATGGCTTTTTTTAAAACACGTTACGAAAAGTTTGACTTCGCCACATCAATTTACATCAGTTTTAGTTAGGAAGTGACATACTTTTCCACATTTTTAAAAAAACAATTACAAAATGAATATTTCCAGGTCTCAAAAATGATAAAAAGTGAAGATATTAAAGGTTTATTGATGTAAAAACTGACTAGCAATAATATTGTGTCTTCCACGTGTGGAAACTCGGGTTATTCCACCACTCCATGTTTCATGCTGAAATAACGTTCCTTTCCACACTTTGTAGACAAATAACTATTTCCCCAGTGCAGGTTCTTCAATATCCTAATGTTTTTGAAAAATGCTGGTTATATTTGAGCAATATATACATATTTATAAAAAAAGTTCCATGAATGCTGAGATTACCTATTGGATCATAATTAACAGATTGATTTAAACTCCCATGGTAGCTTTTGCGCCAATCTTTAATGCAGATGTACAATGAAGGAAGTTATTAAAAAAGCAAATGTAAAATTTTTCTATACAACTAACCTAATCACTCTTAACAATGAGTTCACGCAATTATAATGATAATAGCTAAATATGTAAACATTGCGTGTTCCTAAGTAACTTCAAAGGGGTATTTAATCTGTAACTTCAATTTTGAAAGTATAACGCATTGTATTAAAAAAATTACAAAAATATGCTACTGTAAATGTTCAAGAGAGTGGTAGAAATTCCCCTTACAAAGTTATAACTCTTTTGATTTGCGAGTATTAACAAAGACAATAGGGCTGCTGAGATCAGTCTGTTCGTTTATCTTTGTTGAACTTCTAGGAACATCTTTGACATAATTTGCATTAAACTTGAAGGTGGGATGTTTAGATTATTGATTTTGGATATGTTAAATGGTAATTTAGGGGTGGTTACAATGGATAAAATTTTTACAGTGGCAAGAATGTAAACCAGATTATTTCCAAAAATTAAGCCAGCCTAAACATTTTGTGTCAAAACTGACTGAAGACCTAACCTTATAACCTAGAATTTGACATAGACGTAAAATTGGCAGCAGGGTCACGATCACGTAAGAAAAAAAATCACAACCATTTATGGTCACCGGTTAGAAAGTTTTAGAATTTAAAGTATTGGTAAATATAGTCATTGGAAGCTATTCTAGATTACCCGGGAACCAATTGTCCCGCTAGCGGGTTAAATGTGCTACTTTTTAGGGCACGGTTGATCATCTGTGCCTGCATATGGAACATTTTGGCGACTTCCATTGTTTTTATTATTTGTTCTTACAGTGTAAGAGTTTATACTACATTTCAAATAAGAATGCAGTACATTTTACAATAATTTCGTCCTATATAATTCAAATAAAAAAGTTGTAGGTCAGGCTTTTTATTCACTATTTATCGGTTTTCACCAACCATGGCTATAGTTATGTTTATTACTTAGTACTTAGTTCCAAGTATGCTTATTTGAAACTTAGTATACGTAGTTTCAGATGAAATTTTACATTTCTTCAAAATTTCAAATGAACATTTTCAAACTTTGAAAGCATTGATAAATTTCATGTTTTGTTTTCTTCAATACCTTTTTTTTTTGCATTTTCTACTCAAGTTAATCATGCTGTGACAGTGTCAGTGTCAAATTGTGCAGTGACATAAGTGTAACCTCATATTTTGGGAAAATGTCAAGTCTGGTTGGTAATTAAATTTGTACACTGCTAAAAAAGCATTCTCACAGCCTGCTTTGAATTATGTGTAAAATCAGACAATATACAGGGTGTTGCAAAAATTACATACTAACACGACTGTATTGTTAAGGGATACTGTCAGATCATGAGAAAAATAAAGAATAAATTCTTTGCGTTATATTTCTGAAAAGTTTGATTTCTAATTTCTTTAATATTCAGTATTAGGACGGAAAATATTATCCACTTAAAGCTAATAGTATGAATATAAATACTTCTAAATAATTTTGTCAATTAACGAACAGCAACTCACGAAATTTTAAAATTCAAAATTTAAAAAATCTTCAAAAATATAAAAAGGAATTTTTAACTTACGTTTCTCATACTCTGAGAGTATCCCCAATGTACTATCAAGTTAATACGTAATTTTTGCAACACCCTGCATACAGTGTCTCCGGATAAGTTAACAAGAGAGAAAACTTTATTTTTATTTTCACATTTATCATTCTTTATAAAAGTTTTTTCTTATAAAAACCACAGTGCTATGGAGAAATTTGAAATTAAGAAAATGGCTAAGAGAAGTATTTTAATTTTGAGTTGAAAACTGTAAATAAGTCATTTCATGTAGTAATTTCGACATTCAAAATCGTTTAGTAAAGTGGCATTTTGCACCATAGCAACCATTACACCATAGCAACAGCAATTTGTTTTACGTTTGGCAATACTGCAGTATATTGTGGGTGGCATGTCAGTCTATGTCATATTCGAATTTAAAAGGTTGGCTTTTGTGTCAGCCTGTGTCAAGACTGGCGTAAAATCTAACCTCTGAACCTCGAATTTGACATTTACAGTGCCACCAACAATACACTTCAGTACTGCCAAATGCATATCAACTGGGTTTCTTGTGTTTCAGTATATAAAAACAAGTTCATGTTTTGGCATTTAACGTCACTTTTATATAAAATTCACATTTCTATATGAAATGTGATAAAATAGTATACAAAACGCGTTATAAAAGTGGTATTACGGAACTTGTATGGCTGTTTAAGTACTTGCTAACACTCGTACTCAAACCAGCTGTACTTGTTCAATAAAACATCACTTTTTACAAGTTGTTGCGTGATATACTATTTTTCTATGTGCTAATAGAAAGTCGGCTTTTTTTATAACATTTGCAGGTATAGAAAATGTTAATTTTATTCATGGAAGGATTGTTGCTATGGAAATGTTGCTGTAAACACTTTCTGTGCTTCGTTTGGAATGGAAGCACAGAAAGTAAACCACTTTCTGGTGGTCCTTAAATGCTTTGTCAAACTGACAGTTAATAATTTTTGACAAAACCCACTAGATTGGGCGTTACTTGTTTTTGGATTATCTTTCAAGTAGGTACTGAATTATGTACTGTTGACATAAATTCTGGTTCAATGTATTTCTTTATACAAAAAGAGTGCGGTACTAAAATGAATTTGGGTAAGAGTCTATAACAACACTGATGAAGATAAATTTATTTAATTAAACTCTTAGAAAAATAATGTGTATAATGCACATTGAATGTTATTTGTTGACCTCGTACTCTTGCAACCCTTCCTACGTCGAGTTGCAAAGTCGGTGCAGTAAATTCTACTTTCTATGCTTATTATTCAAATAACTATTTTCTTATCTTGCAAAAAGTACTCACTTTCTCCACACATGCAAAAGTGCAGAAAGTCATCACTTTCTGCACTTTTCTGTCAACTGATAATCATCTGATTGGCTAAAACTGACATGTCAAATTGAAAAATTAAACTTCTTGTAGAATGCGAGGCTGTCGTAGGAAAAATAGTAGGTAATACCTGTGTGGAAAGGCCATTGGAAAACTTTTGTTCTGTGTTCCGGTCATTACACTGGATCATACAAGAGTTGACTGCATAATTGTTATAATATTCATTTATGATATGAAAACTCTACAACCACAACAGACCGCAGATTACATTTTATGCTTATTTTAAATGAGAGTAATTTCATTTTCTCCATGATATTGTTGAATTTTACTATTTAATAGAATTTTATTAGTGCCTTGCCACTTTGTTGACTTGTTTAAAACGTATCGGTAGATCATGGAGTTCAAACTTCATTTATGCTTACTGCAATGTTTGGTATTCGAATATTGGAAGTTCACAATTTTTTGTTGTGCCAAATTGATATTGTTGATAGTTTTAAATACTATCGCGGACATAATTTTTATTGTGCATTGCACATACCCGTCGGAGTCCACTTGTAGTAGAAAGGGATGGCAGCCTTTAATTTGTGTAAATCTGTGTCCTCGTTTACCTGGTGATGGAATAATAATGGTATCAGGCGTTACAATACGAAAATGCTAGGGCGTGCATATTTCCAATAGCGAGTGAATGTTCTAGTTGTGTGTTTATTGCATTATTAGTGCATTATTTTGTACTGTTGTTTTGTGTGAGATAATCCAAGTTACATATTGATTAGGCTGGCCGTGGGCGTGGGGTGGTGGCACGTGGCCGGGCCGGTGGGCCCCCGGCCCGTGGGGCGGCGGCCAACCGGGCGGGCCGGGGCGGAGCAGCAGGGGTTCGTGGGGCAGCACGGCAGCAGCCCGCTCGTGGGGGGGCCCGCGCCAAGGGAAGTTTACCAGGTAAGAAGTTCGTTTGAATTACTACAGCCGTTTGGGCAAGGTTGCCAAAATTCCTTTTGTTTAACCTTGTGGTTCCTGTTGTAATGCCGTTCAGAATTGTTCATTTAATCTCAGTGGGACGAAATAATTGAGGTTGTTAGCACACACTTTTACTACTTTGGTATCTCAAAATTCTGTTTTTGTCGTTGGCCCATTTGTGGGAGAGAATAAAATTGCTCCCATTGCTCCAGTGCCACTACCTAAACGACAGTTATCATTGCACATATTGTGAATATTGGTATTGGTTACGCAGGTAATCTGCTGTAAATTAACGATAATTGGTTTTCATTAGAGAAGGGATCTTGTATAGATGGATAAATAATTAAAGCACTAAAAATGCATACATTTTAACCGTACTGCTGAAACTAACCACCTAATTTGCATGTGCTGCACTAATATAAAACTTTGTATTGCCATTATTTGCTGTGCATAAATTTGCTTGGGATATGACGATTATTATACACATGAAGTGATAAGTAACAGAACCACAAACAATATATTGATATAATGTAATGTCTATTGTAATTCACTTATAGTTCGGTTAGTAAGTTGAATTGTTTTCACCATAGAAAATGCGATTCGATAATGCGTGATATACGGATGGGGCCACAATTATATATAACAGCAATGAGGTAACGTGAACACCAAAATAGAATGCTTGAGTAAGAAAGAGATGGCCATACGAAAAAATTATTTTAGCGGGCATGTTTAGTTGACAAATGTCATTAAAGTGAGCATCAAGCCTACTCGAATATTTGCTATTATGTTTATCTCTTTCTTACTTAAGCAATACGTGTTATCTTCTTGTTCATGTTATCTCATTGCAGTTGTATATAGTTGTGGCCTCATCGGAATATTCTCTTAACATTATTTTATGGTACCTAATTCATTATTATAAGCTTTGAATTTAAAATATTTGAATATTTAAACACGACATTTAAAATACTATGGTACTTTTGTCAAAGTTTCAACGTGTTCATCAGACAACGGTTATAAAATAGATTTCATATTTGCCAACAGAGGTTCAGAGAAACATTAATTTGAATGAAAACTATTCATAGAAGCAACATCTTTAAAAATACACAGAAGTGAAGATGTAGAAATGTCACGTTTTCGTTACTCTTATGGCTTGTGATGAACCTTAGTATGATGTTAATAAATATTTTGTTCTGGAAAATTATTTTTATTTTATCTCGAAGGATTATACAATGATGTAGCAGGTTTGTAGCACTGATAGTGTTTTGCAGGTAAGGTATGAATGTTTAAAAATCACCTTTGCAAGTAACTTTTTTGTGCAATAGATATTAAAATATTTATTGTAAACTTGAAAATTTTTTGCATCATGGTTTTATAAAAACATTTATTTTCTAAAATTAATGCTCCCTTTACTATGAACATTCACACTTGAATTGTTATAATCTTTTGTGGTTTTTCCTTTTGTTTTATATCGATTTGAAGTGACAATGTAATCACATTATATAATGAAGGTTAATCAATTAGAACATTCGTTAGCAGAACCTCTGTCAACCGAAAACTGGTTTAACTGAAATGTGCAACTGTATTTGCATTACTACCAGAAAAAGATGTGAAGAAAAATTCTAAAATAAATTTTCCGACTTGTAGAAATAGCGAACAATCAAGCTTTTCTTATATTTAGATTTGGTGATATTGTACCAACCTCTTGGTTTAAATTAATTATACACGTAATATTGTCATGTAACTTATAAGTCAGTTTTTCTTATCTTTTATTAATTTTTCATAATGTGGATAGTATCTTTTATTTTAGTTAATAGAGGTTCTACTACTGTATGTGTGTAGGACTTTGCCAATGAATCACTTTTGACCTTGAATAAGTATCGATTTATCTGAAGTTTCTATGCAGTATATGTTCAGGGTGGGCCACGTAAATCGAAGCGCTTTATTTCTCGTGACCGCAACCCAATGTACACATTATGGCATGGTTGATACTCAATATTTATCTAGACATTGATCATAGTCACTAAAAATAAATACAGGCAGACCTCGCCGTTCGCTGATTTTATTTCACGCGGGGCACCTTGGTGCTCCCTTTTCTTTGCCGTTTGCAGATGGAATTGCCAACTGTTTCGACTTTCACACACTAACGGCTGTTCTTATAAAGGCCACTAATCTGACTTTAACTTTAATTCGCTGTTGAAATAAACAAAAGCGCATAAAAATTTGTTTACTAATGAATATGTCATAAGGGCCAACGTTTTGATGAGCTTTTGTTTATTTTAACAGCGATTTAAAGTTAGTCAGATTAGTGACCTTTATAAGACCGTAAGTAAATAGCAGACATATGCGGTTTATGTCATGAACACCTAATTAACATTATTTATCACGAACTTGTAAACACACTTATCAAGCCTATTCCTTTGAATCTCTTATTACCAAATTGGACCTTTCTGCCGAAAATTCAATTTGAGTTTAATTTTTAAAACAGCAAACCATGTCGTCAAAGCTTCTGCTTCAGATTTGCCAGACAAAAAAAGCAGAAAAGTTTTGGTTTTTCGAGGTTGTATAGTATAAATAAATCTATGGAATCTGACCCCGTGGTTATCATTTATGTGTTTACTTGCGCATGGGGATTTTGCGCTTTGCGGCATTCTTCTGGAACATAACCACTGCGAATGGGGAGGTCTGCCTGTATTGGATTTTTGTGTTGCCATATGTGTGCTGACAGTTGCAGTCCCATGTAGTAGAGCTCAAAGTTATGTAGCGCATCCTGTATATTCTGTGGTTAACACTTGTTAAGACATTATTACAGATTGAATCTTTTAATGTTTTATGAGTCAGAATTCTCTTGTGTGTGCCGATACAAAACACATTAATAATTTCATAAAATGCCTTTGAATTTCTGAACTCTGTCACGACTACATTATACATTACATTGATATAATATAGAGATAAGAGTAGACTCTCAATTATCTGGTGTGCTAGTTAACCAGTGATTTTCAAGAGATAATAGGAGAGGGATGTGTTTTACAACCTATATTGTATACAAAATTGAAAATTTGAAAGCATCAGCTTAAAAAGCTTATGGTTTTCTTTATTTTCGTTCAGCGTCCACCATTAATTCAGTTGAAGATTTTTTTCAGTGACCGTCGTGTTTCACTTAGTGTAAATGACTGTCAGTATGTCTCAAAGTAAATAACAAAAGTAATTGTATTTTTACATTACGCAAACCAGTTAAAAGGTGTGATGAACAGCACTAATAAGCAATTCTTTTTTATATACCTTCAAAATTAGATGGTATATAGGGTGCTGAAAAAATAGTGTATTTTCAGCTGAAAATATTGTCATCCATAGAAATTATAACGAAGTGATATTCTTAAAATCGCGAGTCTGTCAGTATAGTAGAAGGTTCTATTGGCCAATGTCTTAAATTTAAAAGATGATGATTGGGACAAAATTTAACGAATTATGTTCTCAGAAATATAACAAATAATTTTTTCCTTATTTTTCTCATACTCTGGAAGTATCCCTTAACAATGTACCAACATCAAGTGAATACGCCATTTTTTCAGCACCCTTTATAGTGTATACTATTAAGTCGCTTCATGTGTAACATAAAGTAAAAGATCCTTCAGGTAAATTTGAATTTGTATTTGTTACGAACTGGGCAATGTTAGTAAGAACTAACAGAATTTTTCAGCTAGGATTGAGTTTGTGCACATAGGCGTAATGGTACCTTTCAACTCTGTTTAAATTGTGTGAAAAGGTAAGGTTTTGTAAATAATCCCAAAGTTATATTTTTGTTTTGTTTTTTTTTTTAAATTTAATGGCTATCTGAATTGGTAGAACAATATTGTGTACAGCAAAAAATTTCTAATTCAAAACTTTTATATCATGGAATTAAAAAAATGCCGTGGAAAAAATTGAAATGTCCTTGGTTACTCTGTTACTATTGCACTTCGAGTATGCTTAATTTTGATCTGGAAGTTTTCCCAGCGTTGCTAATTTATATCATTGCTTTCACTGCTGCGATATGTAAACGTATTGTTAAACAAAGGAAATTTAGTAACTGTTGCCCAAATGGTGATGTGGATTTGTCTTTAGACATTGTAGGAAGGTTTACACCTACCTTTTATTTCAGCTGTTTTGTTAGCGGTTGCTTAGTTTTTCTTGAACATCTATCAGCATGTGGAGTTAGGATAGTTTCCATTTTACCTAACAGTATGTACCCTTTTTTTTCCTCCAATTCCTTTCCTATTTGATGATGTCCTATGTGCATCTAATGAGACCTCATTAGTATATTGTAACATGGGAGATTGCTTTTTTATGTTCAGAAGCTAAGTTCAACTAGCAAAACAGCAAAACCATAAGCGACTGATGCGTCGCAAATCTCCCATGTTGCCGTCAGCCAGAGCGGTTCACTGACTGAGACGTTTTACTGTGTAGGTAAGCGGAAGTTAGACGGGGGTCACCAGAACCAGGGGGAGTCAAAGCGCAGATACCAGAGCAACTGGGGCAGCCAGCCCCTGGCGCAGCAGCCGCTGGGAGCAGCGGGTGTTAACGGAGAGCAGCAGTGGTACCAGGATTCCTACGCGTCCTGGAGCTAAGTGATGGACAGTGCAGCCCGCGGTGGACTGAGTGCGAGTGGCCCTGCGTCTGGGCAGTGGGGGAGGGTGCGCACCCTACATGCCTGGTGTGCGCCTAAGCCCGAGGTAGCGGAACCCATACTATTTAATAACAGCTGATGGTGTCCCCATACCTTTCTGCATTCGTTTTTATACTTGTTAATTTGGTTTAGTCATGTGTTGGATTTTTCAAAATTTTTAAAAATTGTAATTTTGTTTTTCTTCAGTATAACGGAAATTAAATTGTTTAAGTTATTGTGTTTCAATGTTGTTATTCCAAGGCATTGCGTCCCCTTGTTCTGGAGACTACATCGCGGGGGCGCCGCCCGTTTTAATTGATTGCCAGTCGGTTGAATCCACTGGTCATATAGGTGTTATTTTTTTTATTGTGTTTTTATTACTTAACCCTGACATCCCAAGTGTCACATCTTTACATCTTATATTTGAGTTTAGTTTCCTTCAGTAAATTTAATATGCTCTATTGTATTTCAATTGGACAAGCGTGGGTTTGGCACTGTGAGGGTGCGGCGGTCAATTTCGTGTTGTCGCCGCATCTGGGCATGGAGGGACTGCGCTCGGTTCATGCAGTGTCCTGATTGACCATTGCTCATGAAGCGAGTGAATTTTTTATTAATGTATAATATAATATTATATTTTATTCCTGCAAATAATGCATTTTGCATTGTGATGTATTTTAGCAGTAATTTAAGGAGTTCAAAGCATACTTCTGTTTCTGGTAGAAATTTCTGGTCAGCTCCGGACAATATTACAGCTAAAAGATTCATTATTTGCAAATATATTCTGTCTAATTAATGTTCTAATTGCTTTTGCTTCCCCATCATGTCCCTCTACACTGTAACATTCTGTCATTATTTTTAGTGTGACGTAGCTAATGGTAAATTTGACAAACTGTTTGTTACTGGTTCTTTGTGGAGCTAGTATTAAAGCTTCGATGGGAATTGTTATCAATCACGAAAGGACTGATTTACATGTCTCAATAAACAGTTGTATGTGTATTACATTTGAGCGTGTGGTTTGATTTGTCCACTCCCGACCCATCCCTGCGGAGTTGGCGCGCGCCGCCGCCGCCCCGGCGAACGGCGCGACCGCTCCCATTCCGTCGGTGCGCGTTGGGGCGGCTGCATGTCGGGCGAGAGCGGGCGGCCGTCTGACGATGACACGAGACTGGGCGGGCCCCCGTCGGGTGTCCTGACGTCTGCCGCCGTGCTAGTGTGTGATGTGTGCACCAACACCTTTTGTGACTAGTAGAGATTATCGTTGTGCCCCGTTCGCGTGGATAAGATGGCTGCCAGCGCGGCGCTCGCCGCTCCTCGAGGGTAAGTCTGCGGTGGTGTGTGTTGGCGGCTGGCCGCACCGCCGTCGGCGGCGACGAAGACGACGGCCTCGACCCGCGTCCGGTCGGTCGGCTTGTACTTCCGTCGACGGGGAGGGCGATTTTGAAAACGCACACAAAGCTCGGTGGACGGGCCTTGGAACGGCCCATTTTTACTAAAATATTGCTCGCCGAAAGGACCGGATTCAATTAAATAATGAATTTGAACGCTATCGATTGAGGCTGTTACACCCTTTTACGCGAACAAAGCCAAGATTACCGAAAATTTCTAATTTCGGTACTGGGGTAAGGGGCGTGGTTTGCAATAGCTAACCGATGACGATGACGTGCCGAAAACTGAGAGATTGTATTGTATTGGGATCGTGTCTGACATCTGATAATCGAGTTACTGTGTTCCAGAATCTCGACAGGTTGACAATATTGTCGTTGAACACATTTTTTCAGGTAAACTGACGCCTCAGACCCAACACCGATTCTTTGGGGACCGCGAAAATCAAATTTATTTCCAACCTCGTGAAGGTTCTATCAGTTACATGTTTTGGCTGCTGCGGAAAGTTTATGGTAGTTCTTGATAACTGCACCGCTTTTAGGGTCGTTCGATTCGATTAAAAAATCACGACGGCCCTTGTGATTGAAAAACTATGACCTAGAGACTGGTATACATATACCAATGAATGTTGATGTTATAGTCTTATCCCCAAACGTATGCATTTTCATATGGGCGTTATTTTTCCATTCATGTGTATGGAGTATGCAGTATCGTATCTTAAAAGGGCATGCCACCAGCTAAATACACGATCATCCACTTGATAAAATTAATTGTTTAAATATTTTTTGATAAAGCCGGGGTAATAACTTCATACACGAAGGGCTGTTTCTTAAAAGCAACATGCTTGAGGAATTGTATCAAAATTGCGAGTGATATGTTTGAGGGATATTTGGTTAAAAAATGTACATATTAATGATTATTAAATTATGAAACTTTTTATTGCATACTACCTCACGCTATACGCGTGGTAATATTGTATCGGCTGTAGACACGTTCATAAGGAACACGTGTATGGGGATTAACTTTTATTGTCAGTAAGGACGGTAAGCAGACAGCAAAGCCGATATCATTTACCTCCATGGACACAATATAACGCAATCGTATACAATTTACAAAAAATGGAATATTTTCTTTTGCGTAGAAAATTACGTTGTTAAAAGAAGTCAGATTGCCAACATTTCGATAATAATAAATACATTTTTTATGAAGGATCTTATTACCATCCACGGAAGATCTGTATTAAACTTATAAGAGAGAATAAAACGTACATTTTCGAGAAATTGATATATCTACTACTACTAATTTTCAAGTTATTCCTTTTATTACTATAGAATTAACAGTTGACCGCATGCTGAGTTTATATTCGATTATGCACGTAGTATCCGATCGGGTTTTGTATATAATTAATAAACGATATTAATAGTGTAGTAGGTGTAACGCCAATAATTGAATTTCTCAATAATTTAATTTTTGAATGCATATTTTGGCTGCCAATAGCTACATAAAGACCATTTCAAGAGCATTATGTAAGGTGTAGCATAACAACGTCGCTTTGTGTTCGTAGTGTGTATGGATCATAGTCATTACGCCAATTGAATCAATCATTGCATGGTTAAACACGCATGATCTACTATATAGTGTCTTTGCGTACGACTAGTGAAAATAAGGTGAGTAAATCTGGTATCAATAAAAAGGGCGTTCCCCCCAATGGCAAAGCTACATTTGACGGGGATTTATAATAGAATTGATAATAGTTTGATCTTGCAAGTAATAAAAACAACTGAAACTAAAATCATACTTGAGTTCACCTTTTAAAACTATGCGAAAACATTCAAAATGCGTTTCCCACGTATAAAGTTTGTTTTAAAAAATATTTGAATCATGCACAATTAAGTTTTTCAACACTAAATTTCAATATAATGCATGTTTGGAATTTTTGTAAAAAGGGCCAGTTAAAATTTTGAAAAATGGAGTCGGCAATTCCTGGCTACTGTTCCGAGCTAATATTTAAATTAAAAAAAATTAATGTGATGTGGCCAATAAAATAAACTTTTTCTAAATATGGAGAAAATAAAACATGACGGGTGGAATAGTATACAACATTTAACAACCAAGGGGCGGCGCCCTATTTGTCTGTGGAATACCTTAACCAATCAGCGTTCTCTAATCGCACATCCACATGCGTGTGCTGGTAATACATAATACAGATTAAAATACGATTCGTTAAGTATGTAAAAACAGATTTGTGTACACGCCCCCCGGCTTACAGATCTAGAGCGCGTGCGGCCCAATGGCCTTAAGCGTTAAGTGCCGCAGTATCAACTTTTGTGTAATTCTATACTGAAAATCTAAAACTGTACGAAAAGGTTCCAGTTTATTTATATAAAGTCCATGGCGAATCCCTATCGAAAATTATCGTCAGTAGCGTATACTTATTTAATATTTCTCTGCTCTACAATATTGTTACGTGATCGTAGCATTCACAATAGTCTTGCAATGCTGCGTTTTAAAACTGCTTCTATTGTATATATGTATTGGAGCGAATGTGTACTGTATCTGTGTTACTGTTTTTATGTTGACAAAAATGTATTCAATAAGTTGATTGATTTGAGGCGTCCGACAAGTCGCTCAACGTATTTATGTAATATTTGACTAGAATCAGTGGGTAGCTACCCGGTCCGCATTACTTAGCTTTTCAAACGAAGAGCGATTAGCTAAAAGGTACACAACCTAAAAACAAATAAATAACTACAAAATTAAATAAGCTCTTGGTCTGAATGCCTCGTATTTCAAACTGCCTCGTGCTGTAAAGCATCACTTTCCTGTCTTATTATTGTCCGTGTTTTATCCAATACTGAAACTGGTTACCGGAATAGTTACTAGTAGCCTACTACAACTAGTGACGAAAGTGATACTTTAAAAAAAATAGTTTAAAGGTTGAAGCACGACAGCGAACCGGAGTGAATCAATTAAACGAATTAAAAGAAGTTGCTTTCATACATGCACACATAATTTTCTTTGCATAGTGATCCTGATCATGAAAGTCGTTTTTAAAAAGAAAAATCGTAAGGAAAGTAGTAATACCTTTGTAACTATTTAATTGAAATTGTAAATTGTCATTGACAGTTGTAATTTTGTAAATGCTGAAGTCTCGACTATATTTCGGTTTACAAGGTATCACTATTATGCCAAAAATAACGTGTACAATACCTACAGTATGAACGCAACTTTTTTGTACTCGTTTGATTAACCTTTCAACTCATAAAAAAAGTATCGCTTTCATAGCTAGTTATATAATAGCAAAGAGCATATAATTATATGATCTTTGATAACAGTGTAATTGTATAACTAGTTAAGAAAGTTTTTTTCACGAATTTGCAGTTTGATTAACGGGCGAAGCCTGAGTTTATCAAGCGAATGAGTAAAACAAAGTTGCTTTCATACATGTTGCACAAGGAATATTTTTTTGGATAATGATTTCGGTTAACTTGAAATGTGCTCGAAAATGACTTCAGAATTTACAACTGTCAAATTGATAATTCACAAATTCAATAAAATAGATTAAAAACGTGTTACTTTCTTTACGATTTTTCGGTAAAAACGATCTAGTTTCATGATCACTATGCAAAAAAGTAAACTTTACCTGACTAAGCCAGACCACTAATAGCATATGTTTTTGACAGAAAAATAACCCAATATATAACATAACTTGTTACGTCACTCGTTTGACCCTATTTCCGTTATGTAATGAAGCTCACTACATCACTAGTGGTGTAATTGCTTCATTACCAAACGGAAATAGTGTAAAATGAATGACGTAATGGCATTTGCCTACTACAATATTTTTGAAAACGACATTTGACATTTTTCTTAATACACCTTTTCCCGCTGCTGATCATGTAAGTTAGTGATACAGCCTTAGTAACAAAACGTGTAAGTCGGTGATTATATTTGTTTGATGCTTTTTCTTGACAACGGAACTTAATATTATTATTAAGTTCCTAGGATAATAAAATTAGCAAAGCAAGATGCAGATTTAGACGTTTTATTTATAAATTGCAAGTGTTTATGTGACATGTGACACTCACAGGTAACACGACTCACGAAAACTAATCCTGGTGACTGGTGACAGGCGACAAACCAAACGATTTTTTCAAAAATCTAGGAAAATTTCGATAAGCAGCGGGAAAAATATAACTCGGAATGTATCACCTATTAACATTTTCGGCAGGCAACAAACTGCGACTTCGTCTTGGCTTGTACTTGCTTACCTCAAATGTTAATATGGCCTTACATTCCTTGTTACTTAAATAGCTATTCTCAATTTTGGGCAGTTGTAGGTAAATTTTTGTAGAATACATGTGTGATAATGCATCATTAATATACCTGTGTGATTACATAACTCGTGCTACGCACTTGTTTGTAATTTGTTCCCCAACATTTTGGCTTTGAAGTGCACGTGCAGCATTCCTTTTGCTATGTAGGTTTAAAATTGTGAGGAAATCGTTTTTGGCAGTACATGTTTTTGGCGGAGTTTTGATTTTGCCCCCTCAAGGTGATGCCTCAACTTACGCTCATGTAGGAAAGTACTCTACCTGACTCAATACAGTAAAAACCAGACTACGATGATAATACCGAGCGTCTTAAAATGAATTACATCTAGTATGCTTTGGATTTCCCATAGTGCAATCTAAAATTTTACTTGAAATTGGCTAGACTAAGTCTATGTCAAATTCGATGTTAGTAGGTTATTTTTTGCGTCAGTTTGTATCAAAGCTGACGCAAAACCTAACCTGCTAACCTCGAATTTGACATAGACTTACAGTCTTGCCAATTTTAAGTAAAGTTTTGGATTGCATTACAGGAAATTCAAAGCATACCTACTAGATGTAATTCCGGTATATTTTTGACAGAAAAATAACCTAAAATATGATATAAAATAATAGTCTTTAACATTACTAGCTTGGTAATAGGGTTTTTACTGGCGAATAGAAGGATATGATTGGCGAGCCGGTCACTTTCTTGAGTTTATTTTAACAAGTTGCTAACTTGTAAAATCTTTACAAGTTAACTGACAGTTTTACAAGCGTGCTCATAGGTAAGTGATAACCTGCAAAGCCAGAGTTGTCTTCCTTAGTATGTGTCTTATTGATGAATTTAGTTGCTGGTCAGTTTGACATTTTGAATAAATGGTAAATTTCTATTTATTTACAAGTGAGGAATAAATAAAATATTCAACAATACACGCAAGGTAACAGGTTTTACTGGCTCAAGAAGGTGACCGGATCGCCTGCGGCTCACAAGGCATATCCTTCTATTCGCCAGTAAAAACCTTCTTACCAAGCTAGTAATGTTAAACACTATAATATTAATGTGACTATTTACCATGGAAACAACAGAATTAGGACCTATTTGATTTTATTTAACTTTTACGTCAATATTAGCCGGTATAGTTTACATTTACAAAAATTCTCTTTTAAATTTAACTATGCAATTTCAGAAAAAAGAGCTACTTCTACAATACACGTCAAAAAAGTGTCTGTTTCGGCAGTAGTATTACTTTCATGACAATTTTGTGTAAGATACTATTGTTCATTTGCGACTTCAAAACACACTCAGTACCTACTGAAAATTAAGAACAGGTTGCTTAAACTATGGCAATAACAGTCTGGGAGCTTAGTGACATTACCTAATAGGTATACCTCGATTAAATGTTCTAGATTGGCTAAATACAAGTCAATTATCAGTAGTTATATCCCTAGTGCATTCTGTATATTCGAGTATTTCTCGAGAACACGAAGCGTTCGAGAGAAATACTTGAATTATACAGAATGCACGCGGGGAATATTGCAAGACTATTTCTCGAAGAAATGTCATCCTTTGT
The DNA here is from genome assembly GCA_940337035.1 of Agriotes lineatus. Lineage (NCBI taxonomy): Eukaryota > Metazoa > Arthropoda > Insecta > Coleoptera > Elateridae > Agriotes > Agriotes lineatus. The sequence goes on from OW679194.1 coordinate 247,460,857, forward strand.
ATGCCACACTATTTATTTTTAAAGAGTTTTCAGTTTTCTTTTTGAAATTTCTTGTGTAACTAGCTAGTTTGCTCTTCTTCCTGCAAATACTCGATATTGCACTTGTGCAAATACCCGGGTATTGCACTAGTGCAAAATATTCGCTGTATTCGACTCTGATTGGTTCAAATTTTGAAAATTGATTGATGCGATTGGTTTATATTATCTGAGGGAAATAGTCAATGACATGTCAACGTTAGTAAAAGGAAGTGTTATTATGGAGCCAATAACAACAGGTTTGGTATAAATTGAATGAGCAATTACTGGCAGGTAGGTATAAATTGTTATAAATTGAATGAGCAATTATTGACCGGTAGGTATTTTTGACATGTACTTATAATTTATTCACTTCTTTTTTGCATGAAGGTTGGCCTTGGATTTTGTTAAGTTGTACATGAGCAGAACCGTAGTTTTTATTTTGTTGTATAACCTCGGACCTCGGACAAATATCTTGCTTATTTTAATAGTAAACTGGTTTACAAAAAAATCGCGTACACCTACTTTTCATTGTATTAAGTCAATTTTGATTTTTTCATTTAGATTTATTTAGACTATTTCCCACATCTCTTATTATCCAATGAAAAGCCATGCTTTTTCAAAATTCAACCAATCGTGTGTTTTTGTAGTGGCAAAAAATCGAAATTTTCCCTTGGGATTTTGTCAGTTTCTTTTGCCACTTGCATCCACGGCAACCACCAAATATGTTGCTTTAATCAACGTGGTATTTAAGAAACGTCATTTAAACTGTCATTGCTCATCAGTATAAATGTCAAAATGAACCGATATTTGGGAAATAGTCCACAGCTCGGAAAATGTTTTACTCACGATTTGTTGTTTTTTTGGCAATGCCCCTCGACAAACTAACTTTGACAAATTTCCTCGCCTTCGGCTCGGGAATTTGATCAAGTTAGTTTGTCTTGTGACATTGCCAAAACAAAATACTTTCGTAAAACATTTTTACCGGCAAAAGCATTTGCCCTTAATACATTATTACTGATAATAATTGCCCAACAGCAATAGCCAATAATAGGACAATATAAAATAAAAATATTGGAACAAACAAATGAATCTACATACAAAACAGAAATGGTGTGTTGCGTATTCAGTTAAATGCTAAAAATAATAATTCTAAATTTAAACGTAAAGATAATATAAAGTTAATTATAATTATGATTACTTCACTCAGAAACTGATCTTAAAATATATGATAATGTGTTACAGTTTAAGTCAGCGCAGTTACATACAGTGTTATAGTTACTACACATTACATAAATGGAGATCTTAAAGTTAAATTTGTACGCGCTAAGGGAAGATAAAACGTCGAAACTTGCCTACTATGTAGTCGTGGTACATGAAAAGATAGTTTTTCATGTAAAAAGGAACAATCAATTTTGTTATGCAATAGATCATATACAAAATTAACACTAATATCAACCCTGCGACTCCAGCTCGACTCAAATTGAAATGTATTTAGTAAAATGTTACGGCCAAAGCCTTGCGGCGGATAAACATGATATGTTTTGAACCACAGAAACTTTAAAAGTTTTCTTTGAACATTTTCAATTGCGTTTTTGTGGCAATCATAGTATGGAAACCAAACAAGACAACAATATTCTATCTTGGATCTAACAAAAGAAAAGTATAGCACCTTCAGAGCGTAAATATTAGTGAAATCTTTGCAATTACGCAATATGAAATCCAAAGCCTTATAAGCAGAAGCAACTGTGTCATTAATATGATTAACAAATGAAAAATCTGACTCAAATATTACTCCGAGATCCTTCGTAGAAGTGCATCGTGATAATATTTCAGAGGAAATCAAATAATCAAACACAACTGGAGAGCTCCTGCGTATGACAGTCAATATTTACATTTCTTACCATTAATGGTTAGTTTATTTGATTCGCACCATTTAAACATGCTTTCAAGATCAATCTGCAGCTTCACCAATCCTCAGTGCCAGTAACAGAAGAAAATTTTTAACATTATCGGCAGACATCAATATCTGGTTTTGTATAATAGCACTCAGATCATTGATAAATAGTAAAAAGAACAAAGGCCCAAGATTTGATGCTTGGGGAACTCCAGAGGTGGCAGTGTAATATAGTGAGTTGTAGAGTCCCTGTATATAGGTTACTAAGAGTTGGGCAAACACCGGGATACATTTTGATTGGTTTGGATCACTTTTTACACGGCATGTGTGATAAAAGTGCCGTTTTTACATATTTTGTAACATATTACGACCGATATTTTCACACATGCAAATCTAAATCTTGACTAAATTGGCCATATATTCCTAATAGCCGGTTCCAGAGATCCTAAGAATGATCAATGCTCTGAAAACTCCCATCAAAAGCAAATTAGCAAGATTGGTTCCCATAACCTTTTCGTTCGACATATGTCAAATACCTAATTTGGATCAAAAATGTATGTCAAATCATGCTGTTTGCCCAACTCTTAGTAAACTATATACAGGATCTCTAGTGAGTTGCAGAGCCAGTAGATATAGAGAGTACCGCCACGTCCGCCATGTTTATTCCTCTGACATATGCGTCACTTTGAGGTTTCTAACACAATTCCGTCAACGTGACGTTTGTTGGCAATCCAAAACTTTACTTAAAATTGGCAAGACTGTAAGTCTATGTCAAATTCGAGGTTAGCAGGTTAGTTTTTCCGTCAGTTTTGACACAAACTGGTGCAAAACATAACCTGCTAACCTCGAATTTGACATAGACTTACAGTCTTGCCAATTTCAAGTGAAATTTTAGACATACCTCATTCAGTCATTGCTGGTGGGAACAAAAATGGCGGCGATAGCGGCATTTTCACGGATCAAAGAATGGCGGTACTCTCTATATCTACTGGCTCTGGTGAGTTGTACAGTGGCTATATAAGGACAGTGTGGCCAATTTTGGTCCTGTTTCTTATTGGTTGTTTTAAAATCCGTCATTAAGAGTCGTTTTACGAAATCACACATAGTCACACAAAATTGCTTCTAAGTCCTTTATTATTGAAAGTAGCCCCAATATGAACTGGAATGAAATAATCCTCATAAAATTCTACAGTGTTCTGTGTAAGCGAATGCCAAATTTTCGTTTGCATAAGTAAATGTCAACGAGTTAAAGTAAAATGCTTTTTGCGAAAATTGCGCATTAGTCCAAATCAAAAGCTATAATAAACTATATAAATGTTAGTAGGGTGGACAAGAGAATTAATAATTATTTTCGTGGGACTGAGTGGGTTTATACCGACAAGTGATACCATCGTAATTAGCGGTGTTTCCTCAGTAGAAAAACTCCTGTTGTCGCTTTCTTAGCCTGTGGAGTGACGAGCTATGACGTCACAAAGGTGGTAAAATGGTAGGTTTTAACAGTTTTTTGCAAATATCTCGTTAACTGTGAAGTTTACTGTGAATTTTACTTTATACAAAATTACATTTAATTTACAATAAAAATGGTCTTATTCATTTTTACACTCCAGTAAAGGATTACGGAGATATGGAGGGGGTAAAAATGTAACTTTTTCTGTTTGGCAAAAATTCTAATTTACGCCTATGAATTCGTAATATTCGCTCCAAGTGTATTATATAAAGGGTTAAAGGAAGTGGGGAGGCGAGATGGTTATGGTGAAGCACCCAGCACCAAAGACGACATACTCGTACATTTGCGCAGATCATCCACTACTACACATGTTGAAGTTAAAGTGGAAGATGGAATTAATGTCACTCTTGGACAAGCAAAATTTCTAACTAATACTAAAAACAAGATGCAACTGATTGCTCTAATCACTGTACACAACAGCAAGCTGGCTGCAAAGTGTTTCAGGCAGAAGGTGGTGCTGACATCAAGATCGTTTTTACAGCAATTGACTAATCAAAGAAGGAAACAGAGGCTATCGTAATTGGCAATGACACCGATTTATTGGTCTTGTTGGTTGTTCATGCTCCAGCCAACAAACAGTTGAAGATGATTGTACCGAAGAAAGGTAACCAAAAAGAAAAAGTTTACTGCACTGGTGCATACAGCGTGGTATCGGGGAAATGAAGGATGTTCTCTTGACAGCTTACACTTTCGCCGGACAAGATACCGTTTCTTCAAATTATAGAAAGGGAAAAATAACGCCTTCTGAAAAAGTGCAAAGTGACAAGGAGCTTTACATAAAGCTGTTAACTTTTAACAACCCAAATGCAGACCCAGATGCGCTAGCTGATGCTGGAACTATTTCGTCCTTTCGATATTTGCATAAAAAAATGCAGATAATTTGGATACTCTGTGCTTTCAATGTTACTTGCAGACCATCGCAAAGGAGCCTGTACACACAAATTTGAGGCTGGCTGTACTTTCCCCCACTTTAGCAGCTGGACAACAACACTCTTATAGAGTTTACCATCAAGTGCAGCAATGGCTCAATGTCAATAAAGATTCACTAAAGTGGGGTTGGAAAAGTATTGGCGGTTATTTGCGTCCAGTTGCAACCATAAAGGCAGCTGCTCCTGAAAAATTGTTTTCCCTCATTGTTTGCACTTGTAATACGGGGTGTGTCAGAAACTGTGAGCGTCATCAGAGTGGTTAGAAATGCTCAAATATGTGCAAGAATTGCTCCGGACATAGGTGCACTAACAGAGATGTACTAATTATTGACGACGGCATCGATGAAGATAATCTTCAACATGAAAAAGAGCTTAACGATTTTTAGGTTACTCATTGCTGTAATTTATTATTATGTAACTACCATGTACGTTGTACATACCACTTTTCATTTAAGAACATTGAATTTACTGAAAAGCATGTATTGTGAAGAAAACAAAATCCATTATTTTTTGTATTAAAGCTTATTAGATAAAGTTTGTAGTCAACCTTGTTTCAATGGAAGGAAAACGATATGATGAATTATCTAAAATGAAAAATAGGCAAAATGAAGATAAAAACGACAAAGGAGGGGAGCAATGGAGATATATTGTCAGATTCATACACATGGGCGTACATACATACATACACACATACAAATGTTCTTATGTTAATGATTCGTTACTAAGTACTTTTTATAACGAAACATACTCATTTTCAAGTGATTATGATGAATCCCAAGCTAACTAGAAAATAGTGACATCATTGCCCCCTCAATATCTCTGTAACTCTTGTCTAGAAGTCAAAAGACCATTTTTATTGTAAATTAAATATAGATTAATTTTGTATAAGATAAAGTTTGCGCTAAACCTCATAGTTAACGAGATATTCGCGAAAAACTGTTGAAATCTACCATTTTCCACCTTTCTAGCTTTCCATCCCTTTTCCGCCTAAACCCGACGCGCAATGTTGTGCAACTTTTTACCACTTACTAAGAGGAGGGTACTAAACAGTTTGCTGCTGGGTAGAACTTTCTTTTTGGATGTTTGGGTTAAACCCTGGTTTCTGTAACCAAGAATGGCCATCTTTGTGACGGAGCTCCTCACTCCACAGGCTGAGAAAGCGACAACATGATTTTTCATACTCAGAAAACACCACCGAATAAGAAGATACCACTTGTCGGTATAAACCTACTCAGTCCCACGAAAATCGTTATTTGACGAGTTAATTTAGTTGGCCTCTCTACTATGTCTTAATGCCAAAGATTATTGCATCAAATTAAAGAGAATTTATGGGCTACGTAACACTGAATATTATGTTCCTCTAAATTAACTGGTGGAATAAATACAACGGTTTGATTATGAATATAAAAAACTTTTTTTGTTCAGTTTTTGTACGTAATCTCTGTGTCGATCAACTCAAAATGTTGTCAATTTTCGTTTTCTATGTACAAAAACACAATAAAGAAGATAAAAAATGACACCTTGACTTATATTCCAATATTAGGTTGCTCGTTAACGAGGATTTTTAATCGCTGGCAGCGATTCCTTGCCGTTTAATTCTGTTTAAGCAATATTATTGACATTCTTGTAAAATTAATGTTACACTGCACATTTTTTGACCACCATATTGCAAAAATTTTCGCGATCGTGGGTACACAGCGCTCTGCAAAGCATTTCCGAACTTCACATATGTCCAGTCCGTATAAAATTACGTTTATGTCACAATTTAGCAGGGTGACGTTTGTCTTACAATTTAGCAGGCCGTGCACAGAACAATACCTAAGGGCGTGGCTGGTTGTTGTAGAGACGACTTTTAATGGCTGCCTTTTTAAAATTGACCACACTGTCATTATATAGCCACTGTAGTGAGTTGTAGCCATTATAAGTGACATACTGAGGTCTACTTTCTAAATACGATTTGAACAAAGAAACATATGATAGACTTGGGGCCGGTTGCAGAAAGCAATGTTAAGTCTAGTGTTAGCTAACGCGACGTCAAAGTGAACAAAAACGAATCAAATCTCAAATGCTTATGGTAACTAATACATTAGTAAACAAAATTTGATGCGATTTTGTTCACTTTGACGCGATGTTAGCTAACACCAGACTTAACATTGCTTTCTGCAACCGGCCCTAAGTCCGAAACTAAAAAGCTTAGCAATTAAGATATCGTGGGCTATTTTGTCAAAGGCTTTTGATAAATCTGTATAGATTAGTGTTTCGCGAGAAACGAGAGTTTTCTCGCTCTCGCACCGAGAACGAAACCGAGACCGAGAACGAAAATGTAAGCCGAGAACGAGAACGAGAGGTAGGGTGACCTAAAGTTCCTAAATATTATAAGAGTTGAGACAAGTCGGGAATAGATGCTGATTGGTTGTGATCCACTGCGCATGCGCAGTTTCGTCTGAAATTGCGCCAGATTCAAGTCCTATAGTTACTGTAGAAACCAGTTCTGAGAATGTCACATTTGACAAATTTTGATGTGACTTTAGGTCTAACACTGATTGATACAAATGTATTAATATGTGTTCCATTTCTACCTCACAATAGTTCTTTAAATAGCATATCTTGCAGAGTTGTAAGTATGTATATGAATTTACTTAAAAATTAGTTAATTAAATAATTAATTTTCTACAGTTTTTGAAATACGGGTTGTTGCATTTTTCGCTTCAAAAGTAGATTCGAACGGGGCTTTATATCCATTAACACAAATGCCCAAAAACGAGAAGCAAAGAGCTGAATAGTTCAAAAATATAAACTGAACACTCACAAATAGAACCAGTCCCGGTGGGAAAAAGTGCTTCTGGGTGGCAAACGAAAACAAAAATCCAATGCTGTACTTACTTCGTTTACGTTGCCTCAACTCTTTCTCAAAGACTACTTATACAGGATCCGTAGTAGATACCTACCAGTGTAGTTTTCATAAACGCTTTAAATTAACATTTTTTGACATTGTCAAAGCGACAAGTAATTAAATTCATAGGTGACACTAGAGTCCCTGTATATGAAAGAGTTGGGATATGTAGGGTGACTTGTTTTGGATCCACAAACCATGGAGTACCTGATTTTTGCCAATTTTAAACTTTATGCATACTTCTTTCAAACGAAACCACTGAAATATATCTTTGCTGTATCACACGGTCCTTGATTTGTGGATCCAATGGCTCAACTCTTAGTACATATAGGAACTCTAGGTGACACATACTAAGAAAGACAACGCTGGCCTTGTATGCTATCATTTATTTTTGGAACAGTAATGGCGGCTGACATTTGCGTTGTCTCAACTCTTGTACTATATAGGAACTCTAGGGTGACCGAGAGCGAGAATTTTGTCGGAACTCTCGCTCTCGCTCTCGGTTTAAAAAATACAAAAGCGGATAAAAGATATTTTAAAGTATTTTATTAGTTACATGTAAATGAAATAAAATAATACGATTAAATAATTAACGATTAAATAACTATCAATGAAATAATTATAAATACAAGATAATATTACATATTAAACCCAAATTCGACCTTTCAGACCACATTTAGCCCAAGGATGTAGACAGAAAAGATATTTACTTGAGTCATCGTTAAGCCGAATTCTGTGTTTTCTGATGATTAGTGAAGCTTGCGAAAACAACCTTTCAACGGGAGCCGAAGTAGCATTTATTGCGAGAAGATCTCTCGCCATTCTTGTAAAATTAGGATAAATATCGCTATATTTTTTCCAGCATGCCAAAATACTTTGATCTTTTGGTGATCTTTTTAGTGCTAAATATTCATCAATTTCCAATTTCCAGTTGTTTTCTAAAATAGGGACCTGAAATCCAGATCATCATCGTGATGAGTTTTCTTCGTTAATGTTTTATGTTCTTGTCCAGTAACTTTTGTCTTTTTTGTCTTCTGCAGGTACTTGATATTTCGTTTTAAAATATTTTCAAACATAGAATACGAATAATCCTTCATTTGTTTTCCGCAAGTCGTTAAATTAAATGTTTCCAATTTGTGACTTGGATCTAAAATCTAAATTACACAATAAATCCAGTAAGTGTTATTATAATGTTTCATCAATTTGGTTTTCACGGCCAAGTAAGCTGATAATATAACTTCTTCAACATTAGTCCCTTGATTTTCAGAAAGATCTGTTATATTATCAATTCTGTCCAATAGTATGTTAAATGCATAGTTAGGCAGTGTTGTCCACATAAAATCTGTGAACATTGTTTAAAAGGTCTCAAGTATTTATAAATTGTGGCCATAAGCTCCCACTCACTATCAAAAAGTTTTCGACTTGTTCTGCATTGCAATATAGCAATTCTAGGGGTTCTTTCAAGTTAAGTGCGCTTTCCAACATGTCATGCGTACTGTTCCATCTGGTTTTAATATTCAAACATGGTTTTATACAAGGTACTTCGACCATATGGTAGCAATTTTTCAGTTTAATCTGAAGTTGCTCCGATTTTTCATTTTAATAAAGGTTTTTCTAACCTTGGCGATTACTGTAGAAGAAGCAAACTACCCTCGTTATAGTCAATTTATTCCTCGCAATTAGCTTGATCCTCTTCAAAGTCTTCTTCGGGGGTTTTGCCATCTGAATTATTTTCATCGTCCTCACTGCTGTTTTCTTCTTTTCTGCTCTTTCAGCTATTAACGAGAACGAGAGCAAAGCGAGAACGAGACCGAGAAGTAGACAATTCTCGTCCTCGCTCTCGTAATCGAGAGCGAGATCGAGAACAGATTTTTCAGGATTTACGAGAGCAAGAACGAGAGAGACCACTTTTCGCTCTTGTTCTCGCTCTCGCGAAACACTAGTATAGATCATATCAACTTGACCATGATCTTTCAGAACTTCGGATACAAATTGTGAAAAACTACATAAGTTTGTGACAGTTGAATGACTTGGAACAAATCCGTGTTGATGAGGAGAAATGTAACATTTGACATTATTATAAATGTGACTGTAAAGTACCATTTCAAATACTTTAGCAAAATTACATAGGATCGCTACGCTACTGGTCTATAGTTAGTAACATCAGATGAGTCTCCGCTTTTAAATACAAGAAAAACACGAAAAATTTCACAAATATATGGAAAAACAGACGTTTTTTAAACTTAAGTTAAACGGTATTAAAAGAGGATAAATTAGAACTACAATCCTTAATAACATAACTAGGAATTTGATACAGTGTAGATTAATTGAACTGTTCCTAAACATCAAGCTATCAAGATCGATTACTTCTGCAGGATGATAAACACTCTTGAAAAAATTTCCAAATCCATTAACAATTTCTTGGGAAGTAGAGTATGCAGTGTCTGAATTATGTATAATACCAGGTATTCTAGTAACAGTTTTCTTATTATGAACAAATTTCCAGAACTCCTTGGGATTACTAGTCACAGAATGTTTAACACTTACTAAATAAATACCGTAAGCAACCCTGATTTGACATTTTACAAGACTTCGAAGACGTTTAAATTTTAAATAGTACCGGTGGCCATAAATATCTGATATCACATTACCTTTGGAATCAACACCGCTTTATTAAAGTGATGAATCCAACTAAACTAAATGTCATTAATGTCATCACAACTAAAATTCCTATCTGTCAAAAATGATTACAAATTGTTAGTTAGAACAGGAGATTTTTATAATGGAGTCGTATTTTAGAAATGGTGTTAATAATGGTAATGGGTGGGTATAATGACCATATTCGGCGACAGAAAATTAATAGGACTGTTGTACGTTTTAGAGAATCCGGTAGCGTTACAAAAAACATGTTCGGTAGGCCCCAATTAACCAAGAAATTCTGAATGACATTCAGGAAAAAAATATTGAAAACCATTACATTTCGAAACGAAAATTGTCAGCTGAGGCAGAAATACCTAGAAGTACTTCCCAGAAGATATTAAAATGCAGATTAAAATTAAATCCTTATAAAATGTCTGTATATCATCAATTACATGTTCAGCATTTTGCAGCACGTCTAAATTATTGTTACTGATCAGTTACTGGACACAACCTTTTTTAGCGACGAAGCCTGGTGTACCTTATCTGGATATGTAAATTCTCAAAATTTTCGCTTTTGGAGTGCTGAGTACCACCAGTATGTGGAATCGCCGCTTCATCCTGAAAAAAATCATATTTGGCTAGCTGTATCCAGAAGACGAGTGATTGGATCATATAATATTTTCTCCAACCAAACGAATAAGACGCCATATTGTCGAATAATTTTGTATAAAAAGTAAGTCATTTCGGGATGTTCACCAATTACCTTGGCAACTGTACACTTTTCGATTCATATTTGCACTAGTACAAAAATGGACGCAAGATAGGAGGGTTTTGCATGGTAAATTTTAAATAAAACACAAACGCTTCATCAATATTCGGCAATCGCCGTCTTTGTTGTTTAATTTCCCTGTATAGCGATTGTTTATTACCACCATGACAGTTCTACAATATAACCTACAATGTTTGATTCTAAATAATAAGTCATATTACCGAATTTATGAATAGTTGGAGAAAAAATAGTATGTTTCATTCTCACAAAAAATGCGTTTTCGGGACGCGTGAGACTCGCCGGACTCCGTTGCGCCTAGTCTGGCGATCTGTCTTACTTGTCCCGAAATCATGCATTTTTTGTACTAATTAAACAAAATTGTGTTTTAATGGTATACAATTAATGTTTAATGTTAAATGAACTTCGAACTAACAAAAAAACTACATTAGTTATTATATATCTGGAATGTGAACATTTCAAAAATCAACATTTGAATCATCATCGTCAGGATCATCTTGCAGTTCGAGTAACGGAGCACCATTCGTACACGTACCATGGCACCTGCCGCACACCATGGAGCACTGGTGAGCGATCCATCCTCCCCTCGGTTCCATCCCACTCGGTCGAGGATAGAGAATTGTTGAGCCATTGCTGTATCTGTCAGTAAGTAACCAAACCGCTGTAAGTAACAAGAAATAGTGTTGTAAAAAGCATTATATAAAAACAGTAAGTTAATAAAATTAATATACCTGTAAATAAACTCTCAAAGAGTGTTGGTGTGCAGCTCCTGTTGTTGGTGACAGTGACACCATTATCCTTCTTCATGCCTTTAGCGGGTGTGACACCACCTCCGCCATTTACAACAAAAGCAAATGAGGAATGGTTAAGCTCTTCAACAGAGAAATTGTCCCAGGCTGGCGAGAAGATGTTTTTAGAAATGTAGCAAGCGACTGCAGATCAGCAAAATCTGAATAAACTCCGGTATGCTGCATTTCTAAACGCATCAACGAAGCCAAAATCAGACGTCGCCTCACTGCCACCAACAACAGGAGCTGTGCACCAACACTCTTTGAAAGTTTATTTACAGGTATATTAATTTTATTAACTTACTGCTTTTATATAATGCTTTTTACAACACTATTTCTTATTACTTACAACGGTTTGGCTACTTACTTTCAAATAAATCAATGGCTCAACAACTCTCTATCCCCGACCTGCCATGGTACGTGTACGAATGGTGCACCGTTACTCGATTTGCAAGAAGATCCTGTCGATGATAATTCAATTGTTGACTTTTGAAATGCGCACATTCAAGACAAGATGTTTGTTTTTAATAAATAATGTAGTTTTTTGTTAGTTCGAAATTCATTTAACATTAAACATTAATTTTATACAATTAAAACACTATTTTTAATAATCCCGATTCTTCCATTCCCTGCATCTCGCAAACTATTCTTCCTACATAAAAAATGAGTAGAACCTTTCTTGTAGGAAATTTCATGTAGTTTAATTTTGTATATATAGTTATTTATGCATCAAGGACCAAAAATTGGCTTTTTATGGACGATGCCTGCAATTGCTGGCCGAGGCGATAGCCGAGGTGCGCAATCAGGCAAGGCCATAAAAAGCAGTTTTCGCCCGAGATGCATATTAAATTTTTCCGTCGATCGTCATAATTTGAAAAAAAATTAAAGTGAAGTCCGAATTATAAGAGTTGTTGAGGTCGAAAAACGTTTGCGGACAAAAAGCGTTTGAGGACGAAAAGTGTTTGCAGACGAAAAGCGTTTGCAGCTGTAAAGTGCGGCCGTAAAGTGTTTGTGGACGAAAAGCATTTGCGGACGAAAAGTGTTTGCGGACGAAAAATTAATGGTGTTCAAAAAAGTGACATTTTTGGTACGTAAATGCGTCCGTAAAATCACATTTTATAGGGAGGTCGACGGAAATAGTTATTTTAGTAATCCACGATTCCGTCCACTGCATCTCGCAAACTATTCTTCCTACAGAAAAAATGAATAGAACCTTTTTTGTAGGAAATTTCTTGTAGTTTAATTTTGTGTTGGACACTTTTTCGCTAGACGCCGCGTTTTCGAGTTATTAAAAAAAAACGTGAAAAAAATCTTTAAACGCTCCCCCACCCCCTGCTCACTCCCCACCGGTCAGGATTTTTAGTATGTTGTTCATGGAACTCCCCCCTACCACTGTACAAAAATTGGCGACTACACGAATTATTTCCTCTATTCGACCTTTTTTGGTCTTCATTGACTGGACTATAAACAATCTTTTCATTTTAGTTGTGTTGGGATTAGTATCGGTGATGGGCGTGCAATGAGGAACAATAAAACACTTAAATATTGGAAATGCGTCGAAGGCACTGAAATTTTGATGGCAATTTGGACTCCGAGTTGAGCAAGGTGGATGATAATGATAACCTATCTGCGCTGAGTTGATGTGGCACTCCTGATACTCACAGTGCTATAAAAACTAATAATGAACATCTTCTGCATATTAGGAAGCAACTAGAGCTGCTGCCGCTAATGAACAACAGCATTCAGCAATTGACTCAAACAGTTGCTAATTTATCGTCCAGTATTTCCGTAATGCAAACGGAAATAAGGGAAATCACGGATCGCGCAAACCTAAGTGATGTCAAGGTGGCTAGTCTTCAAGATAAGTTGGTTGAGAAGGATACGGAAATTAACGACCTTAAAACGCATATAAATAACATGGACCAGTATTCCCGGAATAAAAACATTGAATTACGCGGTCTAATTCAAGAAAGGGATGAAAATCTTCTAAGTAAATTAAACGTCATTGCTGATAAACTTCGTATAGATAATTTTAACTAGATCTGGTAATGGACCGGCTCCTGTTATAGTTCAATTTCTAAGAAGAAGTACCCGTGATGCTTTTATCCAAAACAGAAAGAAGTTAATTATTTACAATAATGACATTTTACCAAATTCAGGTACTGGGAGAATAATTATTAACGAGAATTTAACACCTGCAAACAAGTTTTTATTATGGAAAGCAAACATTGCGAAAAAGGAATGTGATTACAAATATTTATGGACTAAAAAAGGTACAATATTTCTACAAAAGAGTGACAATTCGCCGCCCGTAAAAATTCTCAGTGATCAGGAACTACCGCAAAAATAGGGTCACCATAATCTTAGCCGCGTTTCTAGTGGAGTACTTTCGCATAAAGTGTTGTCCATTTACTACCAAAATGCACGTGGCCTGAGGACAAAAACTAAGCAGTTATTTGTGGAATCCTGCCTGCGCGAATACTCTTTGATAGGTTGTACGGAAACGAATCTGGATAGTTCTATATAGTCCAGTCACTATGTCCAAAAATAAGGCCTTTGCTGGAAAGGGAACCGAAATTCGAAATTCCTTTTTTGGGGTGTTTGGGGGGTCCAGCAAAGCTTAACTTCAAGTTGTCGACCAAAATTTGCTA